>OU744339.1:61893808-62493808 GCA_916610165.2 Gymnosoma rotundatum
ATACAAAGAACGAATTAATGCGTATTTTATTACAAACCTTTTAGACAATATTTGTTTGAACATAGATTTTAAAGCAAAATAAGGCTACTTATGAGTCTATTATTGCAATTTACTGCATGTAATTCATTCAATAAGTACATTGCCCATTATCAAAAATCAAGACGGCGGCATAAAAAAACGCAAAAAAAGAAGACCATCTGGCAATAAAAATTTTCATATATATTATGCACACATTGAGGACAGGTCCTCAAAATATACTTAGCACAAAGACATGGCCTCAAAGTATGCGCAACATACTGCAAACGATTTCTGTCCGATTATATTAATAGTTATATTGAAATATCGGTTTATATGTGAATGTTTTGTAATAAATTATATAATTGCTTGAAAAAAAGTTAAGATTTTTGATGTCCTCAAAGTATGCGTTATGCATATATATATATATATATATATATATATATATATATATATATATATATATATATATATATAAATACATATGTATTTGTAACAAAATGCCGCCATTAAAAACGAATCTGATGCACAAATTATTAAAAATATCTGCTTCAAGAGTACAATTTTTTGAACCGTAAATAATTACTTTTTAACCAAAATCAAGGCAGATTTTTTTTAATAGGTAGTGTCGTCCGCCCAGCTGGTTTGTAGTTGGAAAAGTCAAAAGTTGTTTGCATTTTCCTTTGTTTGTTTACGAATTTCAAAAAACACTAACAACAAGCGTTTGCGAGACAAAGCAAGCATGTATATTGAGAGCAATTATCTTTTATTTCTCTTTGTGTTTTTGACGTTTCCAACGCACAAAACAACAATAAAAAGACATGTTGTTTTTGTCAATGTTGTATTTGTTGTAGAGACGCTATTACCTAGTAAAATAAATCTGCCTTGACCAAAATGATGCAAAACATGTATATA
This sequence comes from Gymnosoma rotundatum, assembly GCA_916610165.2. NCBI lineage: Eukaryota > Metazoa > Arthropoda > Insecta > Diptera > Tachinidae > Gymnosoma > Gymnosoma rotundatum. The sequence goes on from OU744339.1 coordinate 61,894,739, forward strand.
TAAGAATATTTTCAATTAGTTGCAAGCAGGAGTTATCTACGCGGCTATCAGTGATTTATGAATTCGTATAGGATTAAGGGCCCAACTATAATGTGCATAAAATAACTTAAGCAAACTTAAACTACTGTGCAAATACATTAAATTATGTTTAGTAAACTATAATGTACGTGAGATAACTTTTCGTCAAGTTTCGTTAAATGTCATTTCGCAAAAGATAGTTGTTCTTAATTCAAATGCTTGCTTTGTTTCGCAAACGCTTGTTGTTAAGGCTGGTTCACCGGCAAAAATTTTGTTCCGAAACATTTTTTTTATATGTAGTTTCTCTCTCTCTCTCAAAAAATAAAACGTCAAACTACATATAAAAAAAAATGTTTCCTTTAGCGTTTTTTGAAATTCGTAAACAAACAGAGTAAAATACAAACAACTTTTGACATTTCCAACTACAAGCCAGTTGGGCGGATGACACTACCTAGTAATTTAATTTCGCATTGATAGTAACTAACCATTTAACAGACTTTTCGCTAGATTTTTGACATACGCTAAAGCAAGCTATGCACATTCTAGTTGGGCCTTAAGAGAAATACGTGTTCCCCTCGTACGATATTCAGATTAAGATGGTGATATGATAAACAGACGATTTTATATAATACCAGGAAATTGACGATTTTTTTTCAAATTATATGGTAGCACTAGTTGTGCTAATTGCAACCCAATAATAATCAATAGCAACGGCGTCACCATTTTAATAAAAATATAGATACTATCTACAGAAACTAAATAAAAAGTCTTTATAACAATTAAAATGGTAATGCTTTTAATTATATAAAGAAATCATTTTGAATATCATATATTTTTTAAGGGCTCTAATGAAAGAACAAGGTCACCAAGATCTGATGACAATAGCAACGAGTCTGTATCTCCAAAGAAATTCCGTTCCGACTCTGGTAAATCATATTTATAAAAAATTAAGTGTTCCAAGTTTTGATTTTAATACTGATATTTTGTATGCACCAAGAATTAATATTTCAAGTTTAGAAACAAACATTTACTAAATTGTTTAGCTTTTTAACTTATATATTGAATTTTTTATGCTGCTTTGCATTAGGAAACTTAAAAATAAGTTTATGTAATGCAGCTTTTGATTTAGCATTTAAGAATCTGGGTTGTAATTAGGGCTTAAATCTAGTTTATGGACGCAGCTTAAAAATTAAAAAAAGTTACCTACGGGGTGTAAAATTTAATTTTAAGCAAAAAATGTAAAGTGGCATATTTGGGGCTGAACTTTACTTTTTGAGTTACGGGCCTCCAAAGTTTGTATGTACAATGTGGAATACATCGAGTATTTTGTGGTGGAATGGGGCAATTTGGATATCTTTGAAAAGGTAATTTAAATATATTTTCGATTAAAAAGGTAATAAGTAAAAAAATTTGGAACAAATCTGGTTTACGGGCACGGCTCCAAAATAAAAAAAGTTACCTACGGGGTGTAAAATACAATTTTAAGCAAAAATGTAAAGTGGAAAAATTGGCGGCAACCAATTAACGATAAAAAAACAGCTTATTTCATAAAACATGGTGTACCTACATATATTAAATAAATTAAGCTTAGTGACAGTGCTACATGAGAAAAGATAAAAAAAGCTTTAGTGAGCGAAGACGGTGTTGGACATAACATAGAGGAGAAAATCCTAGAGCCCTGCCGGAGGCTGTCCACGCAAAAAACCTGATAGTAAGCGAAGCCGGTGTTGGTCATACCATAGAGGAGAAAATTCTTGCGCCCGGCCGAAGGCCGGCTATGTAAAAAGTCTTTAGTAAGCGAAGAAAATAAATATTTTAATACTATATGTATGATGCCTTTTACATCTCATTTTGCCATAAATTCTTTAATGTAGGTATGCCATATTATACGTAAAAACTTTAAAGGTCCGTAGCTCCAAAACTAAGAGTCGCTCGGAAAATTAAAAAAAAAAAATTATTATTTTTAATATTTTCCTTTTAAATTGAATATATATTGAAATTACCTTTTCAATGATACCCATACTGCCCCATTTCACCACAAAATACTCGATATATTCCATATTGTCTATACAAACTTTAGAGGCCCATAACTCGGAAACCAAGCGTCAGCCCCAAATTTGTCACTTTACATTTTTTGCTTAAAATTAAATTTTACACCCGGTAGGTAACTTTTTTTAATTTTTAAGCTGCGTGCGTAAACTAGATTTGTTTCCAATATGGGTATCATTGGAAAGGGAATTTAAGGGCCTATTCAATTGAAACAGGAAAAAAGTAAAAATAAAATAAAAAAAAATCAGGTAAGGCTCCAACAAAACTATTTTTTCCGTATAAACATAACTTTACTCAAAAACGAATTTTCTCCTCTATGGTATAACCAACAGCGGCTTTGCTTTACGGTTGCCTACGGGCCTTCGACCGGACGAAAAGATTGTCTCCTCTATGGCGCAAAGATTTTCTCCTCTGTGGTATAACCAACACCTGCTTCGCTTTCTAAAGGTTTGCTGCGTAGCCGGCCTTTGGCCGAACGAAGGAGTTTTTTCTCTATGGTATAACCAATAGCGGCTTCGCTTTCTAAAGTTTTCCGAATAACTTAATTTATTTTGCAAAAAAATGTTTTTCTTTACCAGATTTTTTTATTTGTTTTTTTTTTTTAATTTTTTTCTTGCTTCAATAAATAGGCTCTTATATTCCCTTTCCAATGATACTCATATTGTCCCATTCCGCCATCAACTACTCGATATATGCCATATTATATATAAAAACTTTGGAGGGCCGTAACTCCGAGACTAAGGGTTGCCGCCAAAAATTTCACTTTACATTTTTTGCTCAAAATTGCATTTTGCACCCTGTAGGCAACTTTGTTATTTATTTTGGAGCGGTGCCCGTAAACCAGATTTAAGCCAAGATCTGTTCCAGTTTTTCACCTAATAAGCCAGACTTGGGAACAAATCTAGTTTACGTGCACCGCTCCAAAATAAAAAAGTTGACTACAAGGTGCAAAATGCTATTTACAGCAAAAAATGTAAAGTGAAAAATTTGGTGGCAACCCTTATTTTCGGAGTTACGGACCTGCGAAGTTTTTGTATCTAAAAGGGCATATTTTTATAATTTTTTTTTTTTGAGGTAGTTTGCCTCGGCAACAACACTAACACGGTAAATACCCAGGCATTTACCCAAAAACTGGGTAAAAATGATATGAAATTTGGTGAATAAGTGTATTGTAGACCAAAAATAGTCGAATTTTCATAGTTAGGAGTAAAAAAGGACAAAACAAATAAATTTTTAATGTTGTAAAACCATATTTAATTATATATTTACACATACACATTTACATTTTACATATATTTCTACATAAATAAATAAGAATAGTCTTTAATCGCTGTCACTGTCATCTGTTTCAAATATATTGGAAGGATTAGTGATTCCGGACGAGGTGGAAGGTAATTCTTCAAATAAAGTTTCATCTGCCTCAATATTGACGTAATTTTTACGTATATTAATGTCTTTGAGCTTCCAATTATGTGATATAAAAGATAGCTTTCCGGCATTTTCTGTGGTTAGTCTTTTGCGCTTTTTGGATTGAATTAAGCTTTGTGTGCTAACGGAACGTTCGGTAGCAGCCGAAGTGCAAGGGGCGATGTATATTTGTATAACAATTTTATATAATTCCGTTAAGGTGCAAATGCTTTTTCACCACGTAAAGGAAAATATTCCTTCTATGCATCTCCATACAAAACTTTTGGCCCACATACCCTCTCTTGATTTATAGTTTGCTATATCAATCATAGGATTAATATGTAAATTCGCTCCCATTTCGTTAATAAACTGCATCGCAGTTAAATAGTCGGATGGACATAAGTCGTGTCCTTGACTATTTGGGTCAAGGAAAGTTGCAGCCAAATGTATCGGTTTTGCTGATTTTTCTATCCTAGAATCGAACGAAGTATATCCTTAAAAGCAAAATAGACTCGATGAATATTATATTGATTGGACTCTAATACAGTTATCCATTTAGACACTGCACAGAGGAGTATTTGACCCAAAAAGCTGGCCAAAAAGGCAAAAATTAATTAGATGAAATCCTAAGAAAAAATTACGCAGATCGATAGAGAACAAAATTCTACATCATATCGTGCAATTTAAAAGGTGTAAGTTAAGATTTGTAGTTGTAGGACGCTGTTAAAGTCAGGAAAGTGAAGAAAATTGCATGCGTTTTTATTGAATTTTTTCGATTTCAAGATATTTATATGATATTTTTTTATTGCTAAACGAATAGAGGTATTACATTGATTTTGCCTGAAAGATTTCATCAGCAGCTATTTTCAATATTTAAAAAGAAAATTTTATCTTAAATATTTATTTTTAAAATTTTAATTATAAAAAAAAACTATGTATTTAAATATATTAATTCTTACCAAAAACAAAAAAGGAAAAGCTTTTTGAAAGTGAAGGTAGCTGTTGTACAAATAATGTTATATACCACAATAAAATATGAAATCTCTAATTTAAGAAAAAAGAAAAAAAGTTTTCGCAAGTTTGCGCCATTATTTTTGGTGATTTTTTGAAAATTTTACCTTTTTTCTATTGTTGCTCTTGAGGCACTTTTTCTTATACTTTATTGTCGTCATAAACTTTTGTGTTTTTCGAATTATTGCTGTAAAATATTATTTAATCACTTTTAGCAACTACCAACATGATGGATTACCTGCCCTTAAAAAAGGAATTTCTTTTAATTCAGTTTTTACTTTATAAATTCAAATTTATTAACTGTAAGTTAACCCACGCATACACACCTATTAAACTGTTTTTGTTTATATGCGGTCTATATAACACTTCATCGTCTTCAGGATACTTTATTTCTTCTGCAAATATAGTTAGATATAAACATACCTAATTTAAAAGGGTAACAAATCAAAATTACATTTAAAAACGGTGCAGGTATATAAAAAATGCACCCAAGTATCAGGTTATTAACTAAGTAAAAGAAAAATGCATATATGGCTTATTGCGCAAAATGGTAAAAATTTACACAAGATTTGAGTTATTCCAAATAGTACAGTAGCTAGAATCATTGACGAATAGTTGCAGTTTTTAGCTAGTAAATTGTGTGTGATTTCAGAATGCCAAGGAGATGGGGATATACAAGCAATAAAGCAGTGTGTTATAAATTTCAAAAAGTATTGGGATTTAGCACAACGAAAAGAGGACCGATATTTAAGCAGGTATGCTAAATTGCTGGAAGAAACTGTGACAATCACCCTTATTCTGCGTTTCGATTACGTTCCCGCATTCAGTTAAGCTCGAATCGAAAATAGGTATTCTACAAAAAAACCTAATCGAAAGAAAAAGAAGAAGAGAAGAGTATGTTCAAACCTGCTGCTTTGTTATGAAACGTATGAAATAGAAACATAAAAAATAAAAAATTTTGTAAACATTGTAATTGTTAAACTATAAATACAATTTTATCAATAAACAGTGATAAATACATGTATTAGAACTAAATATTGTGGAAGCTATAATTAAATAAACACATCAGTTAAGTGCGGAAAAAAAGAAAATAGCCAACAGACTAAAAGCAAACGGTATTTGTGGCCAAACTATTCCAGCGTGAGGAATCCTGAAGCGCCGGAGCGAAATTTTTATTTTCTACACATCATTTAAATTATTATTATTAAAATGTAATACTTTCTTCCAGTTTTTTGGAACTTCTTTCCAGAATGTCTATACTTCTTCCTTGGGACGCTTATAATATCCAGACGCAATACATATCAGCCTTCGTTGCCATTATACTAACCTGCAATAAATTAAATAAAGCTTTAAAATTACAAAAAAAAGGAAAATATTACAAAAAAAAGTTATAGCATTTTATACTCACATTTTATTAAATTTTACAATTTTGTAAATACAAAAATCGAAAAACTTTCCGCTAGTAAGTAAACAAGTTGAAAAAACGTAGCTACGATCGTAACACAGAATACATACAATCGAAAAAGAAATCGAATTAATACGGGGAACGGAACGCAGAATACCAAAGTTGACAAACTGAGTAATTTTCGATCCGAATCGAAACGCAGAATAAGGGTGAATATCAGTATTTGGCAGTTCATCTTTAGGGCGACCAAAAAAAGAATTTAACGAAGCAAGTGAAAGTACAAAACGAAGAAAAACGCAAGGAATTCGTCAGTAATTAACAACAGGGAAGATCGAATTTGCTGCATCAATGAGCCAGAGAGCAGCGGGACATAGTGATGCGGCTAAATTAATAATGGATATAACACGATCTCCAAGAAAAGCAAAAATTTTCAAGCGATCGTTAACAACTTCCGAGGTCCGAGTTAATAAGCTTTCAGCGGAGGGTGCTTTAGCATTGTTTATAAATGCTGATTTTACGAAAAACCAATATGAATATTATACAATGCCAACAAAAATGTATATCCATGCTACTCATTGCTAAAAAATGACATTAGCGGAAGTGAAGCTGCAATCTTTCCTCGACCACACAGCAACATGCTTATGTACATACCTTGATGATGTATTACCGCAGTTGAAAAATAACACTTACGCAATAATAATCTGCCACTACCTTTTTTTTATCAAACTAAAGCTAAAACTATCAAAAAAATTAAACTTTTAAAACAAAAACCACGCTTAATAATTTTGGCCAGCTTTTTGGTTCAAATACTCCTCTGTGCATTGGTAGAAATAGTTTTAAATTAAAGTTAAGCATGGTGATTTAATTATTGCATTAAGATTTACATTTCCGTGGACTTCCAAAGCTTGAAGCGCAGCTTTACTCTTTACCAAACTTTTCAAACACGAAACATAACTCTCGTTTTAACGGGAAGTTTTAATTGTTCTCCTGATCCTTTTTCTTTACAAATTTTAGAATATAGTACAGATAAAACTTGGCTGTATTCAACAGTTTTTACTACTTCAATCACCAGTAGGAAAAAAATAGTTCACTTAAGAAGATCTTCGCTTATTAAATTGAGGCTGTGCGCTTCACAGTTGAGAGGTGTTATATGGGGGTATACCTTTTTAACTTCGTTAAATGGCCTTTGCATATTTCTTTTTGTTCGACATATTCTTGCATTGTATTAATGATTTCTCCAGCCAAGTAGCCAGAAGTATCGCTATTGGTTTCAGTTGCCAAACTTCGAACGAAAACAATTTCAGGCTTTGAAATTAAAAAATTTATTATACCGTCGTTTCGAACGTTGCTTCACCCGTCGCACTAAAGATGTAGGTAGTTAGAAGATTTGACTTGAGCTGTGATGTCATTTTCCATCTCTTTATATATTTTATTTAGATATTGTTAAGAAACTACCTTTCTACTTGGAATTTTGTATAATGGTGGTAATTCCTGAAAAAACTGTAGCCAAAGGGGATGTTCAACCATTAAAAAAGGAGCTCCTAAAATTGCTTTGGACAGTTTCTCATCGAGTTCTTCATTATGCTTATTAAATATTGCCGAACTCGAGAAGTTCGAAGTATCAGAATAGATGGGGGTTTCCAACGCAACTTCTGCTTTTTTAAACGATTTGGTTTCATCTAGTTCTTTTTTTTTAACCATGATAGGACATTTAGCACAGTTTACCAAGTTTTTTAACATTTTATTTTTATTGGGCCACTGGTATACTCTTTCGCAATACCTGCAAAAAACAGCATATGAGGTGCTTTATTTAAAATTCTTCCATACTCTTTCATTTTTGGTCTTCCCACGACTGAAATGTGTATAATTTAAAGCTGGTGAATACAAGAATTCAACAAATACTTACTTTTTTAATAATAATTTCTTCGCAGAAGTTATTTAGTTTTATTTTGTAACATTAAAATTTATATATTTTTTAAATTAATTAAAAAATTTACAATAAAACTTATTTCATTTGTTTTTCAAAACATTGTTTATTAAAAAAAAAAAACATTACAATAGCAATTATTATAATAAAGAAAAAGTCAGGAATTAAAAGAAAAGATTACGGTATTTAACTAAGCCACCAGTATTTACTAATATTTAAGTATGGAAATATGTTCTTATCCTTATGAAACAAGTTTGTATCGAACCTTCTGTTCTCAGCTGTCAGTTGATTGCTAGAAATAGCTTTAACATTTGCTCTTCTATATATATGTATGTTTTGTATAAAACCGTTCTTATCAAGGTAAACGAATGCTTTAGGAGGAACATATCCAGTTTGTAGTGTTTTGGATATATATTCGTGGTTGACATAATAGGGAGCCATTATTAGGTTATTTTCATAATGGTCACAACAAGATCGAATATGATTTCTAATAAGGTGTATGATGAAGTTATCAATTCGGCTAATTTTGGCAGCATTGTATAGTCTTGAATTACTTATATATTTCGTAAATTCACTTTTTGGGGATCTGTATAACGAAGTACATGCTCTTAGGCATCTTCTTTCAAATTTACGTATTTTTTTCATGTTTTAATACCCAAAAAATATTGATTGAATTCATACACAACTTCATTGTATTGTCTAAAATATTGGAAAACAAAAATTAAATCAAAAAGTGTTCTTAAAACATAATATTCAGATTAAATGTATTGAATAGATACAAAAATATGTAATTGTTACGAAAATATGTACTAGAAAATTAATTGTAATTCAGCATACAACATATAAAAGCTAATATAGAAAGTTTTATAAGTTGTCATAAAATGTATTGTAATATTTAGGTGTAAGACACTTATGAATTAATTCCAGGAGATCATTCTTTTCTCATTCTGATATGCCATGCTTAGCAGAAAATGTTTGTACAAAATTTATTTGTTTATAACTAATCTTGATTTGTAATATAACATTTTCAAAATTTTCGTTTGAGTAACTGGTTTTGTAACAAAACATATTAGAAGTTTCTTTGCGAACTTTCAAAATCTTTATGTTTTTTATTTTTAAATTTTTCATATTTAGCGGTCCAATATCTGCTTGCAGCTGTTTAATGTCATAGAAATCATCAAAGCACATTTCATTAACTTTGTGCGGATTACTGGTTTTTATTATAAAAATAAACGTTTCAGGTTTATAAATGGGATCACTTCTTAAATGAAGCTTCACACTCCATTCAATGACTGATTGAATACCATAGTCTTCATTTTGGGTATATCCCTTGATTAAATACTTGTGAGTTGTTGTCTCGATATTCAAATAATGTACGGCGTACAAGTAAACCGATAGCATAAATTTCTTTTTTTTTGCTGTCCTGCGCACTTGTCAGAGTAAAATATAAAATGTTTGATTTGTTCTTTAGCAGATTTCTCCTTCATAAAGCGAAGTGCACAAGTTCCCAATTCGTTTGCACCTCTATTAGCACAGCTTTCATCATTTATACGAACGATGTGGTGCAAATTCGGGTGAAAAACCTATGAATTTTTCATTGGCATGTCATTGAAGGCATGTTATTCGTTTTAAACAACTTTGTACTACTTTTAGTTAAATTACGTTACATTATATGTACTTTTTAAATCTGATGAAAAACAGAATTATACAAAGTGAAAAAGTTGCAAATTTAAGAACTGATTTTATTGCAGTTATTCTTCACTTTTTCACTAAGTTAAGCTTTTGATTAAAACACATTATTTATTTTAAAAATAGTTTTAATAACAACAAATTTTCTTGGTATATCGATTAAGACTACGTCGTATCTAATTGTCTAGAAAACAAAATAAAAGAAACTTTAACAAAAATTAGCAATTCATTGGTTACATATAAAAAACTAGTATTAAAAATTAAAAATAGATGGACACGTTGACAATAGTTGACTAACTTGTATCTGGAATTCATCATCTTGTGATGATGGGTTATTTGTAGAATCCGTTTCCAAAGATATGTTTTTCTGAAGGTTATCGTCTTTATTCTTCAAAGCTTGTTTTTCTTTTAAATATCTATTTTTTGCTAACTTTAAAGCATCTCTTAAGTTAGACTCGAAACGATTTTTTATTGGTGTTCTTATCATACGTCATACATCTAACAAATAAATTAAACAAATAAATTAAAATTATAATCAATCAAATTTCTTTTTAAAACGTGCACTCATATTAAAGATTTTTTCTTTTTTATAATTACGTTAGAAATTAAAATTGTTTTAAAAATAATTTGTTACTTTTTGCAATATACTAACAAAATAATGCACTAAGAAACTTGGGGTAGTTTAAGAGACGTTGTTTGTTATGACTGCCATTTACATTAAGGTCTACTAAAACGTATTCTTTTCGTTGCTTTCTGTTATTTTTCTTCCATTTATAGATTTGATGGGGAACGTTTTTGTTATGTATTTACTAATAAGAGCTTTCGTGTGGCAAAATATCATAAAACATTTATTAATTCACAAATTTACATTTCGCGAGTTCTGTATATTTCAAGTAGTAGAAGAGTAATGCATAGAATAAAAAGGAATGAGTACATACGAATATAAAAGCAAAAGAGAGTTAAATGACAATAATGATTAAGGTTGCCATTACAATTTTAATATACATATATTAGTCTTCCCCGCTTAATGGGGTTCATAGTCCTTAAAATGGGCTGGTAGTCGTGTAGCACGGCATGGTCTTCTTAAATTGTTAGATAGCAGGCGTGTCTGAATAGATGGTTCCCTTCATAGGTTTGTACAAGGTTCAATAGGTATTTCTTTTATTTGCGGTTTTTTGTATGCTGGTTGTTCGGCAAACGTTACGGACTTCCCGGGCATTTTCACACCTGATTTATATAATTGATTTATGTGGCGTTTTAATTCATACTCATTGTCGAGTTTTATCTGGTAATGAAGCTGGCCAAGTCTTAATTTTACAATGCCAAATTTCCATGTCGGTTTGTTTCCATTGTACCATCGGACTTGTACTCTATCTCCCACGCTCAAATGACGGGCCAGGGTACAACTGCGATGGGCTTTTACCGCTCGACAAAGGTGTTGCTCGATAACGAGAAATAATTTCTTGGGTCTTAATGTTCAGTGGCGACTTATCGTCCTCCATTGCCTTCAATTTAGTTTTAAGAATTTGCATGTATCTCTCAGCTAACCCGTTCGTTGCAGGGTGTCCAAGGTGTCCTGTCTGCCGACAATAGTTCTTAAATTTAGCACTCTGAAATATTGTACCATTATCCGAAACAATGATTTGAGGGAAGCCATGTGTTCAAAATATATCTTGAAGTAGATCGATTGTTTATCGGTTGTGGGTGCATTTTTAGGAATGCGGATTTCAGGCCATTTTAATTTGGCATCTACCAATACAAGAAAAAAGTGGTTTTTGGAAAGGTCTAGCGTAGTCTATATGCACCCTCGGAATCTATGCTTTCCCAGTAACAATATTTGTTGGCCCATTGTTTCATTTTAACAATACCCGTATGTGTGTGATGTAATTCTTTAAGGATTCCCGAACGTAGGCTTTTTGGGATTATGATCCGGCAGCCTCTAAACAAAATACCATTTTGGAAGGTATATTCAGGCTCAATTCTCTTCCCGATAATCAAGCCTTTTTTAATTTTGAAAGATCAGGGTCACGTTGGGTTTCGCTGGAAATATGTAGTTATCGCAGTTATTAATAATGTCGAAATTGAGTTTATTGTTTGGCTTTGAATACGTTGAATTTCTTCCCCTAAAAAGTGTTTAAAATTTGAGTTTTTGATACATGATGCTCTCGATAGGCAATCTGCATTTATGTTGTTCTTTGCGCAGAGGTTATTTATTTTATAGTTAAATTCTTGTAGAAACGATGCGTATGTCATCAGACGCGCTGATGTCATGCCTGGTGTTTTGGCATTTTGGTGAAAACTTCTTCATAAAGGACGGTTATCTGTTAGTAGCGTAAATTCTTTCCCATGCAAGTATATAAAAAAATTTGTCAACAGCAAAAATAATTGCTAGAGCTTCTCAGTCCTGTTGGCTGTAGTTTTGTTCCGCCTTTGTTAATGCTCTTGAAATGAATGCGATAGGCCGTTCCTGCTCATCTAAGGTGTAGGAGAGAACTGCAGATATGCCAGTTGAACTTGCGTCACAAGTCAAAAATACTGGCAGAGTCGGATCGTACGGGACAAGCACTTTATCCTCCTGTATTTGTCGTTTGAGTTTTGTGAAAGCTTCTTCGCAATTTGTCGTCCATTGAAAATTTTTAATTTTTTCCCAACCAGGATTTGAACCATCGATCTTATAAATTGATAAAATTTGACTTTATTTTTGGCTTTTTGGTTCTTTTTAATTAATTTCTAAACATTTTTTAGAAAGAAAAATTATTTACAAATGTATGCGGACGTTTTCCAAAGAAGACAAGAAAAATTCAAATTGGCTTTCATAATTTTAAGCAGGTCCCTTTATAACGGCGTTATATAAATTCAAAAGATTCAAGAAGCTGCTGACGACGATCCATAATTTTCTTTTGCAACTGAAATTAATTTTCTTACCACTTTTTTTAAATTTGAAACCCTCGTTATCACATTAGTTAGCAAGCTAAGAGAGCTAAAAAATTACTAGTTAGAGACAACAATATTAATTTTGTTTTCTTTGGAAAACGTCCGCATACATTTGTAAAATAAATTTTCTTTCTAAAAAATGTTTAGAAATTAATTAAAAAGAACAAAAAAGCCGAAAATAAAGTAAAATTTCATCGTCCATTGAAAATTTTTATATTTCCTTAAAAGTTGTCATATTGGGAACGTTATCATACCAAGAAATCTTCTTGTTTCATTTATATTATGCGGGAGAGGTAACTCTGCACTTGCTCGAACCTTTTCTGGATATTTTGAAATTTGATTGTGGCTTATAAAGTAGCCAAGGTTTTTAATTTGTTCCTTGAAATACTCGCACTTATGTTTATTTACATGTAAATTATTTTCGCTAAACCTTTCGAAACATTTTTCTAGTCTATGCTCACATTGTGTGAGTGTTGACCCATACACAACAATATCATCAAAGTATGAAATTGTTCCTTCGAGATCTTGTAAGATTTTATCTTAAATCCGATTGAATTCTTTTGGCACGGTTTTAATACCGAAAGATAATCTATTGAATTTATACGTACCCCTATGCGTGGATATGGTCTGAATATTTTTGCTTTCATCGTACTGTCTGGTTTAGGTATCACTACTAAGTGTGAACCCCAATTGCAAGTGTTCAACTTTGTAATAATGCCATATTTTTCCAATGCGTCCAATTCATGTTCAACTTTTTCACGTAATGACAAAGGAACTTGTCTTTCTTTCAAAAATACTGGCTTAGCGCCACCGCGTAGCTTTAAACTGATCTTTAAGTTGGAAATACAACCAACTTGTTCTTTTTAAATGTCAGAAAATTATGTTTTATTCTTGAAATTGAATTAATTTTATTCCCATCATAATTCCCGCAATGTTCGTGTCGATCTATTTCAGATAAATTTATTCCTAAATGACGAATCCAGACCCGTTCTTAAAAAGTGTGTTCGTTCGGAGGCCACCACATATATGTCTTCCTGAGACATTTGATTTTTATGCTTAACGTTTACTCACGACGCCTAGCGGCGTAAAAACATCCCCAGTGTATTATCTAAAAGCAATATTTGTTTTCTTTATTGGAACATTTACTTTTAATTTTTTTAAAATTTAAATTAAGGTATATCCAGCTCCCGAATAAACTTTAAACAGTTGTTTGTTTTCTTCAATGTAAACGTTTGTATAAAATTTTTTGTAAATCTCTAACTGGCAAAATTGTTTAATTGTAAATATCGATAATTTGATTAATACCAAAGTGACAATCATTTGTATTGAACGATTCTATTGCATTTGATGTTTTGTTGCGGCTGTTTTTACTTTGTTTTATTTTATCTTGAATGCAAAACTTTTGAACATGCCCGACTTTCCCGCATGAATAACACTTTAACTTATTCTTGTTTGTTTTGCAGTCGGTGGATATGTGTTTATTACGACCACATCTCAGACATAAACCTTCTATGCTTAATTCGCTGTAGTTGATACGTATTTTTAATTTTCGATTTTTTGAAATGTTTTGTTTACCGTTTGTTATTGCCTCAAGTAATTTTTGCACTTGTTGCTCCATTTTAATTTGAGGTTGGTTAAACACGTTCTCACCCACGTTGCTGCACGTTTTTAATGTTCAATCCAATTTGTTAATATGTATATGTAACCTTTTTGTTCAATCATCGTCGCCATTCAATTTGTTATGTACTTATTTAATAATAAAAGCTTTCGTGTAGTAAAATATCATGAAATATTTACTAATTCACTAGAAGGGTAATGCAAAGAATAAAAAGGAATGAATACATAAGAATATAAAAGCAAAAGAGAATTAAATGACAATGCTGATTAAGGTTGCCATTACAATTTTAATATATATGTTTTTATTTGTTTTGGATTTTTGTCTTTCAAAAAATTTTTACCCTAGAGTTAATGTCGACGTCGTTGACGGCGTCAAATGTCAAAGAAAAAGTTGAATCGTATGAAATTGTATGAGAGCAGTTAATCTCAACGCGTTGAAACGCCGTAAAAGTTCAATCTGTTTCAACTTTTTCGGCGTTGAAACGCCGTCAACGACGTCGACATTAACTCCAGGGTTAATCGTTACATTATTTTAACTCAGAACCAGCGTTGCCGCTTTGGTCCAATCGGACCAAACTTGGTAGTTTTTATTTATTTATTTATTTATTTATTTAGAAATTCATTTGCAATATATTTGGCTCAATGGCCAATATTAAAATATTACAATAAAAAGTATATGTGCTATGAGGAAGCATTTACAATATAACATAACATATGTAAATATAATTATATACAATGCAATTAAGCTAGAATAAGGCATATACATACATTTCAATATAAAACAATTTGTATTTATTAATACTCCATACTAAAACAGTAGGTGCTATACTAAACATAGTAAAAAAAACGAATAAGTGTTTAATTCAACAAACGTACGTACTATGAGTTCAGATACATCCTGACTAAGAATTAAGAAAATTTAACATTTTACTTTTGAATGTTACCACAGATATCTGAAAGGTACGCAGGTTTCTGGGTAATGAATTCCAGATACGCGCCGACCGAACAACAAACGATAGCTCAAAGGATGCGTTCCGGATACGTGGAATAATTAGTTGAGGATTTCTAGTTGAAGTAGTAAAAGAAAATAATTGAGCGATATGTAAGGGATTTTGGAATTTAATAATTCTAAAAAGATAAATTAGCAACCTAAATTTAAGAAAATTCTCAAACGAAAGATTCAAAAAGCTCTTGAAGTAGTCAGACACATGTGCACTAAGTCTTAGCCTGTAGACAAATCTAACAATCCTGTTCATTATTAATCTGATCTTATTTCTATTGGTAGCATTGCAGCATGAATAAACTTCAAAGCAATAATTAACTTGTGACATCAATAGCGCATGAGCAGTGATTTTGCGAACATGTAAGGGAAGAGAAAGATTTAAATGATATAAACGCCGCAGTATCATACTAACTTTACAGCTGATACTGTCAATGTGTGGACCAAAAGATAAATTATCGTCAATAGTCACGCCCAAGCATCTCATATTATTCACAATTGCTACGGTAAATTCACAAAATTTCAACTCTAAATTAATCATTTCCGTTCTACTCGGTTTAAAAATTAACCCCTTAGTCTTATCCGGATTAACCCTAAGAAAGTTTACCTTCATCCAACTATTAACCATAGAAAGATCATGATTGATTTTATGTTGTAAAGAATCTAGAAACTGATTTTCACCGGTCCAAAATAATTGAATATCATCGGCAAAAGCAATTAATTTGCAAAAGCTTACCTTTTCAAAAATGTCATTAAGAAACAAAGTGAAAAGAATAGGTCCCAAAACTGATCCCTGGGGCACCCCTGATCGAACGTTTAACAAATCCGACGCAATTCCATTATTAAGAACGTATTGTTTGCGATTGTTTAAATAAGACCAAAGCAAGCGACAAGCTGGCACAGAAAATCTGTAAATGGAATTAAGTTTGGTTATCAATAACGAGTGTTTAACTTGATCAAATGCCTTAGAAAGATCAACAGATATCAAAATACCCAGTTTACCCTCATTACGATTAGCTTTAATAGTCTCAGTAAGCTCTGTCAATAGAAGTCCTGTATTACGACCAGATCTAAACCCATATTGGGACTCATTCATATAATTGTTAGCACTAATCCATGCACAGATTTGATCTTTCAAAACGTTTTCCATTACTTTGGATAATGCTGGTAATATACTGATAGGCCGTAAATTGCTCACAGAGCGTAAACGTTTATCTTTAGGGATTGGCGTAATACGTGACGTTTTCCAAATACAAGGAAATACAGAAAAGGTTAAAACATTATTAAAGAAATATAAGAGATGATTACTAATATATGGAAAAATTATCTTTAGCAGCTTGATCGGAATACCATCAACACCAATTGAAGTAGATTTTATTCTAGTAAGTGCAATAAATAAATCAGGCTCAGCTATATTAGAAAAGGAAAAGTGGCTTACAGAATTCGAAAAAAGTGAGAAATTTGGTTCACTATCACATGTGTTTAATTGGTTTCCCAGAAAGCTATTATTGATTTCATCTGCATTAAGCTCCTCAAGATAAGCCGGGCCCACACTGACTCCAGCATTTCTAAGATTGTTCCAAATTTGTTTAGTGCTACCTACGTTGAAAATACGGCTACTAAGTAATTGTTTAAATTTCCTTATTTTGGATTTAGTTTTATTACGAAGCTGCTTATAAATGTACCAGTTGCAACCGCATCTATTTTTGTAAAAGTTATTCAAAGCAATAGAAGTTAATGATCTATAGTAGTTTATTTCCCTAGGGAATCTCATATTTTTATTACTCACATTGCGGTCAATTTTTTTTAAGGGGACGTAACTCAATAGGTCATTGAAGAGCGTGTTTAAGAAAAGTAATTGTTGATCAATACTATTCGTGTGATATAAGGGAGTAAAGTCTGTTTCACATAGATGATTTTCAATGGATAATAAATCAGCACAGTTAAAATTTCTTACGAAAAAAGCTTCCGTAGAATGCATGACCTTAATATGAAATGAAGCACATATCAAAGAGTGATGAGACAAGAATGGAACCTGAAACTGACCAGAAGCAGCTACCGATAAGTTACGGCTAATAAGAAAGTAGTCTATAAGAGACGTCGATTGAGTACGAGAATCAAAGTGAGTGGGAGTTGAATTATGCAAACAAAGCAGGTCATATCGATTACAGAGTGAATGTATCTCATATGATCTAGATGCATTAAAAAGATTGACATTAAAATCTCCGACTATAATAATATCCTGATAGCGATCAAAGATGTCACTGAAAGCACTCTCGAACGCAGCCAAATTACCCCCGGGAAGGTAGGTAACACCTACAAGTAACGTATTAGTACCATTGAAAAGTTCAATTGCTATGCTTTCACACGAAAAATAATCATCACATTTAAAAATAATCTTATATTTTATGCTATTGGAAATGTATAACGCAACACCACCACCCCTAGTGCCAGACGGACGATCATTTCTACATATCGAGTAGCCAGGTATACGTAAAGCTTGATCAAATATAATTGGATCAAACCACGTTTCACTAACCGCAATAACGTCCAACGTTCCATTTTTCACTATAGAAATAAGTTCATCAAGTTTGTTTGACCTATCAGAAGGGCACAGACTCTGTGCGTTCACATGTGCAACTTTAAAGCTACTTGAATCAGAACTAAATAAATTTCGAATCGAATTAACACCAATAACTGAACCAAGATTAATATTAGAAGTCATAGTATGTATGTATGTTATAGGTATGTATGTATGTATGTATGTTACGAATGTATATATGTATGTATATATTATACTATCAAAACAATAATTTAATTAGCAAAAAAAAACCCCAAAATTGTTATTTCGTTGACGGGTAAAACAAAAAATATCTACAAAATTCAGTAAGATATGAAATTCATAATGAACGATAATAAAAAATCATATTATAAATCAATAGTAATTGTAACCATAGACATTATAGTAATGAGCAACTAGTTGCATTCAAGACTTTCATGCTTCCATCCAGCAGCTTAACTTTAGCCAAAGGTGTGTCCCTATTTAAGATGCTGAACCATGTTATTTTATTGTTTTTACGTAGCATATGGCAGAGATTTTTTAACTGTAAGGCAGCAGGAATTAAATTATCATTTAGGAATACTCTTGAAGTAACATCAGTATTGATAACGTTGTTTAGCTGGATTTTGGGATTATTAAAATATTTTCTCATTAAGCTATCTCGTTATCTAACATCATTAAATTTAACAATAACGGTTTTCCCATTTCTGGTGTAAGAACAGTGGTTTATAACGCTAACTTCTGCACACACATCGTAAAAAGAACATATAGCAAGCATAGCGCCGGAGAGATCAGCTATCCCAATCGGTAGACCTGTGATTAGAATATCACAACGGTTCATTCTTCGTTGTATTCTGTTTAGCTCCAATTCGAGTTGCGAAAATTTTTCCAAGGAATTCTCCTCGACTTTTTTTACATAGCAATTACAATTGTCTACTTTATTCTGCAGATCAACAATGGCAGCTGACATTTCAGTCTTGAAACTAGAAAACGATGATTCTATTGCGTTTTTTATTTCCTGCTGCTCAGCACGCACCTCAGTAGAAAAGGCATTAAAATATTTACGTAATTTTTCATCCAGCACATCAACAAGTGACTTTTCACCCCTTACAGAATTTTTACCAAGGCAAGAAGAACAATTGAAGCCAATATTATTGTTAGTCCCAATAAATTTGTAAATTTCATCGGGAATGTTGACGCACCCCGTGTGAAACCATTTATTACATGTATCACATTCAACTCCAAGGTCACTGGACATAACATTCTTATTACACTTGATGCATTTAGCGGCCGGCGCCATATTAAAAAATTGCAAACAAAAACAGGAGCACAATAGATATCCACGATTAATAAGATTATGTGTATTTTAGTATCTATGTATATACCGGAGAAATACAAGTCAATGTCAATAATATTAAGTGTTATGAAATTATGAAACTATTCAGTGATTTATAAAATAATATATTTTGTTACCGCCACGAAAATAATCACGTTTTAGTTCATAGCGTTGCCAGACTTTTTAATAGCATCATTTTTCGTTTTTAAAAAACAGTTTGGTAGTTTGGTTGGTTTGTTGTCGGATTTTTTTTTAATTTTTGGTAGGTTTTCCTCCTCTAGCAATTTTTTAGCAATAGTAAATTTTTCACCTTAAAATTTCAGAACATAAAATACAAAAAAATGTAACTTTGAATTAAATAAACAATAACTTTGAATAGTGTTACCACTGTTTTCAAAAACTGTATTAGGTGCAATAAAAAACATCTCTGCTTTTTTGCATAGAGATGATTTAAGCTATAACCATCTCTGGTTTAAGAAACGCGAACAATATTATGAAATTGAAATTAACAATACTTTTGAGTGAAGGTTAATTTTCATGTGTATGTATTAAAAAAATTAACAGACAAAATGGAAAAGAAAGTAAACTTTTTTAATTGTAAATATGTACCTATTTATTACATAAATATTTACTAATATTGCATGTAAAGAAACAGTCAAAAGAATTTGATTGGCGCCAGGAAAGATATGGGTGTTCCTCCTGCATAGTATTCTCTAAAACTATTTAAAATCATAACACCCATCTTAAAAATCACCAAAAGACAAACTTCCATCTCAGCAATTACACGAAAAAAACCAAGTGAGTATAACAGAGTTTATATGCAAGAAATGCATTTTTAAATTTTTGGTAGGCTGTGAACGATTTTGGTAGGATTTTTGAAAATTATTGGTAGGAAGTAAATTTCTTGTGTGGCAACGCTGCTCAGAACGTTGAGTACCAAAAAGTTTTGACTTTTGATCACTAAAATAATTTATAAAAAATTTACTTAGTAGGAATTATAAGCTTATTAAGGACATTAGTTACCGTCTAGCTGCTTTTTGAACATTTCATTATTTTCTGAAAAAATTGTTTTTAATAAATTTTCTTATCAAACTCGCATTTTATTAATTTTCTTTTTGTTTTTTTTTTTAATATTTCATTATTTTCTAAAAGAGAAAAAATAAATATCTGTAATTATTATCTCGAATAATTTTTGATTCAAATAATTTTGTGCGGTTTATGTGTGACGACTGTATTCAATATATTCATAATGTTGATTTGATATTAAAAAACATTCAAGATGGAGTATACAAAAACAAACAACACTTAATTGAATATAAACATGAATTTGAATTGTCACTAAAACAAAACGAAAATGAAATTAAACAACTTCTTGAAGCTGTTGAAAAAAGATATGAAGAAAGGATTAAAAGAATAGATAAAGCACAAAAAATATGTGAACAGAGTGTTGCTGAATTTAAAAAACTCTGTTGCACTGTTGGTGAATACCAAAATAAGAACGAAGAAATATGCAACACAATTGAGAACAACAATGTAAAACTGTGTGGTGAAATTAAAAAGGTTCTTAAAGAAACGAGTGATAAACAAAAACTGTCATATGTTGATGCAGTAAAAAAAGGGCAAGTGTTACCCGAACTGAAAAAACAAGTGCTACTAATAGTAAAACCTAAATCAAAGCAAAATATAGAAAAAACAAAACAAGATTTAAACAATAAGGTGGATCCAGTTAATTTAAAAATTACTAATATCGAAAATAGAAATAATGGAACGATGGTTATTCAAAGTGAAAATTGTGATGAAAGGGAAAAAATAAAAAACGCATTGCAAGTTGAAATAGGTGAAGAATATGATATATCGGTGCCTAATAATTACATGATGAGTGTCGTAATAACAGACATGACTTTTAAATATGGTGGAAATGAAATAGTTGCAAAAATTAAAAAACAAAATGATTTTCTAAAGGACAGTGCCATCAAACCAATTCGATTTTATGAATTTAAAAAATTTGGTAAAATTATACATAATGTGAAAATATTGATTGATAAAGATTCTTATTCAAAAATATTAACAGCCCAAAAGATAAATGTTGGATGGGAGAAATGCAGAGTGTTCGATGGGACAGATATAATGATGTATCACAGATGCAAAGGTTTTAATCACAAGGCAAGCGAATGCAGGAATAACGAGATATGCTATAAATGTCATGGAAATCACAATCCAAGAGAATGTAACAAGGATATTATTTTAAAATGTATAAATTGTGTAAGATCAAATGAAAGATTTAATTTGGGGCTTGACGAAAACCACAGCACAATTAGTAAAGAATGTCCGGTGTATAAAAATAAGTTAAATATAAAGATGAAAAGAATCGGATTTAAGATATAACAATTAAAACAAATAAATGGCATGTATACAAATTCTCAAGGTCTGATCAATAGTTTTAATCAAATAGAAATAATGGCTGCTACAAAAAAACCAGAATTTATAATACTTTCTGAAACTCATTTAACAAGTGATGTATATGAACAGGAATATCAACTGCGGGAGTATAACCACTATGTCTCTTATTCAAACTCAACACGAACTGGAGGTATTATATTATATTTTAGAAATTCATGGGAAGTTAAATATTGATACGAAAAGGTTGTTGAATGGAAATATTGGATTTGTGCTTATGAAGCAAAATACAGAAATAAACTATATACAATTATGGCTGTCTATAGATCACCAAGCTGTAGAGAAATTGAGTTTTGCGAAGCATTTGAAGAGGCGATAGAGAATATTTCGGAAGCCAATCATAAAATACTAATAGCAGGAGATTTTAACATTGACTGGAGTAAAGATGGTACATACAAAAGCAGAATAAATGCAGCTCTAAATGATAATGGTCTTAGACAAATTGTTACGAATTTCACGAGAGTTAATGAAAATAGCAAAACATTAATAGACTATGTAATAACAAATGACAGCTACATATCTGTGAAGAATAATAATGAAAACAAAATATCTGATCACGAGGCAATCGATATAATTATTAAGCAAAAAGAGAATGAAGAAGTTAGAAAAAGGGAAGTAGAGGTTTTTAAATATAATAAGAATTTGTTCGAAAGAGAATTAAATCGAGTTTTAGTATATAATTCGAATGAAAATGTAAATGAAATAGCTGATAATATTGACACATGCATTGAAAATACTGTGAGAAAATTTACTAACACAAAAGAAATTACTGAAAGAAGTAATGTTAACAATTGGTTAAACAGAGAATTAAAGCTACTAAAACGGGAAAAAATTACCAAATACTCATTAGCAAAATTAGAAAATACAACAGAAGCATGGAATAACTATAAAATTATAAGAAACTTTTATAAAATAAAAATTGAAAAAGAAAAAAGTGACTATATCAACGATAAAATAAATAGAGAAAAAGATCAGAGACAAATGTGGAAAGAAATTAAAGACTTAGTTCTCGATAAAAGCCATAATATTATACAATCTGTGATATTTAATCAAATAGAACAAACTGAAAAAAATAAAATTGCTAATCAATTTAACATATTTTTCGTTGAAAGTATAAAAGCAATTAATAAATCCATCGAATATGTGCAATATGTAAATCGGATACCGGTAATACACTGCAAATTTAATTTTCGTGCATTAAATCTACAATAACTTAAAGTAATTTGTAAACATATGAAAAACCTGATTTTAACAGGGTGTCTCCAAATATAATATTGGATAACTGGGATAATGTTGGAAACATAATATTAAATGTAATAAATAGATCACTAGAGACAGGTATATTTCCTGAAAACTGGAAGATAGCATCAATTACACCAATAGAAAAAGTTTGAGGAGTTTCGACCGATCAATACACTAAAAACATGCGAAAAAATTTTAGAAAAAATTGTTAAACAACAATTACAGGAATATTTTGAACAACACTGTTTATTATCCAAATACAAATCCGGTTATAGAAAAAATTATTCTTGTGAAACTACAGTGAATTATGTGATTAACAGATGGAAATATAAAGAAAAAGATCAATTTTAGGAGCACTACTCTTTATAATATATATAAACGATATCACAAATGTGCTTAATAAAAGCGAAATTGTTTTATATGCTGATGACACAGATTACAGAGGGAAATAGCGATAAGGAATGTCGGGAAAGTATGATTAATGAAATAAGCAATATAAATGTATGGTTGAAAATGAATAAGCTTAAATTAAACGAAAGCAAATAGAACGACTGCAGAAACTTCAAAACAAAGCTCTACGAACAATTTTGAAATGTAATATCTACACACCAATTTACAATATGCTTGATACACTGAAATGGTTAAATATAAATCAACGACTTGAAATGAATACACTATATTTTATCCAAAAAATGAAATTAGGAAATGCACCAGAATATCTTACCGATCACTTAAACTATGTTGGCGAAATACAACCGTATAATCTAAGAAATGCAAAAAACTTTAGACTACCAAGGGCCACAACAGCAATAATGCAAAGATCTCTGTTTTTCAAGGGGCTAAACTGATACAACATGCTACCTGAAAACGTTAAAACGGAAACAAATTTAAAATATTTTAGAAAATACATAGTTAATTTTGTAAAGAATAGAACTTATTAATGTAATATTTTGGTATTGTATTGTTATTTCAATGTAATATTTGTAACAGTATCGTCATTTTTAAAGTATTTAATACTCCTTAAATAAATAACAATAATAATAAAAAATAATTTTCATATAATTAATGTTTGTATACATAAAAGTTAAAGCCTTGTGTTTAGATATAGTCATTTGTTTAATGTCGCAATTAGTGTCACTTATTTCGGTAGTTTTAGTAGCAATTTTTCTTGTTGCAAAGCAAACATTATCTGGAAATTTTGTTTTAAAAGTAAAATTATTTGCAAAGTACGATGTTACTCCTCCATTTTTATTTTTTTACACTTTTATTATTTTTTTTGGTAAAATTATAGGTTGTTCGCAAAATTTGTGAAAAATTTGTGTTTGTATGTTGCTGGGAGTTTTAACACATCGATTTAATTTATGTAAAAAATTTTCAGATTCGTATGCCGAAATATTCATTATATTTCCGAAATCTTTGTGGCAATTCCAAACGTGAAGTATGTTATGAATATTAAAAATATTGGAGTCCATAAAAAATAAATATTGCTTTACAAAAGTTCAAGCATATTTTTTCCAGTGAAGTATATCATTGTTGAGCTAAAAATTTCTGACCCAACAAATATTCTATATCCAACAACAAATAAAGAAAAATGTTTGTAAAATCTTGAATCCACAAAATCTTAACAAAGCTATTCCAGTATATAGGGCGATTTGTCTATATTTAACAGCCTTTTACCTTGCAGCTTCATCCAGTGTTCTAGGCTTTCTTGCAAATTCATTTCCTATAAATGGCGCAAAAGAAACTCAAGACTTAAAATTGTATTTTTAGTGGAAGAGGCAATTTTTTGATAAGACTTATTGCTTAATAATAGCATAAGAATAATTTTGGTAACGCGTACGTTAGCAAATGCTTTTCCTATGTCTTCTAAGCTAGATCCAGTTTCTAAATTAAAATTATTATGGAAGCTACAGTAAATTTTGGTTTTTAAAATTCAGTTTTGGTTTTTAAAATCCATGTCTGTTCGGCTTGGTCCGACAGAATCTGAAAACACTGCATGGTGTCCGATACGATACCCAGTTTCTCTGCACTTTGGCCATCCGTTAAATGCGTTGTGACCCTTTGTGCCACAAATGAATGACCTTGCCGGAGCGTCACATAAAAGAGACCGAATTTTTAAAGTAAAAACCCTTCTTTCTATTTTAAACTCGACCTGCAGGAGCTTAAATTCCTCACTGAAATCAAGAAGGAAACTATTTACATGTAAAGGTTAGCCAGAATTGGCCACAAGCCAACTTTTAAAAAGGGGTAAGCCATCAATGCCTAAATTAAAAATTAATTCATCTGCAGTATATTGCAACAGGATATCTTTTGCCTTTTGCAAGTGTTTAGCTAACACAATGTGAATGTATTTTCCTAGCGCTACGGTTCTCACGACGCATTGCACTTTTCGTTGTAAGACCGCCAGCACTTTAGGAACGTCCAAATTTTCTTCTTTGAAATTTTTTAGCAGACTTATTTAACCGAGGGATTATATTGCATAAACCAGTCCTTTACCTTCAGTCGTAAGTTTCGTGGTGATTTTTCACTTAAAAACTTTTCAGTTATTATTGAGTTTTTTTATTCGACCTGTTTGTTGTAAAGTTTTAAATAAAAAGAAATTTTCCCAGCTCACACTGCACACTGATTGCAGTAATTGACGTTGATTGGGAAACTTTATTGTTTGTCCATCTGTGTGTGTTATGTAAAAATCAATTAAAATTAAGCCCTGATGATGCTACTTAAAGATTGTAGCGAAATATCGGCAAAATAAAGAACAAATTTAAATAACTGACACTCGAGCTGGAGAAATTTCTTTGTATTCGAAACTTTAAAAACTTTTCTTTATCCAATTCAAATACGCAGAACGGGTGCAAGATAGCTTTATTTTTTAAATAATAGTAGTTTTATTTAAAAACTTTAAATTCATCATATAATAATTGTTTTACAATTTTTTTTCTTTAGAGATTCTACTGATTATGTTGCTTAGATTAGTTCTAACAAATATTGCAAGTTTTCTTTTAAAGATATTAGTATTTCTTTCTATTTTAAGATAGTTTAGGAGCAAATTGTATAATTTTAAGGCCTTGAAGAAAAGCGATCTCTGCATTGCTGTTGATATCACCTTTGGTAGCTTAAAATTTTCTGCGTTATTCAAACATAATGGTTGAACTTCTTGAACATCAATTGATCAATCAAATAGTCTGGAGAATTTCCCATCTTAATTCTTTAACGAAATTTAGTGTATTAAACTCTAGTCTTTGTTGTATATTCAACCATTGAAGTGTGTCAAGCATCGGTCTTGTAGGCGTATATCTGTTGCATTTTAATATGGAACGCATAGCTTTGTTTTGAAGTTTCTGTAGTCTTTCCAACTGTGTTTTTGTGCAGCAAGAGTATAAAAGTAACGATCCAAATTCATGGTGTGGTGTGTAATTATCGATACTTTGTTCCGCACTCTTAAAAAAGCCAATTTTTTTGTTAACTTTTTTGCATATATATTCCACGTATTGATAAAATTTTAAGTCTTTGTCGATTATAAATCCGAGTTATTTTATTTGCCTAACTTTTTCATTTGTTTTATTATTTATTTTTAACATTACGTTACCGTTCGTGTTTATTTCCATTATTTTATGTTGGTACTATCATGCATAATATGGTCTATACATTGTGGTTCGGTATCTCCTTCAGTATACAGCGGTCAAAAAAAGTATTCGACATCTATATAAAATTTTATTTGTGTTTCAATAAAAATAATTAGATTTTGTTTAGTGGTAAAATTCACACAAAATTTTATTAATTAAGGAACAAAGAATATATTTCTGTAAAAAATGAGATCTTTACAACTACTAAAACAAAAAAACATATTTACAACTTAAGCTAAAAACCAGCAACAAAAAAAGTATTCGACATATCAAAAACTATTATAAAATTAAACTCCTATTGACATTCTAGTAACGAGTTACTCTTCCTTTGCGCCGTATAACCTCTTTTAAACGCTCGGGCATAGACTTTACTAATGACATTGTATATCCTGGCTCAATTTTATACCATTCGTCCTGCAATATTGCCCTCATTTGGTTTTTATTTGTAAATGGACGAGATCTAATTTTGCAGATGACCCCAAAGATGTTCAATTGGGTTAAGATCTGGAGATTGTGGCGGCGTTTTTATCACTTGCGGGCAGTTGTACAAAAGCCATAGTCCTGTATTCATTGCGGAATGTTTTGGATCATTATCTTGACAGAATTTAAATTTGTCTGCAAGTCCTAATTTTTCTGCGCTAGGAAGCAAATTTTCCTTCAAAATTTCAATATACTTCAAATAATCCATTATTCCATCAATGAATGATAAATTGCCAACTCCTGATGCTGCCGTTTTTTTCTAGCTGATCGTGCATGAAATTGATGTTTTTTAAAACATCATCATTGATCTGTTCTCCCTGTAGGCACGATATGCTAAATCTCTCTCGCGCTTTGCAATACAAATTCGATTATCTTTAATCCAGTCATTTTCACTTTTCTTAACAATTCTTCTAAAAGCCACATTTTCCTTAAAAAATAGACTGTATAATTAAATTAAAACAGTTAATACTATCATCTACATTTAGATTATTATAAACACCAGAAGCTGTGCTAAACAATTGTCAACAAGACTTTTCTTTATAGTCCCTATAAAGAAAAGTATCCATGATATTATCATTAGAGATATTGTATGCAAGAAATATTGCGGCATGATATGAATTTAATGCAGGAATTTGGAACTGACATTGATAGGATACTAGATTGATGTTAGACACAAGATAATAATCGATAAGCGAATTCGTACTTTGCTGATGAGAAAAATGTGTTGGCAGAGAGTTGTGAACCACAGTTAATGACAAACGGCTGCAAATATCGCGAAAAGAAATTCCTCTTGTAAACATATCTGTATTAAAATCGCCCATTATCTAAACATTATTATATCTTTCCGAAAATTTGCACAGTACACTTTCACAAATGGAAAAATTTTCATTAGGTAAGTACACAACACCTAAAAGGACTATTACATTTTTATTCAAAACAACTTCCACAAGAAGACATTCTTTATTCTCATCGAACTGTTGATAAAAGTCAGTTCGTTTTTTTTTTTTTTTTTTTTTTTTCATTAATTAATTATTTATTGAATCTTGAAATATATTTTTTGAACTAACAATAATTACTCATATCTTAAGCCTAAAATAAAAAAATAAATATACTTATTATGTCCAGCCAATGCTAGACAAAAAAGATGTATGTTTCACGGTTGCTTCTATCATTGTGGGTTATCCCTCTGATGTTCGGGTGAGAGAATAAATATCCCTCCTTCTTAAGCGACTGTAACCACGTTCATTTAGCATGTTGCGAGCTAGCGGATTTGGATGTGTTTCAAGTTTCTGCAAATACGTTACTGCAAATTTCGCTATTTCTGCTTTTACTGATTGCACGTTTAAATCTTTGTGGATGTTCGAATTTCTTATGTACCAGGGAGCAACTGTAATCATCCGTAGAATCTTATTTTGGCGCCTTTGGATTTTTTCTATATTGCTTGCAGAGGCAGTCCCCCATAATTGAATGCCATAAAACCAAATTGGTTTTAAAATTGTCTTGTACAATAAAAGTTTGCAATCTAAAGCGAGAGTGGAATTTCTGCCGATAAGCCAGTTGAGTTGGACTGCTTTTAACTTCATTTGTGTTAACTTTGATTCTATGTGGCGTTTCCAAGTAAGGCGCCGGTCAAGATGTACGCCGAGATATTTTACGTCTGAAAGCTGCGGTATTGTTTGGTTATTTATGCGAATAGGGGGGCACGATTCCCTACGCAGTGTGAAAGTTATGTGACTACATTTTTGTTCATTCACCTTAATTCTCCATTTCTTTAACCACTCTTCTAGAATTAATATATGGTCTTGTAAATATCGTGATGCTACTTCGGGACTTTCGTGAATGCTTAAAAAAGCTGTGTCGTCAGCAAATGTCGATGTGTGGATTCGGACACTAGTTGGCATATCTGAAGTATACAAGTATAAAATGGGCCCCAATATACTACCCTGGGGGACTCCGGCTTCAATTGGCTCAGGTGAGCTTAGAAAATTGCCTTCTTTAACAATGAATTTCCGATCAGTTAAATAACTGTCTAACAGCTTATATAAGTTTGCGGGCAAATTCAGTTTTAACTTATATTTTAGGCCATCGTGCCATACCTTATCGAACGCTTGAGAAACGTCGATAAAAAGCGCAGAGCAGTATTTTTTTTCTTCAAAGGTCTTCTTAATTACGTTAACTAACCTGTGAGTTTGTTCAATTGTACTATGTTTTTTTCTGAAGCCAAATTGATGGTTCGGAATACATCCTTTGTCGCTTAGAATGGGGTTCAGCTTATTTATTAACATCCTCTCAAACAGCTTTGACATATTTGATAAAAGACTTATAGGCCTGTATGATTCAACTTTTGTGTGGTCTTTTCCTGGTGTAGGAATCATAGTTATTAGGGAAACCTTCCAGTCTGGAGGAAAGTACTCAAGACGTAGAATGGCGTTAAAAATAAAAAGAATAATCTTGCGAGCTATATGGGGTAACTCGAATAACATCTTGTTACTGGTTTTATCAAAGCCAGGGGCTTTCTTGGTGTTTAAATCAGTTATTGCCCTTTCTACATCGCTAAAATGAAATCTTAAATGTACTGCATCACTAGCTTCGACAGTTGGCAGCTCAACTGCATCAGTCAATACATTTGGAGTAAATACCTTTTTCAAATGTTCACCAAATAATTTGCCCTTTTCTGTATCATTTCTTGCCCAGCCTCCAGACAAAGTTCGCAAGGGAGGCTTTTGTACAACTGGTCTTTTAAGGTTTCTACACGCTCGCCATAATGAATAATCTGATTGAGAAGTTTGGTCAAGATTTTGTAAATAGTTTTTCAGGGATGCTACTCTTCGAGATTCTAGTAACTCTCTTAGCCGTTTCGTGCATTCTTTAAGTCTGCTTTTAAGTTGAGGAGATCTGTGCGATTGCCACTCTCTGCGAAGTTTTCTTCTCTCAGCCAAAAGCCTCTCGATGTCAGCAGAATGAATTTGATTGTGTCTTATTAGTTGCCGGGTTACTGTTGCATGTTGGGCAGCTAATTTAAGGTTTTTATCTAAATTAGTAAGACTTTGCTCTACGTCTTCTGGAGTTCTTAGCGGGATATTTTCTGAACAATGAGTACTAAGATATTTTTTATATTTCAACCAATTTATGCTTGTACTAGTACTTGATGACACGATATTTTGCTGGTTGAATATATAGACAATTGTCGGTGAATGATCAGAGGATAATTCAAGTGACGCTTCGACTTCGATTATTTCTCTTGAAATACCTTTAGTTACGCCAAAATCAATAACATCTGGTATTTTTTGATAATCAGTAGGCCAATAGGTGGGTTGTCCACTCGATATCACATTCAGATTCATTTTTGAAATTGTGTCAAACAAAACTCGACCTTTTGGAGTAATTAGTCTTGATCCCCAAAACGTATGTTTAGCGTTGTAGTCGCCTGATGCTATGAAACAGGGACCTAGTGATTTGAAGAAATCGCTGTATTGACTTTCTGATATTTGAAATCTAGGAGGTGAGTATATCGAGGAAATAACGAAGTTTTGATGAAATTCTTCAATACAGATGTTTGTTGCTAGAAGGTAGTCTTCACAAAAGTCACACAGTAAATGATGTTTGATTCGAGCCTTTATTAGTATTGCTGAACCACCACATGCTCTGCCACGCGGGTCTTTGGTGTCATATAAAATATAGCCATTTATTTTAAAAAAGCTATTTGTTGTTAAGTGAGTCTCTGCAACCAGCATGACATCAATTTGTTCCTTCTTTAGGAAGTACTCGAGTTCGTTTTTGTGTTGGCGCAAGCCGTTTGCGTTCCAGAAACATATTTTTAAACAGTTCATGTTTTGTTGAGTAACGCCTGCAACATAGTAGATTGCATGCGTACCATTTCTTGCATCATGCTGCTCATAGAGCTCATAAAACTGTTTAACGAGTGCACTAATGTCTCGATGCTTGCTTCGAGACGATTAAAATTACCTGATGGTGTTTGTTGTTTAGGTTCTGGTTGCAAATTTGGCATAGAACTAGCTGTCAGTGTCGATTTGTTCGCTGAAATATTATTGGATTTTAACATATCCGCGTATGAGACATGTTGGGTTGTTGGTTGAGCCAACTGAGGGAAATGCACATTTGCTCGATATTGTGGTTGCTTAGCAGGAGTATTTAATTTTTGAGATGACTTCCTTACTATGGAAAAAACTGGACAGCCTCTGTAGTTAGCAGTGTGGTTTCCACCGCA
Organism: Gymnosoma rotundatum; assembly: GCA_916610165.2. Lineage (NCBI taxonomy): Eukaryota > Metazoa > Arthropoda > Insecta > Diptera > Tachinidae > Gymnosoma > Gymnosoma rotundatum. Next base: position 61,925,722 of record OU744339.1, read on the forward strand.
ATTGCTACATTTTTTAACAGTGGTGTCATTCCTAGGTTTATCACATTGGGCGGAACAATGTAACTCGTACTGTTGATAAAAGTCAGTTCGTGTTATTAAATTTTCCCGAATATAAAGACAAACACCACCACCCCTATTATTGCTACGGTCTTTCCTAAAAAGTTTATAGCCTTACATGGAAACAGCAGAGTCATACATGAACTATTTGTACCAAGTTTCTGTAATACCGAAGGCATCTACTTTACATTCTTCCATTAAACATCGGATCTCATCAAATTTAGGGTTACTCTCACGTGGCGCAAGACTTTGTGCGTTGAAATGCAAAATATTTAAGTTACCTGAACGTATTGCAGCATTAATCACATTAGCATTAAAGGCAATTTCGCCAAGATTGTTAACTAACTCCATTTAGAATAACAATAAGTAAGTATGCAAAAAAACAGTATAACCCCCCTTAAGAAATATTAAGTAACAATTCATTTTCAAATAGTAAATTTATCTTTTTAATAAAATTTAGTAAAAAAAAAAACATATTTACTACAATAGAAATCATGTTAAAAAGAGTCATGTTATATGCATATATACATACACATGCATGTAAATACATACACATACACACATACATACATATTTTTATATATATACAAGAATGAGTATGCATGTGTTTGTATGTATGTATTATATGTATATATATATGTATATATATATATACATATAATACATACATACAGATACATGCATATTGGCTTAGCTTTAAAGTAATTCTTCATTATGGTGTCACGTCAGTACAAATGAATTGAATTTCACTAAAAAGTGTTTACTTCGGCTAAGATAGAAACAATGACAAATGTCTGACCCATTTATGTCTACTCCAACAAGATTCGCAATCTTAATCATATTTTCACGAACGTTGTCAATGGAGCAATTCAATCCGCTAATCAAAATGTTAGATCTATTGAGTCGTCTTTCTAGCATGTTATGTGTAGTTAACAGTTTACTGTACTTAGCTTCATTTGTTTTTTTTCTTCTTGGATAATGGAAACACAATTTGCAACATCCATTTTTAATCCTGTCACTTCGTTATTAATTACAGTTTTAAAGTTTCTAACAAGCTGATTGACCTTCAGCTCGAGTTTCTGAAAGCCGTTTTCATTCTGCATTCTATGTCATTACTTAAAACCTCCATTTTTGCCTCGATAGGCTCTTGAATTTTATCTATTCGTTTAAGTATGGCATTGTCACAGTTGTTAGATTCAGAACATTTACACTGCATACATGCAAATTTGGTAATGTTTTTCCGTATGGACGTGAGCACATCATCTGAGACACCCACACATTCCGTGTGGATGTATGTGCCAAAAATACCACAGGCAACACTGAACTGTGATTTAGTAATATTTTTCATACAACTCGGACATTCAATTGAAGTTTTTTGAGGCATATTTTTATTTTATATTATTTATTATTTATATTAGAAACGTTTGTATGGATGTATTTTTCTTTCACTTTTTTGCTATTAAAACACAATATGGAGTTATAAGATGGCAGATTTATACAGAAATATTGTTTTTTTACAACTCTTTTTTTTTGCACAGCTATTTGCTTTGTCACTACTTTTTTAGCTTTTTACATATATGTATATTGTATATATATGTCGTAGTACGTAGTACTTACTGTATGTATTTCAAAATAAAACGGCACGCCATGACATTTTTGCTGTCAAAGCTTGGGTGAAATCGACTGGCACTACTGAATAATTTAAAAAGAAAAGCAAAGAACATTCAATAGAAGGAAGTAGTAGTGGCGAGATCGAGATTGCCTCGTTTAAATTTTCAAATTAAATTAAACAAATAAATTTTCAAATTAAAATAAAAATTAATAAATTAATTTAAAAATGGATGATACAACGACATCAGAAGTGGGATTAACCCAAAATTCCCCACATGTTGCAAGCGAAGAAACATTGAGATCATTGTTCGAACAACAAAATCGTAGCTTTTTAGCTCTTGTGGAAGCTCTCAAGCCAACATCCAACGTTGATACATATTTGCCTGAATTTAATCCAGACGTTGAAAATGCTGACGCTCGTGCTTGGGTCGCAATGGCAGACATGTGTATCTCTGAACAGTCGCAGAAAAAAGGATCTTTGATGAATATTCTAAGTCGTGCTCTCAAAGGACAGGCATCCGTCTGGTTATCTCAAGTGTCGTATCTAGAAATGACATGGGCAGAATTTAAGGAAATTTTTTCTGCACGATACGATTGCTTAATTTTTGGTGAATTTAAGTAACGGTCGACCAAAGGACGGTGAATGCCTATCCGCATACGCTGCAACACTAATGACATCTCTAATGGCTAGATGGAAAAACTGATAGATTGAGCAGATAGCTGTATCCACATTATTAGCGCACATTTCTCAGTTTGAGCCAAAAGTGCATCGTCTGACTTTTACTGCAGATATAGTACAAGAAATCTGCTACAACAGGAACTAAAGGCTATGTCATTTTTAAAGAAGAAAGCTGTTACGCAGGATGACGTATGTGGTCCAGATAAAAAAAGATATAAGTCGTCAACGTCATTGCCAACCATACAATGTTTTAATTGTGGCAAGACAGGACATAAGGCATTTCAGTGCAAATTCAGGAACATCAACACAAACATTCCAAATTTAAGCAGTAACAAGAATTTTGGAAATTCCGCAAAGCCAAGTGTAACCTGTTTCAACTGTCAAGATACCGGTCACTATGCATCAAGCTGCCCCAAGGCTATTCGCAAAAAAGTTGGTGATACTTCAATGGACCTACGGGTAGACTTATGTGCTATCGGTACTCCCGCTGGAACATTAAATTATTCTGGTGAGAAATTTGTGTTTTTTATGATTCTGGGTCAGAATGTTCACTTATTCAAGAATCAGTGTGTTGCAAATTTCGTGGTAGACGTAGTTTTAATGTAGTGACAATGACAGGAATCAGACAAACGAGTGTGAATAGTACTATCCAGATTTTAACGGTTATTGAAGTCGATGGCATTGTTTTTGAAATTCTGTTTCATGTTTTGCCAGATTCCTATTTGTGTCATAAAATAGTGATTGGGCGAGAAATTCTTAGTCAAGGTATTGCTGTTCATATGACGTCAGACAAATTGTGTTTCAATAGAGTAAACTGTGTGAATACTTTTGATGCGATTTGATAGTACTAAAGCAAGACTTGACAATTTTGTGGTAGGTGACTTGGTGTTATTACAAAACGAAGAACGCAACCAAACAAAGCTCGACCCAAAGTACAAAGGCCCATTTAGAGTAACGGAAGTTTTGGACGGTGACCGATATGTGGTTAAATCTTTAAATTGTAACCGGACCTACAAGTATGCTCATGATCGCATGAGGCGAATGCCTGAAGGTCATGTCCCTATTGAAATGAATGACGACAATGATGACGAGCAAAATGATTAAGTTTTCTGTTAATGTAATGCAAAAACCTTGAGATGTAATACGCATTGTTGCGGTCGGAAGAGATACATTGCTGGATAGAAACAAATGTGTGAAATGGAAATATTACCGGATAGAGCTGATATAAGTTGTTTTTGCCGGATAGAGGCGATGTAATGTCACTGGATAGAAGTGATTGTTGAAATTAGTAACCGGATAGAGGTTACTGTTGTGTGAGAGTAATAATATCACTGGATGGAAGTGATAACCGATTTCGAAACTGATCAATGTGTATTATATTTCAAGTTTATTTGGGACGTGACAAATGGTATTTGGATAATGGAGATTCTCATAAATTAAGACTGTTGTTGATTTGCTTGATGAAATATGAAATTGTAATAGATATTAAGTTTGTTGTTCAAGTGTATTTGAGACAATAAAATTTTTTTTGGTTAATTGAAATTTTATTATGGTCAGAATTGACCGAGTGGATGAAAAAGATACTGTAAACGATTTTGTTTTCGTTTCAGATGTGTCGCACGAGGACGTGCGAAATGCCAGAATGGCCGTGTCGTAGTACGTAGTACTTACTGTATGTATTTCAAAATAAAACGGCAAGCCATGACATTTTTGCTGTCAAAGCTTGGGTGAAATCGACTGGCACTACTGAATAATTTAAAAAGAAAAGCAAAGAACATTGAATAGAAGGAAGTAGTAGTGGCGAGATCGAGATTGCCTCGTTTAAATTTTCAAATTAAATTAAACAAATAAATTTTCAAATTAAAATAAAAATTAATAAATTAATTTAAAAATGGATGATACAACGACATATATTTTAAATTGATATAATAGTAAGTTTGATAATTCAACTAATGTAAAAAAAAAAACATTATTACATGATTTATTTAATATTTAAAAAGTTTTTAGGTTTTCTTTCTTATGACCGCGCTATTTTTTCAACTTCTCATGTTGGCGTTGCCAGACTTTTTTTCACTGTTTACTTTTGTTATCTGTTTCCGGTTTTTTAAATAAGACTTGGACCACTCTAATTCATTTTCTCTAATGCCATACATATAAAGTTTTTTAATCAATAAATCTCTATCAATAGTCTCAAATGCCCTTTTAAGGTCGAAGAAAACTGCCATTATCTTCTTATTAGCATCTCTATACTTCCATTTATTAATAACATAATTAACTGCAGTTTCACATGAGTATTTTTTGCGAAAACCAGATTGGTATTTATATATCAAATTATGTTGTTCCATATATTTTTCTAACTGTTCTTTGACAATTTTCTCTATAATTTTTTCACAATTTTTTAAGGTATTTACTGGCTTGAATTCTTCACATTTGATTGTTTTTGACACTATTTCTATTGGTGTTACCATTGAATATTTCCAACTTTCAGGAAATATGTCAGTTCGAAGGGATTTATTTATAGCTAGTAGCATATTTATACCGATAATGTTCCAGTTGTCCAAGATTATTTTAACTGATTCTTTATTAAAGTCTTGCTTGTTCTTCTTTAGACACTTACAAATGTTTTTAAGTTCCATCATCGTTGTTGCTTAAAATTTAAATCAAGAATGTATCACAGGCACTTTAATTGTACATTGCAGTTTTTCTATTGTAAATCTTATTGATTTAATAAATACTCTTAACAAAATAATTATTAAATTGGTTACCGATTTCCTATATCATTACATATCATTTTTTTTATCACATTTGATTTTATCTCAAGGACTAACAGCCTTATGCAAAAAAAACACTAACGTCAACTTTAAAGTTCACACTAGTTAACTAACACACTAAGCCTAACAAACGTATGGTAAAAAAATAGTATCCTAAAACACTACTTTAACTAATGTATGCTCCAATACATTTTAAACGTTAATACTGGCAACACCATTCACTTTTTATAGTTAATGATACATAAACACGAATATTAATTTGTTCGGGTAGTCAAATTTATTGAAAAAGTTTATATTATTGTAAAGTAAAATTAATTTTTTTTTTAAGTTAATGGTTCAATTAATCTTTTTAATACATGAAAAACAAAAATTCAATGCATTAACAATAATGTAAAACATTAAACACAACACTTTTTTGTTAGAATTGATATCAATTATTTGAATAACGAGCTTTGTTACGAGCTTTGTTTACTTTTGTTGATTATATGCACATCACTATATAATTTTGTTATGTTATTTTTTATGTGATTTTAAGTAAATTGTGATCATTTTAAAATAAAATCATCAATTCTTCGCTTGTAATTTCTTGGCCGATTATATCCAGATATTTCAGTTATGCATTCTAAATAAAATATTACAATATTAAAACAAGTTTTTCCATAATATCAAAATTTATTTTACCGATCCTCTCACTCAAATTTAGTGTATGCATTTTTTTTAATTTTGTTTTTTAATTAACACAATTTTTTTTCGTTTTCTTAAAAACTGATTTCTACAAAATTTTTGTTGACAATATGTATTCCAAAAAATAAATATCAAAAACGTCACTTTAAAGTAAGGGGTAACCTACTTTAAAAATTTTAAAGTTGACGTAGGTCTTACCATACGTTTGTTAAGCTAATAATCGTTTTTGGATGAAACTTTAAGGAATTTTGCTTAACAATGAGTTTAAAGCAGCGTTAACTTTTTTTTTGCATAAGACCGTAAGTCTTTTATTTCTTTCCACATCTTATTTTTGTACTCATTTGTATTATCTTATAGTTATTCCATGCGTTTTCTGTATTTTCAGCTTTTGCAATTAGGTATTTTGTAATTTTTTCTCTCTAGTATTCTAATTTCATCACTAAACCATTTGTTGATATCATCCTTAACATTAATAATTTTCTTGTTTGTGAACTTTTTAATTGTGTTTTCAAGACATGTATCAACTATATTCACGACTTCATTCACATTATCGATGTCATGACACTCTAATATTGTATTAAGTTCTCTATTGAATATATTTTTGTTGTATTTAAAAATTTTAACTTTTTTTTATAACACTGTTTTGATTTTCATTTATGCACTCAAGTTCTATGTCTATTGCTTCATGGTCTGTTATTTTATTTTCATTGTTTATGTTTGCTGTTACGTTGGCATTGTTTGTTATTACGTAGTCTATTATAGTCTTTAAATTTTGCGCGATTCTGGTATAGTCTTTCACTATTTGTTTCATTCCAATATCATTTAAAATACTTTCCAATCTGGTTTTGTATGTATCATCTATGCTCCAGTCTATGTTAAAATCACCTGCTACTATTATGTCACAATCTGCTTCACTTATATTCTCCATTACTTGTTCGAATACCTCACAAAATTCTGCTTCACTGCTACTTGGTGATCTATATAGAGCCATTATAATAAATTGTTTATTCTTAATTTTTGTCATATACGCACTTATCAAAAAATTTGAGTCCACTGTATTCTCATAATTTTTTTTTACGTCTCCCACTATTTCTTAAAATATATAACAACTCCTCCTGTTCAACTGGAATTTAAGTATGTGATAAAGTGATCATATTCCTTTATCTGTATTTTAAATTCTGGGTTTTGTTCAATTACAACTATTTCCAGTTGATTGTAGTTGTTAATTGACCCACATATATTTGTGTAGATACCTTTAATTTTCTGTGATTGTTAAACAATTAAACCTAGTCTTTTCTTTTTTATATTAAGTTTTTGTTGATAAACAGGACAATTCTTGTTTGATGAGACGTGATTGTCGTAAATACCCAAAGTTAGCTTTTTATTTGCTATAACGCAGTTAACACATTTATTAATAATATCTTTTTTGCAATTTTAAGATCGTGGTTTTTTACAATCAAATTGTAGTATTTCTGTTTCATCAAATATTCGACATTTTTCCCACCCAATATTTAATTTTTGTGCTGCCTTTATTTTTGAGTACGTTTCTTTGTCTACTTGTATTTTCTTTTTGTAAATTGTTCTATTAAAACGCTTAAACTCATACGATTTTACAATTTTTAAATCATTGTGTTTCAATTGTTGATTTTGTGCCTTTATTTTTTTATTAGTTCTTCATCTGTGTATTTAAATGACATATCAGTTATTATTATTGACTTATCATTTTCTGCTGGAGCCCTTATATCATACTTTTCACTTATTTTATTTTCTATTGCATTCTTAATTTTTTCTCTCTCATTATCCTTTTCACTTTGAATCACAATTGTTCTATTTATTCTGTTTTCCACATTAGTAATTTTAAGATTAATTGGATCTACTTTATTGTTTAAGTCTTCTTTTGTTTTTTCTATGTTTTGTTTTTCCTTGGGTTTTATTATTAGGGGAACTTGTGTTTTAATGTTACCGTGTTTTTTTACTGTTTCAGCGAATGACAGTTTTTGTCAATCATTTGTTTCTTTTATTACTTTTTTAATTTCATCGCACATCTTTACATTGTTTTTTTTCTATTGTGTTATCCATATCATTGTTTTTTGTTTCAAAATTATTAACGATGCCGTAAAGTTTTTTAACCTCGTTAACATTTATTTCACATATTTTTTGTGAATTATCTATTTTCTTAAGTCGTTCTTCGTATCTATTTTCAATTGCCTCCAATAGTTGTTTAATTTCATTTTCATTTTGCATAAGTGACACTTGAAATTCAGTTTTATATTCCGCCAAGCTTGTTTTGATTTTGTTGACACCGCCTTGGATTTCTTTTAAAACCAAATCTACATTTTGAATATATTGGACGCAATCATCACAAATAAATCTTACAAATGATTTAGTTTCTAAAATTTTTAAGGAATATTGGTCAAGGTCAGAACATTTATCAGCACAATGAAAAACCTTGCCACATACACCTGCACATAATATGCCTGTTTCGCCACGGATTGTTCTTTTACATTTATGGCATTCAGCCATTGTAGAGTCTCAAATTTTTAATTGTGTTTTTTTAATAGAGACTTCCTGTTTTGTTTTCATCTTTTCTTTATTTAAAAGGATATTCCACTTATCCTTAAGTTTTTATAGTTTTTTTTTTTGCTAATTTTAAACCGATAAATATTTTATTTTTCACACATTTACGGAGCTCGTTTTGTTTCCTCTCTCTCTCGTTTTATCTCTTGTTTTCAACGACAAAGACTAAAAACTTTTCTTTATCCATTCAAATTCCCCAGAACGGGAGCAAGATGGCTTTTCAACGAAAGACTCCCTTGTACTTAAATTGAAGCAAGTCTCAGCCTTTCTCTCTTTACCTCCCTTTTAAAAGAACGTTTTGAACTCATTTTTTAACATACTTTTTGTTTATTTAGTTATTTTTAATTTAATTCAATTTTTTATTTATTTTTTTTTAGTAACTTTATTGCGTCAATATGAAAACTCGATTATCAAAACATAAATTTGCTTTGATTATATGTAATTGTGGTTGAAAATAAAAATCACGTAGTCGTGGGCATGGCGAAATAATTATGGTGGTCTCGATGGCGAATTCATACATTTCGCCGTAAACTCTAAACGTCAAATTACATATATAAAAAATATGTATAATTTTTTTTATATGGTGTTTGACATTTAGCGTTTATGGCGAAATTAGTGAATTCGCCATCGAGACCACCTGTATCAAGGCGAATTAATACAGGTGACCGCACGGCTACAACAATCCAACAACACAAAAAACAACAGGGGGCTAATTACGGGACTCGTGATCGAAATAAATTCGTATCGAAATTAATTTCGATCGTGCGAGTTTTTCTGATGATGGCACTCGTTACCTTGCGAATAGATTTTTTAATAAAGTGTTTTAAAAGATTAAAAAAAACCTTAACCAACACTACAAATATGTAAACAAAAAACATATGCTTACAAAGAAAATTAAATAATTTATCAAAAGAATTGGGAATTTATTTTATAATTTTGAAAGTTTTTTCTTTTGTAATCGCGTTAATTTATTTTTTTATTCTTCGTCATCAGAGTCTGAGAGTGAGTGTGATATAAATGCAAAATTTGTTCCAAACTGAATGTTGTACTCTCAATTTATATAAGTTCCTATTTATAGAAAATAAAACAAATAAATTTAAATAATAACACTGTACAACAAAATCAAATTTTTTCAAAAATTACAAGGTCCGGGCTATAAATTCTGATAGAGGAGACAAAAAAAAGATATACGTGTATCGGCGTTTTGAAAGTTTACATCTGGATTTCATTTGAGAGGGGGTTAAAGTTTCCCAGCTCTGCCACATTCTTATTGTTAAACGGCATAAGAAACCATGTGACCCTTACATTTTAGGTAAAAAGTGTGTTCAGCAAATTTATGTAAAATCTTACGGAGAACATTTTTGTAGAAATGTTAACCCTCTAACTCCTCAAGATATGGGTCTTTTTTGTCCTTCTTTTAAAAAATAGCAAAAAACACCATTAAAACAGGGTTTTAGAGGGTTAAAATGTTCCACAAAAATGTTAACCGTTAAATTTTACTATAAGTCCCTGAATACACCAAAAAGGAAAATTCAACCATAAAGTCAGAAATAAGACGCAACAAAAGAGAGCTTAGGGTTAATTTCGCATTTATTAAGAATTTTGTTTTAAATCAAATTTGGATAGCATTAATTACATTTTTTTTAGCTCTAGGCAATTCCACTTCATTATCATACAATGTCCAGCATATTTCAGCGATAAGCGAATGAATGCTTTTACCTTTATCTTACGAAAATTGTTATTACTTAATGCCCTTTTATAAACCACATTTTATTACGTGTGAAAAGGGATAATAATTGTGGTTTTAAAAAATCTGTTTTAGAAAAAACCAATTCGAGAATGTCCATAGACCAAAAAAACAAAACAGGTAAATAAATATAAAAAAAAATTTCAATTGAAAATTAAAAGGAAAATGTTTCATTTAGAATAACATATTTGAAAAAGCAATTAAATTTTATGATAAATCAGGGGTGGAATCGTTACATCCGTGTTCGTATCGACAATCGTACGAAAAAAAATTACGTGATACGTTAATCGTATGAACTAAATGGCATTATGACATACGATTGTAAACGGATCGTAATTTTTTAAATGAGTCACAATAGTTTTGAAATTAAAATATTCTAAAGCTAAAGAAAGAGTATTCAGGCTGGTCATTTTTATCAAATTTTGTTGTTTCCAAAGGTCAAAACCAATTTTTTGCCTATAGCGCTCGATTCAAGGACTGCTGCTTCAATTAACACTTCTTCACTTGGCACCAGCAGCTTTTCTTCATAAAGCCTTCCTTCATTCTGCTTTTTCAATTAAAAAAAAGCTTTTTTCTTTGCTTGATACCTATTTTTGATCAGCCAAAATTATAAATATAAATATTTTCTTGCAAAAATATAAATTGCGAATTTAATATTTTAAAATTATAACATCATTAACTGGTGGTACTAGTGCGTCCATACATTTGGAAAGCTCATCCCATAGTCTGTTAGCATTAGATTTTAATATGCCCAATTAGGAAGCATGTTTTTTGCCAAATTTTTGTGTTCATTCATGAATCTTAGATTTAACTTATTGTAATAATAACTTTATCATAAACTCAAATTAAATTTGTTTAATTCGCACTTTTTTTTAGCGAATTTGTTGCATTTTTCATCTTATTCGAACTAAGTTTTGTTAACGTATGACAGTTCGTAAAAAATGTACGTTCATGTATACGATAACGTATGTTATAATCTGCGTTATTGTTAATTACCATCCGTTAACGTATGTCATAATCCGAAAAACGTATTTTTACGATACGTGTTGTACGTTCACGGATGTAACGATTCCACCCCAGGTCAATTTGGATGTACAAAATAATGTAATTAGTAATTGTCGTTGTTAAAATTCCACAAATTTGGGAATGTCCCTAAACAAAACCAGGTACTAGAATAACAAACTGTTAAACCATTTTTACAAGTCATATTTTAAATACTTGAAAAAGCTTTAAAATATTTTCTATAAATTATTTTAGTGTTCCATCAACGGGGCCATTCCTTCCATGATTGGCAACTAGAACGATTAACGATGGTGTTAACCATATTATGCAAAGGCTTATTTTACTAACAGATTAGTAATGATAATTTCTACATACAACTTACATTTAAAACAAAAACCAAAAAAATTTGTTTTCAGTTCCCGTTTTGGATATAAATTATGTGAAGAATACTTAATTCTATGAAGTAGTGGTCCTAGGAATTTATTATATGAGTATTCCCCTTGAATCTGTATTTTGTATAATCGTAAAATAATTGTTTTCAGCCAGAATAATGATAAAACAACACCTTATTGAGGCCATAAATACATTTTCAATTACTTCGCAAAATTATTTCACCCCTTAAAGATTGTAAATAACAAGTAAGAGCGCTATATTCGGCTATGCCGAATCTTATGTACCCTTCACTATATAGTAAATGTAAATCTAGTTCAGAGAAGTAATTCCAATAAAAAAGCAAGAATTGGGGTGACAGAGATTTAAAAAAAAATTGGTACTGCATATATATTATTTTACATAAAAATTTCATCAGCTCTTAATGCTATTTCCTTAAAGATCTTTTCAAAAGCTTTAAAATGATATCCATATTGATATTTCAAAAAATTGGAAAATTTCTAAGCTCCGTACCTCGGAAGATATGGGCGAGCTCCAATTTTTTCACTTGATGTTTTTTTTAATTATTTTTAAAAAATGCAGTTTGGTATTCCTTTGCGGTGGTTAGACCCAGGTGAACATAATGACGCTACGTGCTATGTGTGCCAAAATATTTCCATATTAAAATTGAATAGATATAGGCGAAAGAGTTTTGTATTCAAAACTGTGCCATCAGCCATGCTGCCATTTCCGCATTCTGACGAACTCCCAGTACCTGTGCTACAACTTCGAAGTCCTAGTCATTATGTTGATGGAACCATCGCTGAAAAAGGAACCTTTTATTGCGTTCATATGTCAACAAAAATTCATTTTTTAAATTCCCATATGGATTACTTTGAGAACCAGTTGTCAACAGAATCTGATGAGCATGCTGAAAAACTTCATCAGACATGCGCACCCATTGAAGAACGCTATAAAGGTAAAAGCATTCATTCGCTTATCGCTGAAATATGCTGGACATTGTATGATAATGAAGTGGAATTGCCTAGAGCTAAAAAAAATGTAATTAATGCTATCCAAATTTGCTTTAAAACAAAATTCTTAATAAATGCGAAATTAACCCTAAGCTCTCTTTTGTTGCGTCTTATTTCTGACTTTATGGTTGTATTTTCCTTTTTGGTGTATTCAGGGACTTATAGTAAAATTTAACGGGTAACATTTTTGTGGAACATTTTAACCCTCTAAAACCCTGTTTTAATGGTGTTTTTTGCTATTTTTTAAAAGAAGGACAAAAAAGACCCATATCTTGAGGAGTTAGAGGGTTAACATTTCTACAAAAATGTTCTCCGTAAGATTTTACATAAATTTGCTGAACACACTTTTTACCTAAAATGTAAGGTTCACATGGTTTCTTATGCCGTTTAACAATAAGAATGTGGCAGAGCTGGGAAACTTTAACCCCCTCTCAAATGAAATCCAGATGTAAACTTTCAAAACGCCGATACACGTATATCTTTTTTTTGTCTCCTCTATCAGAATTTATAGCCCGGACCTTGTAATTTTTTGGTGTGTTGTACAGTGTAATTTAAAACTAATTCATTTATAATTATTGTAAATTTTATTTATGAAAAAAAAAAACAGAAAGGTAAACTTCGATACGAAAAAAAAAACAAAAAATAATTCTTAATAAATTAATACTTAAAAGAAGTCTGTTTCCAGCAGCTGTTCCTTGGCATGTATTTGGTAAAATGCCTTTGGCCAAATTGCTGTTCTCAGACATAAACTCAGCAAGAATTTGTCTTTGTCTGAAATTTATTTTTGTTAAATTCGACCTAATAATTAATAATAATTATTTAATTTGTATGTAAATGTTTCTTTGACCTTTTTAAATAATTTTTCTTTTCTAATTTATTAAGCACTAGGTCAGTTTTATAAATAATAAAAAATTTTTATTTATATTTTCAATATTTCGCCACACCTTTGGGTGGCATCATCAGGAAACAGGAAACAAAAAATTAAATTTTCTTTTTCCAAAAATAACAAAAATTAAAATGAAATTATTTTTTCAAACAAAAACAGAAAAATTAAAAATCAAACGACAAAAAACTCAAATATTTAAACATTTACATTTTTATAAATTTAAAACTCAAAAAACATTCAAGTAAAATAACTCAATAATTTTAAACATTTACATTCTTATAAAAATTGTAAAAACAGAATGTTTTCTGTTTTGAAAAAATAATTTCATTTTAATTTTTGTTATTTTTGGAAAAAGAAAATTTAATTTTTTGTTTCCTGTTTCCTGATGATGCCACCCAAAGGTGTGGCGAAATATTGAAAATATAAATAAAAATTTTTTATTATTTATAAAACTGACCTAGTGCTTAATAAATTAGAAAAGAAAAATTATTTAATTTGCATAAAATTTATTAAAGATTTAACTTACATTTTCTAGTTGTTTGCGAAATAAATAAACTGTGGTTAATTTTGAAAAACTGTTGTGGCACTTTTAAAGCGTTCAAACAAGAATAATTATTTTTTACTTTTTAACGAAAACAATAAACCGTTAAGTTACTCGTTAGAGTTTGTGTAAAAACTCCTTTACAATGGTGAAAAAATAGGAAGTAATACAAAAAAGTACGAAAATCTATACGAATAATTAATTAATATAACAATTAAAATCTTAAACACTTGTAATCCAACGAACTATTTAAAAATAAAATTTCGACACCAAATTTGGTATCGAAAAAAACTCGCACGGTTCCATTCGATCGTACACTCGCTATCGAGTGCCATCATAAGAAATTTCGATACAACTTACTCGATACCGAGTGCGAGAATCCCAAAATTAAAAAAAAAATCCAACTTCGAGTAAATTTCGCACGGTATCGACTGCGAGAATTAGCCCCCAGGCAATTTGTTGCTACAAAATTATGTATGTTGTCAAAAAAATATTGTAAAAAAACAAACAAAATAAAAAAATATATTTGATGAAAAAATGTGGTTGTAATTATCAGAATAAGAAAATTATAAAAATTAAGTTACATAAAAATACAGGAAAAGTGACCAAAATTCTTTTGTACCACTAGTTTGCCCAAATCACATGCACCGTTCCATTCTTGCACGTTCACCATTTGAAGACTAACATAATCTTCCACAAAAAAAATTTGACTATCTTTTTACGCATATTTTGATTATACACATCAGGAACTGCAACTACGGTTCCATGTTGTGGCAGTTTTCTCTAGGAATTTCAATTGTTTGTTTTCTATTAGCAATCAAAAAAAAAAATAAATTAAAAAAAATTTAACAACTTATTTATTTTTGACAAATTTTGTTGACAACTGTAATGTATACAGCTGATGGGCTTTTTCGCCCGTGCGTTCACCTGTATTATTTCGCCATGAGCTTTATTATTTCGCCATGGTCGTGGGTATAAAGTATTCACCCTTATTGTGCTTGTCGTTTTTGCGGCGAGAACAAGGCGTTTTTAAAAACAAAAAACGCCTTTAAAACGGTACCGTGTTTGGTGTGTTGGTCTGTCAAAATTGTATAAAATTCTCGTTAAGATTTGAACACGACATTATTCAAATTTGTTTAAAATTGTTAAATGAAAGGAAACAAAATGTAAGTACGAGCATTTCAAAATAAACACAAATATTTTATTTCTAATAAAGAGATTTTCAGATGAATTTATTTTTATGAAATTCTTGTTGTTGTTGTTAAAACTTAACAAAAGAAAAGCTGGGATTAAAAAATAAAAATAAACAATTTCGTGGGTAGGCAAAAGTATGCGTACATAAATTAAAGTAACAAATTTTTACATTAAAATTAGCAAAAAGTTATTTTTAATAAGAAGTGGATATCCACGCTGCTTGAGAACTTCATTTAATAGTTTTGGCATTGACAAAACTAATTTCTTAGTATGGTCAGCGCTAATGTAGTTCCATTCTTCGGCCAACACTGCCTTTACCATTTCTTTCGAAGTTATCACATGGTTTCTAATGCGTCGTTCCAGTAAATCCCACAGGTGTTCAATGGGATTTAAATTCGGTGATTGCGGTAGAGTTTTAAACTGCTTTTTAACATTATATAATAACCAAAGCCTTGTATTATAAGCAGTGTGCTTTGGGTCATTATCCTGTTGGAACATATAATCTTCCTCAATACCCAATTTTTTACACTTTCTTGCAGATTAGTTTTTAAAATTTGTAATGACCACAAGGCGTCCATTTTAGATGAAATAAATTCTAAATTACCTACTCCATTACTGCTCATGCAGCCCCATACCATCACACCACCGCCACCATGTTTTACTGTTGGCTTTAAATTGTTGGGATTAAGAGCAGTACATGGCTTTCTCCAAACTAGTTGACGGCCTTATCCCAGAATTCTAAAGGATTATTTACATGCTCTTTTGCAAAGGCAATTCGTTTTTGTCTATAACATAAGGATACAAGAGGCTTCTTCCGTGCTATACGACTTCGATAGTTGGCTTTTTTTAAAATCGCGGATTTTCTTTTACCGACTGAACAATAACTTTTTTCTCGTTCAGTAAGTTTTGGTAGACGACCTGGAGGAGGTTTGGATACTAAAACTCCAGTCTTTTTAAAATTATCCACTACTCTCTGGACAGAAGAGTGAGTTCTCTCAACTATTTGTCCAGTTTCACGTAAACTTTTCCCTTTTTTCCATAGGTGTACAATAATTTTTCTTTCCGCAGTATTTATTTCTTTTTTGCACAAAAAAAAAAAAAAACGTGAAAATATACTTTGCTGATATTCTTTATGAGCTAAATTAGGGTATTTACTAAATTTAAATTTGTACACAAAATACCGTTATAAAGTAGAGTTTAGTTTTGTGTACGCATATTTTTGGATACTGCTAAAGTAGCCATATTATGGTTTTTTAATTCCCAATTATTTTCTAGCTTTGCAAATGCAAAAAAAATTATTTTATTCGCCTACATTTATTATTGAATACCAAAAATTCATAAGTAATAACGATATATACAGTGAATCAATAAAGTCGTCGGACAAACATTAAATGTTTATTCTCTTAAAGTTTTACATATTAAAATAAACCGTAAGTGCTTTTACTTTGTTTTTTTTTTATACTATATTATTGCTCTTAAAAAAGCAAAAAGATTTTTTATTTTTCTGTTTATCTTATTTTTAATTTTAACCAAAAGTTTTAACGCACCAAAAAAGTAGTCGGACATACGGCAACACTTCTGTTTTTTGTAAAACAAGCTTAGGTAATTCCCGTTATTTTAGGTTGCCAAATATATTTCGACATATATATGTATATACATACATAATTATTAAATGTGTTGTTCGAAAAAGTAACAGAAACGTTGATTTTAATACTTTTCATTTCAAATTTGTGAAAATGTCAAAAGCTAATTTGTACACGACTGAAGAAGTAAGAAAAATCATTATAAAAAACTATGAAGAAGGAAAAACTGTTCGAGAGATAGGAGATATACTTGGAAGACCCAAATCAACAGTTCATGATATAATAAAAATCTGGAAGGCCGAAATTGCTTAGTAATACCAATGAACGATGGATTGTCCAACAGATTTAAAAAAACCCTAAATTAAGTGCTCCAAAACTGGCAAATGAAATCTCTAAACGCATCAATAAAGACTGTAGCGCGGAAACAGTAAGAGCAGTCCTTCGTAAAAAGCGCTATAATGGAAGAGTAGCTCGTAAGAAGCCATATATTAGCAAAATAAATGGAATTAAAGGGCTAGATTTTTCAAAAAAGTACAAAAACATGGATATGCCATTTTGGAATAAAGTCTTATTTACTGATGAAAGTAAATTTAATTTATTTAGATCGGATGGACAGTCGTACGTATGGAGAAGGCCCAATGAAAAACTCAAAGAAAAAAACTTAAAAGCTACTATCAAGCATGGAGGTGGTTCAGTGCTAGTTTGGGGTTGCATGTCGGCTGCTGGAGTTGGGGAACTGTGCATAATAGATGGAATAATGAACCAAACAAAGTATTTGTCCATTTTGAAACAACATTTGGTGCCAAGCGTTGAAAAATTAGGTATAAAAGACACATTCCAGTATTATCAGGACAACGATCCAAAACATAAGGCGCATGCTGTACGAATGTGGCTGTTGTTTTATTGTCCTCATGTTCTCGAAACGTCATCGCAGTCCCCAGACATCAATGTTATCGAACATTTATGGGCACATTTAGAAACCGAACTGAAAAAATATACGATTTCGAATAAAAATGATCTCGTTAAAGCGTTAAAGGACGAATGGGCAAAAATTGATCCATCTGTATGCAGAAATCTTGTTGATTCAATGCCAAGAATATTGGAAGCAGTTATAAAAGGCAAAGGACTTCCTACAAAATATTAAATGTTGATATGAATAGCTTAAGATAAATGTACTTCAACTGTCCGACTACTTTTTTGATGGTATTTTTTGTATGGAATGAATTTTTTGTGTTTTTAGCTTATAAATGAATTGATTTTTTTAGTTTTTTGTTTTATCTCAAAGAGAATATCGTACCGCTACATATTCCAAAAAAAATGTATTAAATATTTTCTTAATATGAAACCTTTTGTATTTTAGTTCATTTTAATGTTTGTCCGACGACTTTATTGATTCACTTTATAATGTACGCATATTTATGCAGCTCAGTGTAATAAAGCTGAAAGCTATGCTACAGGTGGAGGCCCGTTTAAAAAGCTATCTTTTTCAGCTATAGAACAAGCAGCAATTAATTTATTAGACATGCGTGCTGTTATACCACAGCAGATGTATTTGGAATTAAAAGGCTGAAAGCTATTTCCCCAAACCCCGAACCAAATTTAGTCGATACCACGAGTATTGAAGAAATTGATAAGCCTTATACTTCAACCCCACTTAATAAAAATAGAAAAACAAAGAATAATACATCAATAAATATTTAAAGCTAAGGAAGAGAAATTAAATTTATATAAAGAGGAACTTAAGAAAGATCAACATAGAAATTCCCTTTTAGAAATTCGTAAAAGCGAACTCGAACTTAAAAAAAGAAAAATCGAACTCGATGAGTTAAAAAAAAAATGATGTAATTTTATTTTAAAACGATTTATGTGCTGTTTCTGTATTACAGGCGATCAACTCGTCTAAAAAATTTTATGAAAAGCACTCAGTTTTTTGAGTTATTTTCATATAAGTTTTTCAGACGAGTTGATCGCCTGTAATATAGAAAGAGCACATTAATGTGCACATTAATAACACAATGTAATTTAATTTCAACTTAAATATTTTTTTTGGCAGGTTGAGTTTTAATTGATAATACCATATTTTAAAATTTCAACTAAGGTAGAGTTGAGTTGTAAACCGTAATAGGGGCATTAATTTCAGGCCATTCCATTTCCAGCAAACTCAGAGTTATAATACAGTTGTCTGGCTCCTAGTAAACACCGAAACTTGTTTTTTAAAACCCCTATGCATCGTTCAACTGCATTTCTAGTTCGGGAATAAATAGTGTTAAAATTCATTTCTGGTGTTCCCTCTTGTGCCAATCGAAATGGTATTATGAGGTAGGGTTCCAGTGGATAACCTGCATCGCCTGGAAATTCACAAAAATGTAATGCATTCTTGTATCAAAATAGAACTAAATGCTTTTGTAGAAATGTATTTACCTAACAGCCATATGTTTCTTTCTCCATTTTCATTTTTTTGCTTTAAGTGATGCTTTAACTCACTTATATTCTAAATTAAGGAATCGTGACTTGAACCAGGAGAATGCGTCGGAATTTACATAATGCGAAGTCTATGATCGCAATGCTAAAATGTTTCTTCTGACTTTAAAAATATTTACAAAATACATTTTTAAACTTACCAACATGATGTTAAGAGAGTAAAACTCCTTTCGGTTACGATATTTAAAACGATCTTCAACGGATGGTGGTATAATTGAAACGTGTCTATGCAGCCAACTACGCCAGGGAATCCTGTTTTTTGTTAAAAATGTCTTTTAATTTCATTTTGTTCAGATTCATCCATTTCAAATGAAATCCAACTCGGGCAAAGTTCGCTGTCTATGGCTTCAATGCATTCATGAAAGGACTCGCTTACTGTTGTTTGGCAAAGGTTAACATACTGATCATTGCCAGCACCTTTTTGGTAGCTGCCCTCAGCAAGTCATCTCATTGTTGCCGTAAGTTTAATTACCTTTGATATACCTGTTCTTCTTTTCGGTTTCCGCAGTTTTAGTGAAATTTTATTTAAAAAGTATTTGAAAGCATCTTTATTAAGTCTAAAATAACTAACAAATCTAAAACGAAATATATATTAACACACTTATGCTTAAAATTCTTTATTTATTATTTATAACTAACTTTTTGTTAGGGAGCTTAAATATATCCGCTTGTTGTCTTAACTCCTTCTTTAGGGCATTTACTTCCTGTATGCTGATAGTCTCGTCGTCGTCGGATGAGGATGAATAAAAAGCTACGCTCAACATTTTCACACAAACTAATTTCACAATAAATTAATAACAAACAATTATTGCACGGAGAAGTTTTATTCTTTAAAATTTTCATTTGTTATTTATTAATGTTTTGACAGATATTTAACCGGGTGTTTCATAATAATTTTATTTATCACAATCTTTTATATTTTTTATTATATATATTTCACTTGCCGGAAAACCGGAAACAAATTTACATACTTAAATAGATAATTTAGAAAAATTCAATAGTAATTCGTTCCCCCTATCGTGAACAAAATGTGAAATTTTTGTTTCCATGAAATTTTTATTCCACATGAAGGGAAAATTGCTATCGTGAAATTCATGAGGACGTTTCAGGACGCTATCAATTCGTAATGAATACAAATTAGAAAAAGAAAATATAAATAGGGGACAAATTACTCGAACTTTTTTTAAGATTTTTTTTAAAGTTATAAAAATGTATATAAGTTATACCTGTGGTAGAAATGTTAAGAATTGCTGCCATTGTGCTGTCCCAAGAGGAGTTTATACTACAACAGAGAACAGCTCGTCACGCGAAATGCCACTAATCCTTCTAAGTACATATGAATATTTACGACTCTTTCATTCCTATGAGTTCATAAATACACTGCTCGCTAACTGACAAACTTTTAGTTTGGTTTAGGCCACCTCCTGTTTTCCGTTTGCTTTAAAACTAGCGAAAGCTGATACCTTATACCACAGTTATATACATATGTATGTATGTATACAAATGTGCAATACAATATTTGAAGAAACTATCTTCTTCCATTTAAATACTTCTTTTATAGAAGGACCAGTACAATGCAGTTCTCCTACAATAATTTCAGAATTCGACCACCACATCTTTCGAAAGCTTTACAACACCACATGCAATGGGTTATTTCGAATCCTATTAAGAAGGATGTCTCTTTGCACTTTATTTATCGACTTAGACCTAAAAATTAACTTTCAATAATCTAAATGTTAAAAAAAAGAAAATAACTTACATTTTTATCATGTTCCCTAGAGAAAACCAAATGAACGAACTAATACAAAAAAGGGGAAAAATAACTTTAAAGAAGTCGTTCACGATATAGCGAATTTTTTAATGGGAATAATCTTGTGCATGTTTTTTCCCACTAAATTACATTTCACAATACGGGAACAAATTTTCTAGGAAAAATTGTTCACGATTGCAATTTAGAGAAAAGGAAAAATATTTCGAGGGAAAAACTGCTCACGATAGGGGTGATTGACTATTTATATAATAAACTGCACTAAACTGAACTTTATTTTGTTTTGCTATGAAAGATCTGAACTTAAGTTCTATTTAAAAATCTTATCGTTATGCAAGGAAAAGTGTAAATCTAGAAGTTCAAATTGTTCTTTCAAAAAAACATTTTAAATATAGCTTACAAAATCTAAAAAATGTATATTAGCTTTTTTGGATGTGAATAAAACGCCGTTCGTTACGAATGACTCACATTATTTTTTACAGGGAATCAGTCACAATTATTATAAATTAAAAATCGTGAAGTTCATTACATTTAACTAAGATTCATAGTAGAGAACAGAGTCATCGCCTTTTGAAAGCTACTCGAATCATTTGAGCTAATAGATGGTCTGTGTTGCCCGTCAATGACTGACATTTACAACCTTTTCGAACGTATTTTCAGATGAGTGGCTATTGCAGCTAAAGTCTGCAAATTGTAACTACAATTAATTTTTAAAATTACACAGTAATTTATTAAAATGCGTACTCTGTCTTTTTTTATCGCTTAAAATTATGCAAAATATCGAGCGTTGACTTCCGATTCTTGTAAATTCAATATGATCGCAATAGATTAAATTATTACAAATTAGTCGACTTGTCTTATCAAAAGTAATTCAGAAAAGATTTAAATAAAATGTCATCTGTCACTCCTAATTAGGTTGTAATTGCCGGAGGCTGAGAGTGTATACCAGTATGCTTTGTTTCCTGTATAGCGGTTATGAGTATATTGTTATCGTGCATATGTTTGGTGATCTCCGAGACCTTATTACTGAGGCCATTACAATTTAATTGCATGACCTGGAAAGATCAATTGGGACCAGTATTTTGCCCTAGCCGCTGAGTGTGAAGCCGTGGCGATGTAATAATCTGGGGTGTTATTGTCGGTCGCTGTAGAGAGTGTGAGTTCTGTACATTTGGCGGGGTCTTGCGAGTAGGTGTAGATTGCGCAGTTAAGTTTAGGGCGGTGCTGGCAGCTGAGGTGGTATTTGCACAGCACGCGGCTAAGAAATTAGCATTATAATCCATCATCTCATATGACACCATTTTTTGCAACCGTTGCACTGTAAGATGTTATGTTCCTCCAAATCATCGTGTTGCACTGATGAATTTCATTGCGCCTCACAGATGGGGATGGTATTTGAACCTTCTAGGTTGCATTGGGAGGAGCAGTGCTGATGTAAGGTGGCTGATTACTACAGCAACTCGCCACAAAGCTTTGAGAACATTCACGGTGGCTGGTCAGACCTGAGCACCTTTTTAGATGGCACCGGTTACCACAAACTAATCATCTGACCGACGTGACGTTACGCGTTATTCTGACACACTGAGCAAAACCAAATCTGTAGACCTGGGTTTTGTTCACTGCCAGCTATAATGAGTAATATTTTGAGCAAAATTGCTGGCACGTTTTGCTCACTTGAGAAAAATTTTCAGTTTGTACAGCTTTTGCAGAGTTGACAATCTTTGGCCGAGATAGATTCGGGTCGTCCCGGAGCGTAGATTGTAGCAGGAACGTACAAAGTTTGTACACAGTTTTGCTGGTATTTAATATTTAGATCTTGTACGAGGGCTGCTCTATATATTTCTGGCCTAATAGTGAAAATGCGAATATTTATAATCAAAAATGGTTTTATTGTTTTTTAAAGTATTCTCCAGCATAATTTATACACTTTTGCATGCTCTCAAACCAGTCGTCGAAGCACTTTTTCCACTCCGATTGAGGCACCTCTAAAACATTGTTTTTGAACACTTCAACAGCTTCTGGCGACGAAAATCGTTGACCACGCATTTTTTTCTTGATGTGCGGAAACAAGAAGAAGTCATTAGGTGCCAAGTCAGGGCTGTACGGCGGATGACCCATTAATTCGACGTTTTGGACGGTCAAAAAAGCTCTGGTTTGAGCCGATGTGTGAGAGCTCGCATTGTCATGGTGAACAATGATTCGCCTTCTCTTGTTGGTTTTTCGAATTTCTCCGATGACTTCAGGCAAACAAATTGAGCAAACGTTGCTCAAGCGGAACAGTCGCCACATGACCAGTTTTGCCGAAGAAACAGGCGACCATTTGCTTCGAAGTGCTTCTTCCACGAACAACTTTTGTTAGATTTTGCTCGTCTTTGTAGACCCACACGGTCGATTGTTATTTCGTTTCGGGCTCATACGCATAGATCCATGATTCGTCTCCTGTGACGATCTTATAAACGTCTTTTGAAGCACCGCAATCGTATTTTTGCAACATTTCTTTGCATCAATCGACACGAGCCTTTCAAATTGTGCAGGATCCAACGAGAACAAACCTTTTTTACGGCCAGGTGTTCATGCAGTATCGAATGTATGCTGGTGGAAGAAATGTCCAAGGATGTCTCTATCTCTCGGTATGTCGCATGTCGATCTTGCATTATGAGTTCACGCACGGCATCAATGTTCTCTGGCACAACAGCCGTTTTTGGACGACATTCACGGAATTCGTCTTTGAGCGAGCTTCGGCCACGATTAAATTCATTATACCAATTTTTCACAGTGCTATAGGATGGTGCTTCATCGCCATACAAAGATTTAAGTTCATCAATGCACTCTTGTCGTGATAATCCACGTCGAAAGTTGTGAAAAATGATGGCACGAGAATGTTCACGAGTTAATTCCATTTTTTTGTATATTAATTTTTTCAAGTCACTGTAAACAACACAAAAAATGGTCGTACGTCAAAACGTTTTGAGTACGATTATGCTTAAAAATGACAAACTTTCCAATGGAAATTTCAGGTTGCACTTGGCAGCACTCAGTGTTGCCAGGCCAGAAATATATATAGCAGCCCTCGTAAATATACAAATTTTCGATACAAGGCATCAATTAGAAACTGATGCCTTAGTTGCTCGATTGCAACGTTTCATATGCATAGTAAGTACCACGGTATTATGAAACACAATATATTGTTCGAATTCAAAGTAACTGACGTATTGGAAGTCAGCCATAGTATCGAAAGAAATGCTATTGAAAATCAGCATGATCGGTCCATGTCCTTCGAGGCAGCAGGCAAAACACACTCTGAAATTTTCAAATTTTTTTATATATCAATATGGGTATCATTTCAAAGCTTTTGAAAAGATCTGTAAGAAATACTATAATTTAAAAAAAATGCTTAACCCATGAAGGGCCGCTGACGGTCTTATGTAAAACTATATATACATGCAGTGCCATTTTTTTTATTTTTTGATTCTTTGTAACCCCAATATTTGCTTTTTTGATTAAAGTTACTTCACTAAACTAGATTTACATAGATGGTGAAGGGTACATAAGATTCGGCATAGCCGAATATAGCACTATTACTTGTTTATATTAATTTACTTTAATTGTGCTTGATTCCTTCAGTAATACATTTCATTACAATGTCATGAAAGATTTATATACCAAATAACACTGTAATTTATGCAAAATAAAAATTGAAGAAGCAAAATATAGAAAAATTGGTGTATCTTCAAAAGCGTACGTGAAAAACTCTCTTAAATACGGCGTTCCAAACTTAATTTTTTATCGGCTTTAGCTCTTAGAATAAAGTTCAGATATAAAGGCTATCACCTAGAAATTCTCCAAAATACCTTTCTACTTGAAATTTATTAAACTGTGTCAAAAGAGCTGCTGTTGGAAATCAGCAAGATCAGTCCATGTCCTTCGACCCAGCGGGCAAAACACCACGCCTACCTCTAATTCTTCCATATTATTTGGAACAATGAAGTAACTCCAATCAAAATCAAATATATGGAGATATAGAGAATTAAGAAATAAGAAAAAAAAATTAAGTGAAAAAATTGGCGCCCGCCCATATTTTCCAAAAATTTTCAAAATATCAATATGGAAAACATTTTAAAGCTTTTTAAGAGATCTTTAAGGAAATACTAAAAATTTAAAAAAATACTCAACCCATTAAGAGCCGATGGCATTTTTATGTAAAATTATATACATACATGTAGTACTTAATGTTAATTTACTTTAATCGTGCTTAATTCCTTTAAATATAAATATTTCGTAATATTCTCATGAAATATTTATTATTTAAAAGTACAAATTGAAATATATTTATGCGGTAAAGTATATCCATATGGCCAATTTGCTACAGCTAATATAGCTCATCAGTGGATTTTACCCAAATTTTCTAAAGAAAACCTCAGAGTCTTATATTAAAAGCCAAATTTAATAAATAGGAACTCCATTGAATCAATAAGGCAAAAAGGCGCATCATATACGAACAAAAAGATTAAAAACTCAAAAATTTTTTATAAAAAAATAAAATATTTTTTCATAACATCATAAAATATTTATATTTAAAGGAAGTAAATAAACATAAAAAAGATTCCGCATAATACATTTTCATATGTAGTGCTTAAATTTTTTTTTATTATTTTTTAATTCTCTGACACACCAATATTTGCTTTTTTGATTGAAGTTACTTCATTAAACTAGATTTACATATCTGGTGAATGGTATAAACGATTTGGCAAAGCCGAACATAGCACTCTTACTTGTGTTTTATCGTTTATAACATTTGCTACTGTGACCTTTCAAATATTATATCACTCACTCTTCGCCTATTATTTTGTATAGTTTACAGTTGTATTTGGTGTAGTCTGTATAAATATACTGTCATGTATTTGTTGTTGTAGCGTCAAAAGTTTTAATTTTATATACAGTCATCTTGTGTACCATACACCAATAGTGTTTTCGGTACACCAACACGAACTTAAATAAATGTTCAATGTATCTTTTTGCCACACACGACAAATGTTGTTTCATACAAATATTAACAAAGAACTCTGTGTTCGGCAACATACAAAATTATAAACACGCAGAAAACACACATAAAAAATATGTGTATATTGCTTTCGATAAGTACATGTTGTGTATGAATACCGACATCCAAATAAACAAAATAAATAAAATGCTTAAAATCTGGATTAAATAGGCAGTAAACATTATTATAATCTTTTAGTAAAGAAGTTTATCATACTATTAAAGCTAGTTTTATCATCGCTTGGAACATGGCTCGTGCTAAACGAAAGCAAACTTCGTTAAAAAGAATGTGGAGCAGGTAGTTAAAATTATTAATCCATTAAATATATGTACAACTGCAGATCCTAATTCCTAATATTCAAGTATCGTATTACCAAACTATATAAGCAGTAATAATTTTAAATTTTTTTTTGTAAAAATATTTCTTATATAAATAAAAAACTTTAAATAAAATTTAAATATTTTTTAAAATAATAAAATAAGATTCGGACAATACGCGGACGTAAAAGTTGTTTAATATTATCAAAGAAACGGTTGATATTGTGAAAAGACTCAGCCATGCCTGAGGAGTAAAGAAAATGCAGGCAAATATTTAAAGGTGAAACTGGGATTCATGGTAATGGTGTATGTTAAAAGGTGTATCACTGTGCAGCAAATTGTTTCGGGCTTGATCAATATTCGATTGGAATCTTAGAAGCAAAGATTTTTTGGAGATATATATGTGATGATTGTATTCAGTACATTGATAATGTGGATAATGGGAAAGCTGCAGCGAAGTCCAGGGTAGTTGCAGTTTTATTTATCGTCCTAAGACGGAAGTGAAACAGTTCTTGCTTTGAAAAAGTTATAAAATTTCAAATCATGATTTATTCTTCTTAAGGCTACAGCGAAGGCTGACTAACGGTCGGGAACAAAGCCATAGATGACAGTAGCGGTTAGAGTAAGCGGGCTGCGGTAAAACAGTCAGCGAAAGCGACTCAGCCAATACAAACAGGCTATAGGGCCGGCGGTAAATGGCGTAGGAAGCGAAACTGGTAGTTCGGCTAATGGGCAGAGTGGCGTAGTTGGTGACAGGACAAAAGGCGCCGCGACCGGGCAGCAACGGCCAAACAGGCAGTGGCGAGGAGAAAGCGATTGCGCAAGTAGCAAATGCGCAGGTAGCGCTCAAACAGCGATTACGTAGCGAGAGCAATATACTTATCACGCATAGAGAGCTCCCATCTCGGCCGTCACGTGGGACGTGGCGAATTTACAATTCCTTACCAGAATCAATCGCAGAAGTAGCAATTTTCAACTTGAACTGTAAGCAAGAAATAAATTGGGGAATTATACAATTCCTCACCAAACAAATCTTACCGGCAGGCAAGCTGCTTGCAAACTGCTCGATTTTTCATTTTGTTCTGCCTTTTATACCTGTTTCCATCGTCACACACAGTCACCCATACATGCAACTAGTTTGTGTGTCTGACTGAATCACAACTATGATGCTTTATTTACTTAACAGCTACTGCTTTTGACAGAGAGATTTGCGACTCATAGATAGCGACACGCATCTTCAAATACTTTATATTAAGTAGCGAATAACTTAACTTACTAAATAATACAGTAAGAAAAACCTTTCATTTAACATCAAAATTAAAATAATAAAAAACAACACAATAAACGGTTCAAAATAAATACACTTCAATGTTGTTGTGGAGGCGAAAACAAATGTAATGACTTTCGCCGTTACAATGTTGATCTAGTGTTGAAAGAAATTCAAGATGGTGCCGATAGAAATTAACAGAACTTGCCAGAATATAAACATGAATTTAGAGTAGTACTTAAAGAAAATGAAATAAGGCAGTTGTTGGAAGCAATAGAAAAACGGCATGAAGATATATTTAGAAAAATTTATATTGCTCAAAAGAGTTGTAAAAAAATGTACAAGAAGTTCAAAACCTTATAGCTGTTTTAATGACCTTGAAAATAAAAACAAAACAAATTTATAATGTGATAGAAGAACACAATAACAAAATGTGTAGCGAAATTAAAGGGTGTGAAGATAAATACGTCAGAAAAGTACGTCCTGCAAAAATGTTAAATGCGTTCCACATAGTGCTAACTGCGCTGTTAAAGTTACATGTACATTTAAAAAACCATATACCTATTAATTATAACAATTTTTAAAGAAAAAATATTTAAGAATTTTAAGATGCTTTTAGAGTAAAAAAATATGAAAAAGAGAATATGTTAAAGTGGACCAAATGGATATATCGTGGGAGTAGCGTGGACCTAGTAGATTCTTGCGGTGTACAATCTATGTCTGGATTCAGCCCGACATCAGAGATATGCATTTTTGAAAATTTTGCTTTAGGGACCTATAATATGAAAAAAGAGATGATGTGAACCAATTGGGTTTTAGAGAAGACATGAATTGGGTCACCGGCATAGTGGAGCTAGTAGATTCCCTGGGACTAGTAGATTTTCGCGG
This sequence comes from Gymnosoma rotundatum, assembly GCA_916610165.2. Classification (NCBI taxonomy): domain Eukaryota; kingdom Metazoa; phylum Arthropoda; class Insecta; order Diptera; family Tachinidae; genus Gymnosoma; species Gymnosoma rotundatum. Next base: position 61,954,219 of record OU744339.1, read on the forward strand.
TGTAGAAACTACAGTGAATTACATTGAAATTGGTCCATCAGCAATTATGAAGTTTAAAAGGTAAATAACTGCTAAATCAATATTAAATACAAAAGAATTTTATTTAGTCGTTAGTTCAACTTATTTAAATGATAAATAAAATCAATATGTACATTATATTTTAAGTTCGTTAAAAATATTAGTATTTATTAAAAAATAATAGCGGTACTTTTTAACATTCAGTTTTAGTTCTTGATTACTCATTTTAAAGCATTTTTTCTGTAATACAGACTTTCATTATATCACTTGTTTTTTAAAAAATTTTGACATGAGTCGCCATACTACGCTTGAAATAAGAAATCTAATTATAGAGCATTATATAAATGGCAAAAGTCAAAGAGAGATTGCACAAATTGTCAACAAAGCCCGCACAACAGTAGAAAATATTATTCTTCGTCTTAAAAAAGAAGGACGTGTAATAAATAAGCCAAAAACGAGCCCCAAAAAATGTTTACGGAGCGTCAGGAAAGGTGGTTCGTCAACCAAATCAAAATTGACCCTAGGCTAAGTGCACCAAAACTGAGGGATATGGTTGCAGAGCACTTTAAGCAGTAATGCCGAGACAATACGTAGGGTTCTTCGAAAGAATGATTTCCAATAATTGCATGCAAAAAGCCTTTTGTAAGTGAAAAAAAGAAGTTTTTATTTATCAACTAACGAATTAAATAAAATTCTTTTGTATTTAATACAGATATAGTAGTTTTTTTAGATTATAAAATTTATGTTTGCAGGTAGACCAATTTCACTCTGATTCACTGTATGTCTAGATTAAGCCCAATACGGAGATAAAAATTTTTAAAAATTTTGTTTTAGGGAAAAATAAAATGAAAAAGTGTAAAGTGGGTATTTAGAGAAGACATGAATCAAGTCACCGACATAGTGGGAGTGGCCTAGAGCTAGTAGATTCGTCTTTTTATATAATTTTTATTTATACTCTCTAATTTACTGGTATAAAAATCCTGAATCCAGTCAATATTAACACGTTTGCGGACGGTAAAAATATCATGGAGCTGCAAAATTATACATGCAATATTAATTATAACCAGTTGTAATGTTATATGAAATCTGATTAGAGACATATTATAAGAGTAGTCAGAACATCATATTTTACCCGTTACATACAATGAATGTTATAGCATCCACGACGATATAGATAATATATTTCAACCAGAATAAATGAATAAAAATTAGGTTTAAAATTTGAATGCTGCAGCATTCACGTCATATTGCATCAGTATGAAAATGAATGCTATAGCATTCACGTCCGCGAACGTGTTAAAGTCTTCGGCTAATTAAATATCAAAGTTTGTATCCTATATTTCTTCCATAAATTCTTGAAAAGTATCTCAGAATTCTGATTTTGAAGAACTTGCTGATTTCATTATCTGCGCTTTGTATCGCTTCTTTAATTTTTTCACGTTTTTTGATATTCTCGCTCAGGATCACTAATGTACCATTTTTTTTGTTTTCCACATTTGTAATTTTAAGGTTTATTGTATCTACATTTTTGTTTAGTTCAGCTTTGGTTTTTTTTTTTCCTTTGGTTTAATAATTAAGGGCACATTTTTCGATAGATCTGTCATCATCACATTGTTATCCAAAGTTTTTGCATATGACATTTTGGTTGTTTTTGTATTTGTGTCTTTTATAGCCTTTTTTATTTCGATGCATATTTTTACATTGTTCTTTTCGATCGTATCACATGTATCTTTGTTTTTAACTTCCGTTATATTTTTATACAAGTTTTTGACTTCTTGGAAATTTTTTTTACATAGTTCTTGTATATCCCTTTGACGAGTGGCGTACATTATAATGTACATCGATTTTATCAACCCGTCTCTTGTTCAAATTTTAGCATACATGCAATTAATTTGCAGTTATAGGTTCGTTGTGATGTTGTTTTTTAAATTCTAAAGAGGCTGTAAGATTTCAAGAGAACTTGAGATCATTTTTATATATTTTGTCTACTCATCATCGACGCAGCCAATAATATGTCAAAATTTATTTTCAAATTAAAAAAGAAAAAATGGATTTTCTCGCTTATTTTTTTGATGAATTTTTAAATGTTTCTTTAATTTATGTACATATGGGTTAAAGAAATTTAAAACCAATAAAAAAAATAAAATAAATTGAAAAAGTTTTTAGATTGAACCAGATTTTATATTAAAATGTACAGCTTCAAAACCCGCCTTACAATAAAAATTTGTCCCCATAATTTTTTACACATGTTCTTTGAAGCCTTTTTAAGCTATACAAACCGTATATAGAATTTTTCAACGGTCGAAATTAATTCCCGTGTCAAAGGGATATTATCCTTTTTTAAAATATATCATCATACCACCTTTCTATTGCTTCTAGTAATGCTTTAATTTCATATTCATTTTTTTAGTGCACTCTCAAAATCATTTTTGTGTTCTAACAGTGTTTGTCTATTTTTCTTGACATTATCCTGAACAGCCTTTATAATGAAGTCTATATTTTGAACATACAACAATCGCACACATATCTCACAAAGGCTCTCTCAGCATATTTTTTTCCATAATACCACACTTTCTTACATATTCCATCGCATCTAATGCCACTTTCACCTCTTATTCCTAGTTTGCATTTAGCCATTGAAAAGTGTTTTTATCACTATTTTTATTTCAGTTAATACATTTGTTTTCTTTTTTTATAATTTTTATTTTACTCAATAAAATATTGTTTATATTTAGTGTTTTGTAGTCACTATTTATTTTTATACTTAAATCTTAATCTTTGACACTTTGATTTAGTAAGAGAAAATAAATGGCTGAAAATTAATAAGTTAAAACTAAATGAAAACAAGACTAAATTAATGGAAATAAATATGAGCATTAATTTTAAAATAAAAATCAATAATAAAGAAATAGAAAAAGTGAAGATGATAAAGTATCTCGGTTTTATTATAGACAAATACTTAAAACTCAAAGATCATATTGAAATTATGTGCAAAAAAATTGGTAAAAAACTTGGTTTTTTAAACGGTTAAGGAATAAAGTTTCAATAATAACCGGGATTTATATCTATAACGTAGTTATTAAACCACATTTTGAGCTGGGCTCTATAATATTATACACATTTTGCTCAAAACCACAAATAGAAAGACTTCAGAAATTACAGAATAGGGCAATGCACACAACCCTGAAATGCAATAGATATACATCTATACAGTTTATGCTTAACAACTTAAAGTGACTAAATATTCATCACTTGAACTGAATACACTGAAGTTTATACAGAAAAATAAGATGGGAAACGCTCCTTAGTATTTATGCGAACAACTTGAATACGTTGGACAGTTGCAACGATACAACTTGAGAAATGCGCAGGATCTTAGACTGCAACGGGCAACTACTACGGCAATGCAAAAAATGTAAGAAATGTCACTATAAAAAACTATGTGTAGACATTAAAACTTATGAATAAGGATAAATAACCCCACGTCTCCACTAGCCATCAAGTTGAACAAGACATGCACATAACGCCGGCAGAACAACGGTATTAATTTCTACATGCTCTTGTATGTGGCGAAAACGTGTGAATGTTCATGTTCTGTTTGTGCATAATTTTCTGTTTGTCGTCAGAGTTGCAAGTAATATCCTATATAAAAATTGGTTTGAAATAAACAAAAAAAAAAACATTGCAGTAGTTTTACCCTGCTCAATTTTTTAGAAATCATGAACTGTTTCTAGCTTCATGTTCAGTAACAGCAGAATGTGTCTGACAACAATTCTTTTCAACTGTGAAATAATATGAACTGTATTTCGTGAGAAAAATTAAGCATTCTGTTCAAACTTGAAGAATAACAAAAAAATTATACATGCACAAAGAGAAAATCTAACAAATTAATAAATGCTCAGTAAATGTGCGGCTTTGATAAAAAGTAATTTAATAAAATAATTTCGAAATTTTACAAAATAAAAAAAAAGAGTATTGCAAAACAAGCCTTTAACAAAATCCTGATAAACTTAATGAGTATACAACACCTTTAATTGCAAATTATAATTTGATAACTGATAAACCAAAGTTGTTTTATAAAATTAATCATTGAAAATTGAAATATTATTGCAATGTTTCGTGAAACTAAATTGCAATATCAAAACTCCGGAAAATGTGAGTTTGTTTAAACGGGGAGATAAAAGTGTTTTAGTAGAAACTAAATCTGATATTAACATAAAGCAAAATTAAAGCAACATGGCAACACCTGAGCAAAAGAAAACTTATATTTCAATGTCAACTAAAATAAAGAACCATCAAGTTCTTGCATTTCAGACTGCAAACAGAAATAGAGGAAACTCATATCAGGGCAATTACTCAAATAGGTTTTTTAATAATTCTTACCGTGGAAACAATCACGGTAATGTGCACAATACTTATCATAACAGATCGAATAGTAACTTTACAAAATCAAACAGAAACAGAAACTTTAATAACGTTGGTAATCAGTCTATAAACAGTTATAGGGGAAAAAATAGGAATTGCGCTTCTGACAATGGCAATAATTAGAGATTTTCAGTAAGGTCTTTAAACGTAGTGGCCCCTCAGCAGTCACTGTTGAGGGGAAAGAAAACAACTAATTCAGGATAGACCAATTTTATAAAAAAATTTTATTAAGCTAAACTGTGTAGATACAAACAGATCATGCACTTCTCTCGTCGACACACAGTCAGATATCTCATAAATAAAAATATCTTGCATAAAATCAAACATCGTTTTAAACGAGAATGAAATTATCAGCATAACTGGTATAATGTCGAACGCAATATTCACTTTAGGAACCATTTGTACAAATTTAGTTATTTCAGAGTACTTTGTACGACAAGTATTTCATGTTGTTAGTGACGACTTCAACAATCCTGGAAATGGTATATTGGGAACAGATTTTCTTAAGAAAATAAATGCAAAATCAATTATCAGGATATGTCTTTAACTGTTATTACAGGAAATTGCGAGTAAAAATACCCCTTCTACGTGGAATGAGAAATTTTACATGTAGAGTTCCATCACGATGTGAAGTGTTTCGAGCTATTCATTTACAAAATATTCGAGAGCCAATGTTTGTCGGTTCACAAGAGGTTACAGAAGGTGTTTTCATAGGAAAATGTATTATAGACTCAAACAATCCGGTTTTACTAATTGTAAACACTACAGATGATCTTAAATGTATTCACAAAGATAGGTTAAAAACGGAAAAACTTCAAAATTTTGATATATGCCAAATTAATGAAAACAATGCAAATGAGCAGCGTATTACCAAATTGAAAGACATACTTAGAAATCAAATGCCAAATCACATTCAGAAAGATTTAACGCCATTGTGTAAAAGACATGCAAATATTTTTGCGTTGAAGTACGACAAAATGACATCCAGGAATTTCTCCGAACAAAAACACATATCGGTAGATTCGTCACCAGTGTAAATTAAAAATTATAGATTAGCACTTTCACAGAAAGAAGAAATAAATAAACAGGTTGAGAAACTGTTGGGAAACGATTTAATTGAACCCAGAGTTCGAATTTGAATAGTCCCTTAATCATAGTACCCACAAAGAGTTCTGATAGCTAAAAAGCCTATCGAATTTGCGTGGATTATTGTGCAGTAAAAAAAAGCTTATTGCAGATAAAGTCCCTTTGCAGCGAATTAATGATATTTTGGAAAATTTTTTGGGTCGAGCAAAATATTTTTCCCTCTGCACCCTAATTCAAGAGACATCACTGTATTTCGCACCAAAAAAGGCTCGATCCGATGGAAAGTGTTACCTTTCAGTTTGAACATCGCACCTAATTCGTTCTCTAGAATGATGTCCATAGCATTTTCTGACCTCTTGCCCCATGTGGACGATATAATTATAGTCGGTGCAGTAAATCCCACCATTTAAATAATTTGGAAAATGTATTTGAAATTCTATGGCCTTATAATTAGAAACGAAGAAATAAAGTAGAAGTACAACTTTTTTTTATAACCTACACTGTAAATTATAAGTACCGTTATTCGATGTGTATACCGCCATCATAGTTGTCAATGCAAAACACGTGTGGTTTTAAGTTTAATTATTAACTACATATATATACAATATATTCCAAGTAGATTCTTTTTGGCTGGCCACGTAATTAGAAACGTTCAGATTACTTCTAAATTTCTGACTTTATTTTGTTATTAGTAATAGCGTGAGTATAATATAAATATAAAGCAGCAAGTCACCTAATAATAATTTTGATGCGATTTAGTTTTAAAATGGGCAAAAATAAGTCTTGTACTCCAAAACTTCGGAAGTTAATTGTGCGCTGTTACCAGGAGGAAAAACTCTTAATGTCAGCTATTGCACAAAGGTTTTCTGCTCTAAAAAAATGGTATGTGGTGCAATTCATTTGTACAATAAAACAAATAAGTATGAAACTCCAGCTAAAAAACCCAGAGCTAGAAAAACCACCCCAGCAGAAGACAGAATTATTTGTAGGGCCAGTAAGAGAAACCCTTTCCTGTCTTCTCGTGAAATAAAGACTGAAATCAGGCAGAATATAAACTCAGAAATATCCACACGGACAATAAGAAGGCGTTTAAAAGAGTCGAATCTCCGGGAATGCATTGCACAGAAAAAGCCTCACGTCACAAAAAAAAAAAAAATACTCAAAAGCGGTTACGTTTTCAACAGAAATGCTGAAAAAAGATCAAGAGACAAGAGTTCTCTGGAGTGACAAATCCAAGTTTAAGTTTTTCCAATCTGATGGAAAAACTTATGTAAGACGTCCTCCAAACAAAGCTCTTGATCCTAGGTACGCAGTGAAAACTGCAAAACACGGTGGCAAGTCTTTTATAATCTGATTCAATACGATTAATACAAAGTTTGACGAAAAGATTTTCAAATGTTGTCAAAAACAAAGGTTATCCAACAAAATATTAAAGGAATATGTTCATTTAGTGTGGATATATGAAGAAATTTTTAAGTTATATGTAGCATCTTTTTTATTTCTAATTATATGACCAAACGGAAATTGTTTTTTTTTTATCAAGTTTTCTTAGAAATGTTATTGATACTGTGAATTTCTTTTCTCTTAAACTTAATGCCACTTTGTTACATTATTATGTTTAGCTATTACTTTTAATATGAGACACGAAGTTTTTAAAATAAATTAATTAACAAGCCAGCTGCTAAGTCGCTTCTAATTATAAGAATTTGTAAACGAAACATTAAATTTAGACTAATTGCTTTCGAGGGTACAGAATGAAACCGATAAACCTAAAATTTATAGTGCAGAATAGCCGAAAAATGATTTATTTTTTAAAATATTTACGAGGGCTGCTATATATATTTCTGGCCTGGCAACACTGAGTGCTGCCAAGTGCAATCCGACATTTCCATTGGAAAGTTTGTAATTTTTAAGCATAATCGTACTCAAAACGTTTTGACGTACGACCATTATTTGTGTTGTTTACAGTGACTTGAAAAAATTAATATAGAAAAAAATGGAATTAACTCGTGAACATTTTCGTGCCATCATTTTTCACAACTTTCGACGTGGATTATCACGACAAGAGTGCATTGATGAACTTAAATCTTTGTATGGCGATGAAGCACCATTCTATAGCACTGTGAAAAATTGGTATAATGAATTTAATCGTGGCCGAAGCTCGCTCAAAGACGAATTCCGTGAAGGTCATCCAAAAACGGCTTTTGTGCCAGAGAACATTGATGCGTGCGTGAACTCATAATGCAAGATCGACATGCGACATACCGAGAGATAGAGACATCCTTGGACATTTCTTGCACCAGCATACATTCGATACTGCATGAACACCTGGCCGTAAAAAAGGTTTGTTCTCGGTGGCTCCCGCACAATTTGAAAGTCGCTCAGAAAAAGGATTGTGTCGATTGGTGCAAAGAAATGTTGCAAAAATACGATTGCGGTGCTTCAAAAGACGTTTATAAGATCGTCACAGGTGACGAATCATGGATCTATGCGTATGAGCCCGAAACGAAACAATCGACCGTGTGGATCTTCAAAGACGAGCAAAATCCAACAAAAGTTGTTCGTGGAAAAAGCACTTCGAAGCAAATGGTCGCCTGTTTCTTCAGCAAAACTGGTCATGTGGCGACTGTTCCGCTTGAGCAACGTAAGACGGTCACTTCTGAGTGGTACACTACAATTTGTTTGCCTGAAGTCATCGGAGAAATTCGAAAAACCAACAAGAGAAGACGAATCATTGTTCACCATGACAATGCGAGCTCTCACACATCGGCTCAAACCAGAGCGTTTTTGACCGGCCAAAACGTCGAATTAATGGGTCATCCGCCGTACAGCCCTGACTTGGCACCTAACGACTTCTTCTTGTTTCCGCACATCAAGAAAAAATGCATGGTCAACGATTTTCGTCGCCAGAAGAAGCTGTTGAAGTGTTCAAAAACCATGTTTTAGAGGTGTGGAAAAAGTGCTTCGACAACTGGTTTGAGCGCATGCAAAAGTGCTGGAGAATACTTTGAAAAACAATAAAACCATTTTTGATTATAAATATTCGCATTTTCACTATTAGGCCGGAAATATATAGAGCAGCCCTCATACTACACAAAATTTTTTAACATCATGGAAATAGAATTTTGAAGATTTTGGAAATAAACCTTGTAGATCCTATTAAGGTAGTAACTGCAGAGGTTGAGAAACAAAAACTTATGCGAATATATCACAATGATCCCATTCTTGGTAGCCACTGTGGTCCAAAAAATTGTATGCAAAGATTAAAACGAAATACTAAAAACTGCCCAGAATGCAACCTTCACAAAGTTAGACCGTCAAGTATAAAGGAACTAGTACTTACGCCAAATTCTAGCAAAGCTTTCGATAAAATCTTTTTAGATACGATAGGTCCGTTACCGCAGTGTAACTACGGCATTAAATATGCTTTGATTTTAATGTGTGAGCTAACGAAATATTAAGTTGCAATACCCATACCTGTTCGAGCTATTTTTGAAAATTTTCTATTACTCTACGGCAAAATGCATACACTAAAATTATACCTAGGCACAGAATTCAAGAATGAAATATTGGCCGAACTATGTAAAGTTTTAATGATTGAAATAAAATTCTTTACAAGTTATCATCATCAAACTGTTGGTATGATCTAGATCCTATTTACAATATTTATAATTATGCTAAAGAAATTAAATACAGATTACAAAAAACAAACCTAATTGAAAACAATTAGTTGAAAAACATAAAAAAAGAAATAATGACTATTATGACAAACATTCCAACGCAATAAAATTACAAATAAAAGATATTGTATTTCTAAAAAAAAGATCCTACGAGAAATATTAAAATATATATGAAGGTCCATATATCGTAACAAACATAAATTAAAATAATGTAACAATTTTGAACGAATTAACAAAAAAACAAAAAGTTATACATAAGAATAGAATAAGGTAAAACTAAACATGAAGAAATCAAGAACCTAGTGGGGGTATTTATCATATATTTTGATATTTTTATTTTCAAACATTTATTGCGCAGTAAACGTTTCAAAAAACCAAAAAGGTAAATAAATCTTGTTTATTTCATTGATTTTTTTTAATATAAAAAAGGTATATAACCAATCCCAACTTTTATACTTTAAATTGTAAATATGTATTATTATGATAAATATTACACAGAACTCTTACTATAAGTATTATGTCATAAAATATAGATACATACTACGTATAAGTAATAATTAGCTATTTTTTTAATTTTTAATTAGAACTTATGAATGAGGGTTTTCACACAAGACTAATTTTTAATCCGCACAACTTTTGTTCTTTCGTATTTACACTAGACTAATTATGCTGGCATAAAATTGTGCACGTATACACAGCTTTGTGTGTGTTAGTATTTTCTTTGTTTATTTCACATATGCCTTTCGTTCGTTAAACACACACATAAATTGCGGAACATACTTGGCGGAAATATGGATGAAATAAGTGATGTTGAATTGGCAACAAGTTTAGGAGGAATTTCTTAACTTATGCCCATTTTCAAAAGATTTCAATTAATATTTTATTCATATTTGACAAAAAGTTCGTTTTCAATTTTCCCTGTAAAATACATATAAAAATCAACTCAAATTAACTTTAAACTTAATTTCCTTTGATAAAATATTATAAGAAAATGAAATTCAATCATAATAAAATCTCAATCATGTACATAATATCATTTACTTTATATTCATCTTTACGCGTCGATGGCCAACTAAACACTAAAAGTCGCTCTGCAAAAAAAAAAAAAAAAAACGAAGAACCTGTGTTTTCATAAGTGTGTATGTGTTAGTTTTGTTCTGCTTGTGCGGGGTTGAAGCTGGTCAAAAAATTTTGCCAACCAAAAACCACTCTTTTCACCGAAAAAGCATACAAACTGCGATTTTATGCCAGCACAGATGAACGGTTGTTTTAATTTTGCACCACAGCGAGTAAGTTTAGTTGCTTTACATAACAATTTGACAAATTTTATCTCCACAATTCCCCAAAAACAATTTCAACTATCCCCGAAATTTGCCACTACAAGTAATGCTAAATATTTTTAAATTAAATTTTAGTACTAACATACTGTAATTTGTACGAGCTGACTTCGTCAGCGTATCATTTTTAATTTTCTTAAAATTCAAGTTTAGAAGAATGTATTTTTAAATATAAGTAGAGTTCTATATCTACATTATCAACAAAATTTTCAAAAAGTATTTCATATACAATAATGATCCTGTTAAAGTTTTATTACATATATAATACACATCATATATATCGAAAAGTTCTGAATCAAAATGTTTTATCTCGTTCTCTAAAGCAATTTTGGGATACACATTTTTGGAGTTAAAAATTTGAAGCATGCTGAAGATGGAACAAACATGTCAAAACGAGTTGTATTATTCTTATAATGTGTGCTAAATCTCAATAAAGATTCGAGCAGCTCGTATTGCATTTTATTTCTTATCTTGGTTTTCATTGAGTTCATTGCTAAAAAAGACGAATTCAATTTTTAAATTTACGGAGAGACCAGTCATAAATTTTAACAATGCGTTTTGTTACCATACTAGGAAACTTGTACGTTGCAAAATAGTAAAATTTGTTAATAGTAAAGTTGAACTAACCAAAAACACAAGTTAAAAGAAATCCGCAACATACCTCTCTAAATCTCTAATTTGGTGATAAACACCTTAATCTGACAACACTGAACAGTGAAACAACTAAATAATCGTATAACAAAAAAACAAAAAAAAAAATTACAAATTTGTAAAAAGTGCGTTCAACGTAAGAGCAACCTTAACATAAAATTGGAAATCAAAACATTTACGGTTATAATTCCCATAAAGCAACGAGAAGTGAATATAAAAGAAGTATGAGAAAAATAATGTGCCTTTATGAGCGATTCAGATTCATTGGATCAAAGTAGTGAAGAGAATAAAAGTAAAGATTAAATACACAAAACAAAACATGACAACAGCGGAAAAATAAAACAAATAGCTAACAACGAGTTAAATGAACAAATTAGATTACTCTTGTTACAAGTGAAAAGTGAACATGATCAAAGCAGTAGAACAGTAGACATTTGTAAAATTTTAAGTAATTTTGATGGTGAAAACGTCGTGGTTTATAAATGGTTTATTCATTTTGAACAAAATGCAGATGCATCTGATTTAAATGATAAGCAAAAAATGTGCAAGCCAGAAGTAAAAAATTTTTTAGAATCAAAAAGTATTTGTAGCTTAAAAGAAGCGCTTATCGCAGAGCTTAAACGAGAAAAACTAGTGTAAAATCTTCTTATGAATATCAGGCATGTTCTGAAAATCACTTTTTGTGAAAGTGATTTAAAATCACAAGAAAGCTGTTCTGCATACAAAACTTTTAAAATTTTTGTGATTTTAAACCAGTCAGCTAAATGCCTGCCGATTTAGTATCACTTGGTTATTTTTTCAACCACTTTATTTTGAACTTCGCAGTAAATTAATAATATGAATAGCTTAAAATGTTTTTTATTGATTTTTATAGCAAAATTAGCAATTGGCTCCAAAGAATTTATAAAATTATGAAAAAATTAAAGACACTTTCTATTGCAAGAAATATTGTTATTTGCTTTGTGATTTTGCATTTACTTTTTGTTATCAGTTTTTTATAAAAACAATACTTTTAATTTATTTTCACTTTATATTTCAAGAAAAACACTAATAATTTTCAATACATAAAAAATTTCGTCAAACTAAAACAAAATACCAGCTGTTTTCTTGTGTTTTCGAAGAGGTGAAATCACAACGAAAAATTAAAACTTTTGTGGTTTTCAGAACACCATCAAATCACAATTGTGATTTTAAAATCACAAGTGATTTGAAATCTTGTGATTTTCAGAACATGCCTGTATATGCTCAGTATGTGTGAAATTGCTGCTCTGGGTGATATAAAAGAACGAGCCATAATAAGATAAACAGACGAATTTTAAGCAAAAAATCCATTCGAGTTTTTTTACTTTTCCTTTTTCTCCCATTACAAAATTTTTTCTTCTTTCTTTTGATAGGTATTATGAATTATAAATAATAATATTAAGTAAAAAAACAAAATAGCTCCCTTTAGATGATGCCACCTTTTTATTATCTTTTCCCGAGAAAACTTTTCCATGGAAATATTCATGATTGCGCTCATATTAAAGAGTGTTTGCCAATAAAAATTATGTTTAAAGAAAACTTATACAGTAGTGATAAGGTTAAAACCAATCAAAGTTTTTTAATATTAGCAAACAACGCAATAAAGTGTAACATTTTAATCGGTTATGATTTCCTGCTTACACCAACCAATTTTATCGGCTGAGGCGGCTTTTGTACAAAGAAGTTTCAGCTGCGAGTTAAAATAATTAAACACGTTGCCACAAGTAAATTCTTACTGGTCAAATCGGGAATCACTAGGGTGTGTGATAATAAAAGAATGTATGACAAGAGATAGATTTAAAAGAATCAAGCAATAATCTTTCCCCATCATATTTCTATTGATGAGCAACTGATAATGTACTATTACAGACATGCATACAAAATGTTTATTAAAAGAAAGTCAAACAAATGTTGGTGTTTGGCTTCTGAAAAAGACTATCAGTTTTTGCTATACGCAGGCGCAACAAAGCAGGATTACTCGCAGTTACAATCAGGGAAAAGGATGCTCCTTTCCCTTCTTTCTAATCTTGATGTCCCCGTGAAGTATACTGTAAGGTTTGTTAATTTTTTTACTATCCATAAACATAACACATTTATCGGGTGATGTGTTTTGATTTTTCACCTTGGGAACTGTTCGTAAAAAACTTGACTAATCATGCTCCACTGATGGACGTCAAGAATTGGAATGACAATTCGGTACGTTATTCACCGAAATATTTTACGTAATTAATCAATTAATTCGCTTCCTATATAATTTTTTAGGTCGTAACATTATTATCGAATTATTTAAGTCATAAACCAATGGTTCGCGCAAGACTATATGATCGAAAACAGCGAAAAATGGTTGCAATTGAGCAACCCTATTTAGTCAACCAATATAATATATACATTGGAGGCGTGGACCTTTTCGATAATGCCATTAACAATTTTCACATAAGAGTTCGGGGCAAAAAGTGGTATTGGCCTTTAGTGAAGAACGCTTTCAATGCGGCTATAGCGAATACATGGAAACTGCATTGCCTTTGTCGCAAATATAAAAAACAAATGTCTCAATTTGATTTTAGAGTGAAAATATGCGAGATGATAATGATGAAGTTTAATCGGCAAAATACAGGTAAGATTATGATATATCGTCGCTGCCGGCAGTGCGGTGGCAAAACAGAGAACAGATGTTTCAAGTGCTAGGCCACTTCGCACCCAGCACCATGCTTCCCGGACTACCAGAGAAGTGTTACACCGGATAAGTTTATAAGTGCAAAGTCTTAATAGTATCTAATTTTCTTTAAATAAATTTACTCACGCCAAAAAGAATTATTTTAATGTAGAGAAAATAGTTAATTTAAGAAATTATGGACTTTTTAAAATGTGACGCTTTTATTTTTGTCACATTACAAATGCGGCACATAAGGATATTTAGAATGAGCCGGCGTTTTTCGTTTTTCGCATTACCCTGCATTTTTCTAAAAAACGCAATTTCTTAATCTGAAACTAAAGGTAAAAATTCAAAAAATATTTTTAATTAATTTTTTTTTTTAATTTTTACATCTACATACGTTACAATCGCGTATTTATTTGGAGACACCCATTGCCTTTTAGTTAGTCCACGTCCACGTTTACACGTGCGATTAGTTCATGCCATTTTTTTAATTCTGTTTTAAAGTTTCAGTAAGTTTCATTGAAATTTTGCATGGCATCGAAATTTTTACATTTCGCTTTTAATTTGATAAAATGATTCTTTAAAAAAAAACCGACTTCAAAACAGATTTCATCTGTCTGCCTATAACAGCTCAAGTGTATGGCCACATAAATTAGGTTACATTAACTATTGGGACACACTTATATCTCCAAACTTTATACTTTTTCAACTGTTCAATAGTTTGGCAATATACATCAAATTGCAGCAACTGTAGGGTAACTCTTTAATTTCCAAATTCAAATTAAATACTGGCTGTTGTAGTAGATTAAGCAATCAGGTTCTGTGTAAATTTCAACCATCTGTCTGTAACGGTTCAATAGTTTGCCCATATACATCCGATTATATCAACTATTTAATTTATAATATAATATTTTTATACTTCTTATTATACCAAATAAAGAAGTGGATATTCTGTCTAAAATTAAGGTGCTTGTATACAACGGTACAAAAAAAATACGGCCATATAGAACAAATCACATTAATTTTGGGAACACCCTTTAATTTCTAAATTCAAATTATAAGCTTCTTATTATATCGGACTAAGCAAAGCATATTCCTTGTAAATGTCAGCTGTCTGTCTATAACGGTTCAAAAGTCCGGTCACATACACCATATTATATCAACTATTGGGACACCCGTTTATTTCTAAATCCAAATTTTATACATGTTGTTATAGAGGAGTTAGTAATACAGGTTCTTTGTAAATTTAAATCGTCTGTCTACAACTGTTTAAAAGTATGGCCACATACCAATTTGCAAGCGTTTGTCTATAACGGTTCAAAAGCTAGGCTCATATAAGTAAATCTTCATCAATAATGGGACACCCTTTAATTTCTAAATTCAAATTATGAACTCGTTGATATAGCTAATTTAGCAATATAGGTCCCTTTTAAGTTTCAGCGTTTTGTCTATAACGGTTCAAAAGTTTGGTCACATACAATAAATTACATTAACTATTGGAACACCCTTTAACTTCTAAATCCAAATTTTATACTTTTTGTTATAGCGGACTTAGCAATACAGGTTCGTTGTGAATTTCAAGCGTCTGTCTACAACTGTTCAAAAGTATGGCCATATACATAAAATTGAATGAACTATTGGCGCACCCTTTAATTTATAATTTGTAATATTAATACTTGTTACTATAACGGCCATAGCAATCGACATTCTGTCCAATTTGCAAGCGTTTGTTTATAACGGTTCAAAAGATAGGCCCATATAAGTAAATTTACATAAATTTTTGTATAATTTTTTGTTTTTTCCACTTAATTGGCATGGAGTTCATGGTTTTTTAAAATGTCTAAATACTGAAACTTGTCCATTTTTTCACTGATTTTTACAAGCGGACCTACGCCATGTCAAGAAAATGCACCCCAAACCATAACGCTGCCTCCTCCATGTTTTACCGTCTTCTGAGTGAACCGAGGATTAAACTCTTGGCCTTTAGGACGACGAACAAAGATTCTGCCATCTGGTCCTATCCTATTGATTTTTATTTCGTCACTCCATAACACGTTTTTCCAAAAATTAGTGAGATTTTCCTTATGGGTTCTGGCGAAGATAAATCGTTTTGAAATATTTCTTTTTGAGAGCAGTGGCTTTTTTCTGAAGATGCGCCCAAACAAATTTGCCTTACACAGTCGTCTTCTGACAAGCCTGCTAGATATTTCCATGTTGAATTTTTCATTAATATCAGATGCTATCTGCCTGGACGACTTGAATGGATCAATTTTCCCCATTCGTACTATAGCTGCATCCGCACGCTCATCTGTTTTTCGAGGCCTTGGTTTCCGACTTTTGCCCTTGATCAATATATTGGGACTCGCAACACAAGAGTTAATTGCATTGTAGACTTTTTTTCTAGAAATTTGCAATATCTCAGCAATTTCCGCTATTTTTTTCTATCTTCATACATTTTCCATATGATTCGCCTTTCCTCAATTGTGGTATGTTTTCCTGATTCCATTTTTAATAATTAGTCACTTTTTATATTTATTTTTAAACTACGAAAGTTATGAACTGATTTGAATGAAATCTACACGAATACTGCCTATTTTAAGTAATTTGTGCCATTTATATGTCCACTTGAAATCAACATTGTTTACGAAAAATTATAACGGTAAATAATAAGCAAAAAATAACGGAACATTTGAGCACTATAGAGACAATCGTTGTTTTCAACAACAAACAGCAGAGATAAAAATTGCACTTTAACAATATTAGCTGGAAAATACTTAAATTTATGCGCAATATAAGTTTGTGCCATTTATATGTCCATAGCTGTATATTTATGTACATTTTAAATTGTGTATAGTTGTGTTCTTTTTGCCGCAACAAGTATACATTAACGAAGAAACCGTTAGATTTTTTTCATAGTTTTTTTTCTGTGAAGAAATCTTTGTTGATATTTTTGTGCACTATACTCACAAAATATTCATTACTTACTTAAATGACAACAGAAATCACATACACTCAAACTTATCGGATCTTTTTTTTTTTTTAATTGATTTTCTTAAAGCATGAGTTGTTGTTTTCGTTTAGTTGAACACAAAAAAACCACAACGTAACAAAAAACCAACTCTAAAAATGCAATACTAAAAAAGTTGCCATATATGTTAAATTTAAAAAAATCGTCATTTTTGGACCTAAAATCGTCAATAGTATATGTTGAGAGGTGAAAATCGTCAAAATGCAGAGAAATCGTATTTCTGGCAACAGTGTGTGTTAGTTGTTTTTGTTTTGTGGTCATAAAGTTTCTTAATATCTTCGTGCTTTGTTAACAGACACAATAGGGCATTTCGTTTCACTTTCTTAGCGACAATTATTATCACTATTATAATTATTTTTTATATGACTTTAACAGAGGATCTATGCAACAATATACTTTCTTACTTACTAAATATTTTTATTTAACTTTCTTAAAATCTATGATATATTCTCACAATCCCCACTTAAAAATGTGCAAATACTGGGTTATGTAACACAGTGCAACAACCAAAATGGAAATGGGATGAGACCAATTACAAATGAAAGTTGACATTATTTTTGAGCTTTGTGCGAGCTTTTTCTACACGCATTTGAAATTTTGATAGAATAATGATTTTTTAATTTAACTTTAAATTTATCGTGCTATTTTCCCGGTATTGATTATTGAAGGTGAAAGCACGTCTCGATGGCCATTTCGCTATCGCTTACTTAGCTCGTCAGGAAACTTCTCACAAATATTTTAAATGAACTAAAGATTTTTGTCCAAACTATAAAGAAAAGACAAAAATCAAATTTAAAGTTAAATTATATTATTAATTATTCCCGTGTTTTTAATTTTTAAATATTAAAATTGCAAGTGCCTGTGCATAAAAGAAAGAATTAAATAACGTAGTGTTTTGTTGTTTTTATTTTTCAACATCTTTAAACTGTATAAAAGAGCAGAAAAAAAGTCTGCCGTATGCAGTGAATAAAGAAAAATAAAATCAAAGTTGATTATTGTTGTTTTTGCTTGAACTTTGATTTTTGTCTTTTCTTTATAGTTTGGACAAAAATCTTTAGTTCATTTAAAATATTTGTGAGAAGTTTCCTGACGAGCTAAGTAAGCGATAGCGAAATGGCCATCGAGACGTGCTTTCACCTTCAATAATCAATACCGGGAAAATAGCACGATAAATTTAAAGTTAAATTATATTATTAATTATTCCCGTGTTTTTAATTTTTAAATAATGATTTTTTATTTTTATCATCGTGGAAAGGTGTAGTGTGGTATCATACTGTTTTTGGGGTCTAGGAATTCATTTTCAAATTTTATTTTTACCTAAAACTGACGCTGGATGGCGATGTGATTCAAATGAGGCTATTTATTTTAAATTTTCAATTACACAATTAAGAGTGCTATATTCTGCCAAATTTTAAACACACTTCCACATGTGACTACATGTACATATAGGTCGGTTGTCTCATCAACTTTTGTTTATCTTTTCTATTTAGTGCTAAATAATAAACTAGTAGTAAGTACTAAATAGTAAAGTCAACCATCTGCAGGAATAAAAACGAAATACTTTACTAAATACTAAAAAGTAAAGATAACCGAAGTTAAAAAAAAAGACGTGGATGCAGTCGTGGTGCTTTGGCCGCTGCCTCAAAGAAAATGAACCGATCTTGCTGATTTTGCAATAGCAAGATTTTCGAAACTATGTCTGATCGATTGGCGTATTTAAATTTTCTCTAGCACATCTACTGCCTTGGCGTTAAGTGTACTTCGCTATATGGTCGGAAATGAATATTGTAGAAATTACAAACTGAATGACAAAATTAGATATACCCTTTTTCACCTGTGGTGAATTGTGTGAAAATGGTGTATGGACTGTTTAACTGCCACATAATATTCGAGCACCTAAAGAAATTCTTCAAAAACAAAACAATAAGGCAACAAAACTCAGTTAAGCACAAATTTAAAACAGACAATCTATATGTACTGAGAACAACGTATAAAGACAATTTAGTAAGAAAACAACCCCTGAAGGCGGCGTATAGCAGGAATTACTGTTTCCATCATTTGAAAATGTCATTAATAATTCATTTTCTCCTATCACCATATGGATTGGTTTGGAAACCAACCATCTACCGAATCTGATGAGCAAGGTGAACGCTTTAACGGAGTAGTTGTAACCATGGAAACTAGGTACAGAGGAAAGAAACTAGGTTCAACAATTTAAAATGTGTGTGAGGAAATCCCGCTCTGAACTTAAAAAGCTCCTTAAAGTTTTGTTGTGAATAATGTCGGCTTTCATTTGCAATTGATCTCATCTTATTCGGAAAGTTCAGTTTTGTATCACTGTGTAATTATATTAGAACCGCCTCCTTATATATAGGTAACAACAACTTAATATAATTTTAGGATGGTGCTACTTAAACTTTAATTAATTTTAACTATAATTTACTAACACTTTTGTTATTAAGCTTAAGGTGTTCTATTTTTATTTCATCGATATTTTACTGTTATTCTTTTTTGTTTATTCTCTATTTCATAAAAGGTTTGGCTACGGTTGTTGTTCAATCAAATGGTTGTCACCAATTAAATTTGATGTATGCGGTTTAATATGTATGTATATGTATTTTTCATAAATTTATTTGTATTTATTTACAGGATATACATGTACATATACTTTATAGGAATATCTTACATAATATTTTAACATGTACTTCACGCAGTTTTTGTGACATTTTCAAAGATATAATAATGTTCGTTTTTTAATTTTAAAAAACCTTTTGGCTAATGTAACGAAAATTTAGAACCAATCAAATGGATCAGTGAATTAAATCTGGCATCTAGTACTTACATAAAAGTTGGCAACCCTGTTTGTGGATCGACATCTGTTGACGACAGAGCTTTCCTAAGTATTTACGAAACACCCAAGTGGCATTAAATTACGCAGAATCCAATCCGAATTATTAACTACATAATACCCCAACTCTCTTATGTCAAATTATTTTTATATATTAAAGTATTAAGATCCTATTTCCAATGGGCCATATACAAAAATCGTAACCAAACTCGTAACTAACTAAAAAAAAACTAAAAAATAGTTCATAGATAATAATAATAAGTTCATAGATAATAATAGCTATCATTCACAGTTCATACCTAACACAACAACTGCCATCAGCTGATAAAAGAAGAGCAACCCTGCGCATTTGATGTTATATACTGTAATTAATGAAAAAAGCTTATTATTATGGGCCCGCAAAAAAATTATTTGATAGAATTTTGTATATCTCTAGCTTATTTCCTTTTTGTGTGGATGTTTTTTGGCTGCGGCAAAAATCGATGAGGAACAAATCTAGTTTATGGCACCGCTCCAAAAAAAAAGTTGTCCACGGGGTGTAAAATACAATTTTATGCAAAATATTTAAAGTGAAAAATTTTGCGGCAACAGTTCCGAAATTACGGACCTCCAAAAAATTTATGTACAATATGGCATATGTCGAGTATTTAATGGCGGAATGAGACAATATGGGTGTCATTGAAAAGGCTATTTAAGGGCCTATTTAATTAAACAGAAAAAAAGTAAAAACACAAAATCTGGTCACAAAAAAAATTTTTTTTTTCACGCAAAGAAAAACACCGGACTTACTTTCTAAAGATTTTCTGCATTATAAGTCATCAAAACAACAATTCATTTAACAATAGTCGTTATATGCCACATTATACGTAAAAACTTTGGAGTTCCATAACTCGGAAAATTACCTATACATTGTTTGCTTAAATAATAAGATAACTTTTTCTAAGTATTCCTAATAACTTAATCAGTCCAATTATAAAATAAAATTCCGCGGGAGTTTTTTCACTTTTCCCTTATCTCCCATAATAATTTTTTTACCCTTTTGATTGACTGCGGAAAGTGAAAAAAATTCGGGGGAAAAAGTTGGTGTTATGTATTATAAAAGAAAAATTATATGTAAATAAACAAAATAACTTCCTTCAAATTACGATGATGCCACTTTTTTTTTATTATTTTGTTCCCACGGGATTCATAATTGCAGGAATCTTTTCTCGAGAAAAATTTTATCCATGGGAAAGAAACCCCGTGAGAATATTCATGATTGGGCTGCATTTGTGTAGTAAAGTTATGTTTAAAAATGTGTTTTTCCTAAGCAGTTAATTTTTTTTCCTTTTCCCTATTTCATTAAATATACCCTTCCCAATGATACCCATATTGTCCTACTCTGCAAGCAAATACTCGATAAGTGTATAAGTTAGTTAGCATTTAATTAGAGCTTTATCTTTAATTTAGTAAAAACGTTTTGTGCTGGAAGTAATCAACTGCGAATAACTTAGGTAGGTTGCTTCAAAAGTTGACAATTAGTAATCATTTCTGGGTATGCACTATTAATATGTTTTCATTGAGGGCCGCTGCCTCTGTTTAAAAATTAAAAAAAAAATTACATAAATGTATAAACATATAATCGTTTACAGTTAGCACTAGCGACCACTAGAGCCGAGGCCGATTCTTAATATGAACTAATGGATTTTATAGATATTTAGGAATTGAAAGCCTTTGATGATATTTTAAAGAACCGTCTCTGTCTAATACAAGATTATATGCTCTGAGCAATAAGTACTGAGGTATTTTTTGCTGTTTTTAAAAAACTTATTCTGGCTAGATTGTCAAATGGGTAATTAGTTTCTTGGGTGCTCATTATAGCAATAAAAGCGGTTTAGAAAAACACTTATCGTATAACAAAAGACCGTTAGAGCAAACAGTAGGTTTGCGTATTGAGCAATATGTTAAAGTACAAAAAAGGGCGCATTAACAATGATTAAACACATTAAATTCTGCGGTTATTAGCTCTGTTCAGTAACTAAAACCTGTTACTAATTGTTGCTAATTGCTACAGAACGTGCTTACGTACTTAAAAAACTAGGAACGAGAGGGTGAATTGCAGCTTTTTATTGTTAAAATTTTGCTATAGCTAAAAATTCAAATCGCTATCTTTTTCTTGATGCTTTTATGCAATGCTTAAATAACTTAAGTCAAAGTAGCAAAAGTCATAAATTTATTACTTTTCATTGCTTTCATAGTTTTTAACCGTTTAAAATAAAGTTATAATTCTGCTTATGCTTACGAAAAAAGCGCAGGTATGTGAATCATTAGATAAATGTACCAAAGCCTTTTACTAATAAGTGTGTTACCATTAATTATTTTTTATATTTTATATATTCTTTGATATTTATTATTTTTAACAAAAAATTGTAAATTCATATTTCTAAGGGTATATAAGAGAACAAAAATAAATTCTGAGATCCATTTCAATCAGGTACAAGAAATACGTAATTGAACAATAAACTGGAAGTGTATTTAAGAAAAAAAACCTTTGTATAGTTGTTTGTTTATAAGACTTTATGGAGCTTTTTACCAGTTCACTTTCGACTTGGTCTTTCGGAAAATCTATATTTTTATAAAAGCAATATTATTGAAGCACATTTAAGGCTCCAAGTGCTTCTTTTAGTGATGGAACTCGATTTACCTCTTCATCATCGTCATCTGCAACATCGTGCTCGCTCTCAGCATCAATTTCTAAATTACTGTTTATAACAGTATTAATAATTTCGCCATAAGTTAATTTACCATAGCATTCTACATCCTTATCACAATTTACATAATCCCTCCTGTCTGGGATTAAATTTAGCAAATCTGGCTCTTCATTAATTTCATCGGTATTTTCGATTGAACCGGTAATAAATCCTGCCTATATATTAAGATAATGGGGGTGTAAAATGTCAATATGTACATGTGTTTAAGCATTAAAATATAAAATTAACGAATAATTTACCTTTTTAAAACAATTGGAAATTGGTGTCACTAACAATTGGAAGGTGGTGTCACTAACCACCAAGCTCGTTTTATAAAATGAAGCACGTCCAAGTATGAAATAGATTTGTAGAATTCCTTAATATTCATATCTCTTTCTAAGGCTGAAATTTGCTTTTTTACAATTATCTGCCTATAATAGGCTTTAAAGGCTGATATGATACCCTGATCTAAAGGCTGAATTTACGCTGTAGTGTTCGGTGGTAAAAATTGAACAACAATATTTGCTAGATGAATAGTTTTGTGACAGCTGGCATTGTCGACAAATAATATAATCTTTTTATTTAATTTTTCCATTTCAATATCCTAAGAATGCATAATTTCATGCCATAAAGAAGTTGTCATCCAGGCCTTTTGATTAGAAAAGTATTGTACGGGTGCAACAACATTTTTTAAACAACGAGGGTTTTTTGACTTTCCAATTGCATACACTATTTTAAATGTACCTGTAGCATTACAAATAAATAATAAAGACAATCTTTCCTTTTGGGTTCTATGTCTTTTTGGGTCTGTAATAAGTTTTTGTTGGCATGCTTTATAATAAAGTGCACTTTCGTCTGCGTGCATTATATTTTCTGGAGAGTATTCTTTAATAAGACCAGGTAAAATATTTTCAATAAAAGATGTAGCACCATCTTTATTACTATCTGCAACTTCTCCTTGAATTACTCCCAGTTTTATATTTTGTCGTTTTTTCCACCTGTAGAGCCAGTTGTTGTCAGGTTTAAAATCAACATTTAACTCAATAGCAAATCCTTTAGTCTTTTGTAAGAGGACCATACTGCTTATTACAGCATTTTTTTGTCTTTGCTGGTCGAACCATATTCCAAGGGCCTTTTCAACACCTTAATGGACTCCTTTTCTATTTCGTTTTTGCTTTAAATTAGAAGAACTGCAACCGGCTTCAATAATTTCTTCCTTTTTCTTTAATATGCGATTTACTGTTGAAATGTCACACTTATATTTTAAACATACAGCTTTCTCTTCTTTATGACCTTCTTCGATTTCTTTAATTATATTCAGTTTTTCTTTAATTTATAAACCAGTTAGTTTTTTCTTTTTGGAAAACATTTAAAAAGTTGAAGCATTAGCAGTGTGTGGAGTTATTCATGAATCGTGTCCTTAAGATCACATTTGTGACTTTGACCCCAAACAAAAATATTAATAAATATCAAATAATAGAAAAGCAGAGGAGTAATTTCAAATATAAAAAAAATATTAAATAAAGTAAAAAACGTAGGGGGAGGGGTACAAACACGAACCCGCCAAAAAAAAATCTATAGTCTATAAAATTAACCGTAAATCCATAAAATAATTAATAAAAAAATACATTCTAAAGTAGTCTTTACAGCTTTCCGCGTCAAAACGACGCCCAATGGCGAGAAATGAAAAAAATGGAATAAAAGTAGTACTTTTAAACTATATACCCGATTTTAATGAAACGAACTGCGATTTATAGAGAGATGAGTTTTTCGTCTACTGCATTTAGATACACCCTGTTTCAGTACATGGTAGTGCCACACCGCGTCAAAGCAGGCAACATCGAATTTGAAAAACGTTTAAAATACTCTTAAAAAACTCAAAGTACTCTTTAACCTAAATTTCACACATTTTTACTTTTTATGAAATTTCAAATTAAAAATAATTATCTCCAAGTCAAGGAAAAATTTTTTATTTCTTATAGTATTAGTTTTCTAAATCTGTTAAAATAGTTTATTCTTGTATAAAAAAAAAACTACAGTTAAAAAACCAAAGAAAGTCAAGGCAAAAATTTTGAGTTTTAAATTTAAAAGTCGTTTTTCCTTTATATATCTATGTAGATTACTAGAAATAAAAAATTTTTAAAATCGGTTAACTTTTGATAAAGAACATTTTGAAAAATTTTTCCTTTAGTGAAACAGGGTGTATTCAAATGCAGTAGACGAAAAGCTTATGTCCTCCTCTATAAATCGCTGTTTGTTTCATGAAAATTGGGTAAATAGTTTAGAAGTTCTAGACTTTTATTTTTTTTTTTTGTATTTCACGCCACTGTGTGACGCCTAGAAAACGGCAAAATAATTTATGCAAAGAGAAATCGCGCTGGAGCAACGTAAATTTTACAGACGAAAACAAACTTATGGTCTTTGGACAATAACAAAAAAAAAAAAAAAAAAAAAGAAATCGTAAAATTTGGAGATAAAGCAATAAGAATTTCGACAATACAACAAATATCAAACACGAAGAATTGCGGAGTTTGGTGGATGGTGTGGGACTGAATAAAACTGATTTTAATATTTTACAAGAATATTTGAAGCTTAGCATTGAAAAATTAAACTTACCGGTCATGGATCTAAACAGGATAAAAATCCTTTGGAGACCGCCAAATTGTGTGACGAACGGTTCCATCACATATCAAGAGAGCTAGACTATCCCCCATAGTCTGGGTCCTAAACTCAATAAAAGATCTGAGAGCGTTCGGATAGAGATGTTAGAAAGACACATAACCAGCAAAGATTTCCTGAAATAAATCTTGCAGGAGTGGTCATAAATTCCATCATAGAAACTAGAAGAATCGAAGCACTGGGGGTTACAATAATTTTTTAACACAAAGGGTAATTAAACAAAGTACTAGGGATTAATTTTTAAAGTATTCTAAAATAGTATTTTTACTTTGTTCGTACTGTTTCTGATGAAGTATTTTGAAGTTTTATTTTTACAATAGTGCGCCTTGTGGTCAAAATTTGACCACTAAAAATTTGCACTAAAGCTCGACAATGTTTACAAATATGTGAAAGAATTAGCAAAATCGGTTGACAAACAGATGAGAAAAAGGATTCCGAATTTTTGTGCTTGCTTATTTATTTATAAAATATTGT
The DNA here is from genome assembly GCA_916610165.2 of Gymnosoma rotundatum. Classification (NCBI taxonomy): domain Eukaryota; kingdom Metazoa; phylum Arthropoda; class Insecta; order Diptera; family Tachinidae; genus Gymnosoma; species Gymnosoma rotundatum. Next base: position 61,979,851 of record OU744339.1, read on the forward strand.
AAGAAAATTGTCTTACGTTGTTTCATTAATTTTCCGACCTTTATTGTATACTACTAAATTTTTTTTTTTTTTTTATAATTTATTATATATAAATTATACTTGGGCTTTCAAGGTCATTTATTTCCTTCCTTTTAAGTAAATAAAAGATTATTTATTTCATATTAATCCGACGTTTCGTTGGTATTTTCCAACTTCCTCAGGGATAATTTATTAAAAATCTGGCAACCACATACATATAAAAGTAAAAAATAAAAAATAATTTTGTTTTTTTATTTCTTTTTTTTTTACAAACATAATTGGGGGGGAAAAAAAAAGCGACAATATAAGATGTGAAAAATTTTACTTACATATAATCTTTTTTGTTATTTAAAATTAATTTGGTGTATAGTGGACAAGAAACAAAACACAAACTTAAAAATTGAATAATATAAACTATAAAATATCACAGGCAATTTTTGTTAACATCACAATATCTTCTATTATACTAAAACTATATTGTAACTTGCATTGGTGTTGTCCTTATCGTCTTTGGTGTTTATTGCATTTTCCGATCTCTGTTGAATTCTTAAACTTTCAAGCGTATATCTCTTGTTTATTTTCAACTCTTTATCTAAAACTCTTACTTCATCAAAATCAGGCTTATGTCCAGTATCAACACAATGTTGTGCTAGTGCGGTTGATTGTTTTCCTTTTTTTATGTCTGCCTTGTGCTCGTCAATTCTTATACCTAAATTTCTCTTAGTTGTACCAATGTATACTTTGCCGCACTCTTCTCTATCAGTACCGTTGCATTTAATTTCATAAACAACATTACTTTGTTCTCTTTTATCAATTTTAGTTTTCGTCTGAGTAAATAAATTTTGTATTGTTTTGTTTGGTTTATGTGCAATTGCTATGTTCTCCTCTTTTACTATTTCTTTAATTTTGTTGTTTTCTGTCAGCCTTGGTATAAATGGTATCCCGTAATATTGCGTGTTACCAGATGTTTTCTCTTTTATGTTTTCCTGTGGTTTTATATGTTGTGTTACTTTATTTATTAATTTGTTTATAATGTTTTGCGGGAAGTTATTTTTCTTAAGAATTTCTTTTATTGTAGTTAAGTTTTTTGATTTGAACTTATCATTGCTAAGTTTTATGACTCTATTAATTAAATTTTTTGCCGTATTTATCTTATATTTCATCGGCATTGTTGAATTAAAATTTATTAAACGTCCAGAAGCAATAGATTTCATATACCAATCTGTTATTAATTTATTTTGTTCTCTGTAAATTTTCATGTCGAGGTATGTAATTGATCTCTGATCCTCTTTTTCTATTGTGAATTTTAGTTTAGTGTGGTAACTGTTAAACGTTTTCAATATAATATCTTGGTCCTTTTGTTTAATAATAGCGAATAAATCGTCAACATATTTTGTTATCAGTTTTATATGAACGTTAGCATCTTTTAGATCTTTTATGCTTTGGTCTAAAAGAGTATCTAAAACAATGTCTGCTATGGTTGGTGATAAAGGATTGCCCGTTGGCATGCCATAAGTTTGTTTAAACACTTTATTTCCATAAATAAAATAATTATTTTCATTAAGGCAGAATTTTAACAGTTCAAGGAATCTTGTCTTAGGTATATTAGTATGCTTCTGTATCATGTTCCATTTTGTCATAATGTTATTTATTGCTAAGTGTATAGGTATGTTTGTGAATAACGATACCACGTCAAGAGAAATTAAAATATCGTCTTCGTCCAAAGATATTCTTTCCATCTTTCTTTTTAGCTCTACTGCATTTTTTATGTTATACTCTTCTACCACAATATTCTTTAAAATATGTCCTATGTATTTAGATAAATGATAACAAGGTACACCCACCGATGATGAAATGGGTCTGAGTGGTACATCAGGTTTGTGTATTTTCGGGAGACCGTATAATCTAGGCGCAGTTGCAGAATCTGATGTTAATCTTGACTTTTCGTATTTATTAATATATCCATCTTTGTATAAATCCATTATAATTCTATTATTTGTTCTTTGAAGTTTCAAAGTTGGGTCAGTTCGAAGAGTTTTTTTCAATAGAATTTAAATTTCGATCGATATCGAATTCTGTAATTTGCCCCCTAATTTTTATACTACGCCATGTTTTTATTGGGTATCATCCCCAAATAAATTTTTAAATCTTTGCAATGCATTTTTTGTACAACTAAAATATTAATGTTTATTTCAAGACATACACTTGCCAGAGTAAATGTTCGTACACCATTATAGAAATTGTATGTCATTGTAAGTCGCAAATAAAATAAGTTTTCTGTATTTACTAATTTAAACCTAAGCAGGGTTTAAGTTTTAGCGGCACCAAAAATTTGTTTGACTGGCGACTGAACTGAAAATAGTTCCAGTTTTTATTTTCAACAATTTGACTGCTTGAAATAGTTGAACTGAGCACACACACAACTAAAAACCAACTGAATTCAGACTACTATTTTCAGCAAAACAAACACACATCGTCTGAGTTTTGAGTTTGCAAACAATCAATACGCAACTTAAAAGCCAGTTCATGTGCGTTACGCAGACGTAGTTATGCTTTTTTAGTAACGTAACACTACTGAAAATGTGTGTGGATAATCTGACTGAATAGTTTACTTGTGTATTTGTACACAGTTCGTTTTTTTCTCTTTTCAAAAAAAAAAAAAAAAAAAATATATATATATATGTATTGTCATTGTTGTGAAAATACTTTTATTTTATATTGTTTTATTTAACCATTGCTATTACATTGGTTATTTTCCGAAAGCGTGGAGATCGGCCCTCGTCGTTCCTATTCTGAAACTCAGATCGGATCCTGGTGCATGCGGAAGCTATAGGCCCATTTCCCTGCTGTCTGCCTTCGGAAAGCTATTTGAGTTCTTTCTCCTGGCAAAGATAAATGACGTGATAATTGACAAGGACATTTTGAAAGATTTCCAATTTGGATTTAGGAGCGGACTTTCGACAACGCACGCACTGACGGTACTGACGGACTTTGTTGCCAGGGGTCTGAATAGAAGGTGTCCAACAATAGCTGTTAGCCTGGACTTTGCCAAGGCTTTTGATACGGTTTGGCATGCTGGCCTTTTATTTAAAATGATAAGCATGGGATTTGGTGTCGGCCTTTGCCGAATAGTGGACAATTTCCTAAGGGACCGATCTTTCAGAGTACGTGTGGGTGACGTAAGGTCCGACGAGGGCTTGATTTCTGCTGGAGTGCCACAGGGCTCGTTATTGGAACCTGTGCTATACAATATCTTTATACCACAACCGCCACGCGAGGATCTTTTACTTATGTACGCCGATGATATTCTGATTGCCTCATCAGGTGCAAGAGCAAGGAATACTAATGTAAGACTGAACCGATACTTGACGGTGCTGACGGACTATTTTACAAAATGGGGTCTTACCTTGAACGTTGCGAAGACCGTGGCCGTAATGTTTAAGGGAAGACGGAAATACATTTACCCAAATTGTAGGTGTCACCTTCCATGAGAATTTCGAGAGCTATCGGCACATTGACGATATTCTCGAAAGGGCCAAGCGCATCTACTCTTCATATCAGGGTATTTTAAAGCGTAGGGAAGGTCTTGATAGGAGAGTGCGTCTTCTGGTCTATCGTCAGGTAATTCGCCCTGTCATCGCCTATGCCTTTCCAGCTTGGTTTGGTATTTCTTCTCACCAGATGGAGAGGCTTAGGCGATGGGAGAGAATGATTTTGGTTGCTTGCCTCGGCTTGAGGCCCTATTTAGGACCAAATGGGGAGATTCGCAGGCCATCATGTAGGCCAATTTACGGTGCAATTGATTTTGCGCGCATAGATGCCTACATGGTGGTATTGGCTGAGAAATTCCTGGAAGGCGCACGATCCGCAGAGAACTCCTTGATTAGGGAGTGCTTCTCTAGAGGGGGGAGTTTGGAGTCCGGTCGGGTTTCGAGATATTTCTCACCTGTGGACTTGTTGACTCTTAGGAGAGCTGGCCTTCTCTTTGAGAATGCAGACCTCTTGTTTTACCACAGGAGGCTGCGTTCATTGGATATTGGGAACACCGTATATAACATTGTTCAATAATTTATTTTGTATTTATTTACTTTTTTATATAATTGTGAATTCATGTTTTTTATATTAATATGAATTCTTTTTTTTATTGTTTTTGTTGTTTTTTATGTAATTGTTATTCTTATTTTATTTAAATTTATATAATATGAATTTGTTTTTATTATTATTATTATTACTTTTTTTTATTATTTTGTTATTTTTGTGTTAGTTTTTAAGTTTTAGTTTTTAAGTATCTTTAATTTTAAGTAGAATCTTAAGCGCCTCCTATTTTATCCCTTTTTTTGGAATTTTGTTAATTTTTTGTTTAGTGTTTGAGAGATGTACTAAAAAATACGTACTTTTAGTTTTGATTAATGAAGTTCTTGGAAAATGCTTTAGCATGTAAGAAATTTGTTTTTTAATTTAACTGTTAAAATTGTTTATGTGAATATTTGGGAAAAAATAAAATGAAATGAATGAATTTTATATTGTTTGTATAAAAGTTTGATTGCAAATGTCTTGTTTAATGTGTATGTAATTCATTTTCAAAGAATACAGTGCTGTTCCTACGCTAAGCAACTCACACTGCATTTAAGGAAACTGTTATTTTACTCTCAAATAAGAAGACCTTACGAACTCATTATAATATTTATTTATGACTTATATGATAACAAAGAAGTTTATAAAAAACACAACAACAAAAACCTTTTTTGATATTTCAATAACAAACAAAAACAAAACTTACTCTATGAGAGGCTGTGCCTACGCTAAGCAACAAATTTTCTTATTCTCTTTTCCTTAAATATAACGGTTCTTTTTGTGATGGATTTGAGTTCATTAATTGCAAATTACTTAAATCAATGCAGTTTAGTCCTACTAAGACTTTATTTGCCTTCAAACTATAAATTTTCAACATGAAGCGCGTTCAATACGATAATAGCTTCAAATCTTCCGTTATATCATTGTGGAAGGCAGGGCAAAATCAAGTTGATATAGCTAATCATTTAAAAATTAACAAATCAATGGTTTCACGGTGGATTCAAAATTACAAAACGATAGGCACTGTCGCAAAACCCAATCCAGGCGCACCTCCACGCAAAATTTCCGCGACGACAGACAAATTAAAATATTAATAAAAAAAAACCTTTTATAACTTCAAAAGAGATAGTAAAATCATTAAATTTGAATGTGGATTCCAGCACAGTTAGAAAATATATAATCAAGCTGGGTTTAAAAGGTTATAGGGCTGTCAAAAAACCAATGCTGACAAAAAAACACATGAAAAAACGGTAAGTGAATTTTAATTTATTTCAACAACAAATTCAATAGAACTTAGGTAATTTTTAGTGTTGAATTTGCAAAACAACATATTAATTGGCCTATCACAAAGTGGAACAGTGTGCTCTTTAGCGATGAGGTCAAAGTAAACCTCTTCAATTCTGACGGCATGTGCACAGTGCCGCATATGAAAGGAAATCGGCTTGATCCACGCTATTGTAAGCAAACAATGAAACATGGTGGGGGAAACATTATGGTGTGGGCATGTATTTCTGGCAAACGCCTTAGTCCTGTGCACAAAATAAGCGATAAAATGGATCGTTTCGTGTACAAGGACATCTTAGAAACGAAAATGCTCCCATATGCAGAGTGGAATATGCCACTTCGATGGGTGTTTCAACATGATAACGACCCGAAACACACATCGAAGTTGGTCAAGGAATGGTTTCAGACGAAAACGATTCAAGTGCTAGATTGGCCGGCACAATCACCCGACTTGAATCCTATCGAAAATTTGTTCGCCATTGTGAAACGACGCCTCGGATCGAGTCGATTTACAAATAAAGAAAATTTGTTAAAGGGTTTTGAAAACGAATGGAAAAACATCTCCAAAAGCACATTACAAAATTTAATTGCATCAATGTCCAAAAAATGTGCTGCAGTTATAAAAAACAAAGGGTCATATACAAAGTATTAATAAGTTGCTTAGCGTAGGCACAGCCTCTCATAGAGTAAGTTTTGTTTTTGTTTGTTATTGAAATATCAAAAAAGGTTTTTGTTGTTGTTTTTTTATAAACTTCTTTGTTATCATATAAGTCATAAATAAATATTATAATGAGTTCGTAATGTCTTCTTATTTCAGAGTAAAATAACAGTTTCCTTAAATACAGTGTGAGTTGCTTAGCGTAGGAACAGCACTGTATATTTTCTGGTTATTTTTTTAAATTGTTTAAAAGTTTTCTGGCTATTTTTTTTAATTGTTTAAAAATTAAAATGGTACTACACAATTATAGTAATTCTACTCAACTTACTTACATGCGGTTTAAAAATTGAACTTAAAATTAGTTTTTGTTTGTATGAGTTTGTTTTCATCTTGGAACTTAATTAATAATTAAACTAAAACTCAGTAAATAACTTCCTTGGGTAGAATTTGTTTGGGGTTTTTACACCCATATAATTTAAAGATATCTATTTTTCTCACTGGAGAATTTTGTTTGCAGTTATAATAAATAATTTGAGTTTAAAGGATTTGTGCCTGTTATAAAGAAACCGCCACTGATCCACAATTTTCGTACCCAAGGAATTACATAGACATTCCTTGCCGTTTTTTTGTACGAAGCTATTGGGGATCTTAAAAATAATATGTGGTTAACTGGAAGCAACCACAATGCATTTTTTAATTTACTTACATAAATATAGAAAAAATAAGACAAGAATTAGTATTTAAAATGCCTTTATTACTGAAAAACTTCTGCAGATTTAAATTAAATTAATTCAGATAATTTGTAAAGAAAAATGCATTATGTTTTCTACATATCGAATTTAGCTGAAACTTACAAAATAATCAGACAAAATTATAATCAATATCTATTTTCTAATTCGTAAATAAATTTATTTCAAATTGGTGTTTTCGAGAAAACTTACACGAGTAAAGTTTACAACACTCTTAGCCCCTTTAAGTATATCAATTAAAGAAATATCTTCGTACCTAATGCCCGCATTAGAATTATCAGTCATTTATTAAAAATAACCCATATATAATAAATGTTTAAAAAAGCTAACAGAAACCTTTTAATTTTCAGATTTTGTTAACAACAGGTAGATTAATTTTGTATTGTTGTTATTGTGTTTATATATTATTTTTTTTTAAAGGCTGCTTCTTAAATAAGGACACAGGGCAATTTATACACACAACAGCAAAAAAGGATTTCTTTTTTCAAATACCAAAGGGCCTATAAAAATTCATAGAATTGTATGTACGTTTTTATATGTTGTTGTTTCCTTTCTCTCTCAATGGGTACATTCTTAATAAAATCATGAAAATTTGAATTAATTTTTAGGAGAAATAAATTTGTTTATTAATTTTGTATGTATTCTATCTCATTTATATGACGTGAATAATTGCAGGAATTCTATAAGTTGCAGCTCGTTTAGTTTTTCTTATGAACTGAATGCATTCAGAAATTTTTTATTCAATAAACATGCATTTCGATTTGAATTAATTTTTGGTGAAATGAATGCAGTAAAATATGTTTAATAATTATGAACGCATTCATATTTTAATTCCATTCATAATTTCTACAAGTTAATGAATTATATTTTCTAATTAATAGGTAGTTAAATAAAACCCAAATGTAAATTTTTCTACGAAAAATTCGTCATCAAACACATTTCAAAGTTGTTTTATTTATATTTTTATTAAAATGTTGGTAATTTATAATTTTCATACCAATTGGTTAATTGAAATTGAAGATGCAAATATTCCAAAAATGTATTATGAAGGTTTTTTCTACTAACACCACTAAGCAACAATGCATGTATGTATAATACACATTTGTCGTTAATTTGTTCAACATAAAATTCTATACGAACGCTAAGTTTTCACCACCCTATTCACATTTCAGTTCTGTTATGATAGTAAAAAAAACCTAACTACGTCTGCTAAACGCACACGAACTGGCTTTAAGTTGCCTACTGTTAACTTACAAACTCAAAACTCAGTCGCTGTGTGTTCGTTTTGCTGCTGAAAATAGTACACTGAATTCAGTTAGTTTTTAATTGTGTGTGTGCTCAGTTCAACTATTTTCAGTTGGCGTAAAATAGAAAACTGAGTTCAGTTGTTTATTTTTAGAATGTAACTGAAAGAAGTTGAACTGGTTAGTAAAACGTGACTGCTAATAGCAGTTTTTCGAAACACTGAACGTAAGTTACGTATTTGGGAGTTTTTAAATTGTTTTTTTATCTGACGCAGAAATGAGTTTGAAAGTTAAAGGAATAGCGGTTGACGAAAGAAAAATTATTTTTAAATTAAGAGATGAGGGGAAATCGTATCTTGAAATAGCAAAAATCATTGGTCGAAGTCACACTGCAGTACATTATGTCATCAAAACCTTCGAAAGTATCAGTTCTATTCTATCAAGATCTTGTTTAGGACTGCCTTCTAAACTGACCACTAGAGAAAAACGTACTATTATTGCTGCTGTTAAAAAAAAAATCCCAGAGCAACTGCATCCTAAATCAGATCTTATATGGGAGAATCCTTCGAAAAAGACATTAATAAAGATACCATCAAAAAAATATTAAAAAAACTGACTTTTACGCCCGTGCAGCGCGTAGAAAACCATATGTATCGGACGTCAATAGAAAAAACGAATGGATTTTGCAAACGCAACAAGCCTCAGAAGTTCTGGGAAGGCATCTTATTTTTAGATGACAGCAAATTCTGCATATTTGGCATCAAAGGCAAAAAGCTAGTGTGTGAAAAAGTGGTATAGCTTTTGACAAAGAAAATATTTTGCCAACTGTGAAACATGGTGGTGCTGGTATTATGGTCTGGGGGTTCATGGCTGCCAATGGAGTAGGAAATCTTTTATTTATAGAGTCCACAATGAATCAGACGGGATACTTGAACTTTATATGTTTAAATTAAATATGCAAAATTTAAAGCAAAGTTTGGATTTAGGAGAAGACTTGGTTTAAACTTTATAAAAAGTTTCCGTTCACTGTTATGTACGAATACGTTTTCCTTAGAATTGCAAAGCTATTTAAAAAAGGATACTTTGGAAATTTACTACATAGAGAATTGATTAGGAAATTTTCACTTATTTCCTATATTTGTTAGGGTGATGTAATATATATATCCTGGCAAGTGTATACAATCAACAAAAAGACAACAAAAAATAATTAGCCCTCTGATAACCAGTAAGTTTTTCAGCGGTCAATAACCAAAAAGGTCCCTGTGGACCTCTCTTATTTATAAGCTTATTTAGATGTTTTCAGAATGTGTGAAATTATTTTATCTAATATGTAGTAAAACGCAAACAATACTTCATTTAGCAAAATTAATAAAATCCCTGAATTATATTTAAAAATATAAATTGCAAAAGCCTATGGCCTATTGTTTACACTTCTGCTGGCGTATTACCGGTACTGCATTTTTTAAGGTAGCGCGGCGTTCCGCATATATAGGGTCTAGGCAAACGAAGCGCTTGTGTGAAATCTTCCTTTATAAAATTATTTCTTCACAGCTGCTGTAGTCAGTAAGCACGTTGACTACAAATCTGGTTGCCCTGGGTTCAACCCTTGCTGCAATTAAAAAAAAAATGTTTTTTTCTGTTTAATTGTATAAATACATATTCTGAATTAACATTAAAAATATGCAGCCTCCTTCGCCGGTACTTCTTCATAGCATATTCGCCGGCGAAGTAAAATAATAATAAAAAAACAAGCGATTACCGCGCGGTGCTATTTGTGGCATGGCAACTTCATTTGTTGGTTGTTTCTTTTTCGAAGTAAAAGAGAAAAAAAGTATTACGTCTAATTAATTTTTTCCCATAACATCGTCGTTTGTCTGAAACAGTATTAGGATTCATTTCATTGTAGATTACAAATGATGCTAGAGCAGCGGTATCAATCATATTGTAGAACAATGCTTCAGGCCATCGTTTTGTTGCACGTTTGTTGGTGTAAGTTCGCAAAATTTCAGGGATGAATGATCAGTAATGACTTTAAACGGAAGCCCCTCAATGTGTGGTCAAAATCGGTTTACGTAAACAACTGCGGCTATGTATTCGAGCTCAGTGACCGTATAATTTCGCTGAGATTTATCAGGTTTTTAAGAAACAAGAGAAATAGGAGGTTCTTGTCCATTATCATCGTATTGAAATAAAACTTCACTCACTTTAACTCGTGAAGCATCACTTTAAATTAAAAAATTCGCGATCCGATCTTGGTTGATCCAGCACCTTACACTTTTCAAAAGATAATATTGCATCCTGCGTTAAAGTGAATGGTTTAATGGATTTCTTTGAGCAATCTGGTAACGGACCGACAAGATTGCAAAATTATTTATAATCAATTAGCCATGCTAATAAATCTTCGCAACTGCTTTGGTGTTTTGCGCAAATTTAATTTTTTAATTGACTCTACCTTTTCCGGATCAACCTTTAATGTTCCATACCTCACTATGCAACCCAGGTAACGAATCCCCTTCTGACAGAATTTGCTCTTAGCTACATTAATAGTCAGCTTTGCAGCTATCAGGCAACTAGCGACGTCCTTCAAGAGTGCAATATGTGAATGAAAATCTGAGCTACATATTAGCAGATCGTCTAAGTATGTAAATAAATTTTCTCTCTTAGGCGTGAAGGTATAACCTTATCCATTAGTCTGCTCATGGTTTGTGGACCATTACATAAACCAAATTGCATATACTTAAAGTGGTCCAAAGTCTTACCCGGGGTGGCAAAGGCAGTTTTTCCATACAAGTTGGTGTTAATCTAATTTGCAAAAATGCATCTTTTAGATCAATTCCAGCAGTAAAGCTACGTAGTAACCCATTTATATGGAGAATAGGATATGTTTTTTTTTTGTTACACTATTCAGCTTTCGAACCAAAACTACACCAAGGCGAATTTGGTTCTTCGATAACCTCCATGACCCAAAAGCGGATCTAATTCCCCACATGCTTCTTCCAGGCGGGGTAATGCCTACACTTGAAATGCGTCGGTAGTATCTATATTATGTTCTTACAGGTCTGTAGATCCTAATCTCAACTTCTCATACCTTCACTGGAAAAAGTTGCAGATTTAAGGTAAAACGAGGAAACTGGGGGAATACTTTCAGTTGCGAGCGTTAAAAATACCTATTTTTACGAAAGGGTCATCATTTAAACCATGTAAAATAGTTGATTCTAACAACTTCCGATAGCATCTCCTTTTTGAGACGTTGTCTACATTTTATTATCTTGAAAGACGGAATGGTTAATGGCTTCCACACTTCATCTAATCGTGTATTTTTCAAATTGGTTATGTATTCCGTTTGTGATTTCACGTCATGAGTGCTTGAAAAAACGTTAAGTTTAAGAGGCCTTTAGTTGTAATGGGTTCATTGTTGTAACAAAAAAATGCTAAATGAATTCTTCGACATTAGGCCTAGTTCAAATTTGGGGTTTTGTGGGTTGGACGAAACGTCCCGATAGACATTTCGTTGGATTGCAACAGATGTAAGAGTGTTCGAAGGATAAGCAATTCCAACACTTAATATAAATAATCACACTTAGTATTTCTTTTATTTTGTAATTTAAAGAGCCTCATTAGACGTGGAAATGATTTCACTTACGTTTCGGTTTAGACCTACAGTTATGATAGACGATTTGTTATCCCTATTATGTTATCGTTTTTACGAGCGGTATCCATAAAATCGCTAAACGTTCTAGAATTAGAGCTAAATAACAAAACCCTAAAATTTTGATGCAAGTTTCACTTTATAATTTCAATCATGGTAGAATCTGGTACAGTATTTTGTAACCTTAAATTCATTGACACGATACTGGTATGAAACTCGCCAACTGATTCCTTTATCTGTTGTTTACGCAAACAATTTTTTTAAATAATGTAGAAATAAACGCATACTTTCTTGTGTGTATTGAAAAACTGTGGACGTTTTAAGGCATCTTAAAAAATTTCTTTGGTAAATTGTAAACACAGCATTGCAACCACTGCTCATTATACGTTAGTGGAACAAAACACAAAAGATCAAATCATATCGTTTTTTTTTTATTTTCATCTTAATCATCTGTCTGCATATTGTTTGTTATTTTTGTTTAGTGAAATATCAATATAATATTAGTATATATTAATAAGTATTTAATGTGATTTAATGTATAAAGAAAGTATCATATAATGTAAGATTAAAAATAGGTAAATATGCAAATCATTTTATGTTCATTTAATCTTTCGGGACGAAGTTTTATTTTGAGAACCAAATTATGTATGGTAACAATTTTTTCATATTTTAAAAGGTGTGATAAAAATATTATGATCTGCATATCTGGGACATATGTATCCTGGGACATATGTATAATTCCAAGAAGTATTTTCAGTGGGACATAAAATCCAATCAGTGTTCTCGATGAGCGATTCCAAATAAAAAATATAACTGAAATATGAATATTATTAGATTTAGCTGAAAGTTTACATTTATTTCCTTATTTTTAACATTTTAGTAATGCAATTAGGTATTTATTTTTGGAATGGCTCAAAACACTTGTAACATAAGGCGTTTTTGCACCCTGAGCATATCATCTTTGTACGCTTTTCTATGCCAAGTGAAGAACAACGGACACAGCGACAACGCTTCTCTTGCTCTACTGGCAAGTGGTCTCCAATATTAAGACTATCCGTTTTTGTTTGGGAATTATATTTCCCTGGGAGTTATATTTTCCTGGCGAAGTGGCATTGTCATTCGTCTTGAATTTCCTTGAGAAATCATATCTTCAGCAAGAGGGACCAGCAATTCTTTTAACGATAATTTTCGCTTCTTAGATTCGCTGTACACAATCCATTAATTTACAATGCTAACAATCAGCAGTTTGTAGAAAACTTTTTTCTACCATTTTTGAAACTTGCGGTTTAAGTCATAAACGGCCGTCTTCTGGTCCGCCAAGTCGACTCCTCCCATCATCCTGCAAATACTTCCCTGGAATTGTCAGTAAGAGCAATAACGGTTTTGCAGTCTCGCACAGTCGGGAATTCGTACTTAGGCTGAAAGTCTATTTGAATATCAGGGGCAACATTTACCCATTGAGCAACTAGCTGTGACTCGTAATTTTCTTCGTCGATTTCACATGGTACACTTATATTATCTACAGTTTCTGAGGCAGATTCGGTGTCGCCGGAGCTCTCAGTTAAATATTCACTTCCAGAATCCTCAAAGTCATCACCAGAATCTAATTCTTCGCACAGAATACGTTCAAGGTCCGCACGAGTAAACTTTCTTTTTGGCATCTAGAATGTAAATTGGGACAATAAATCCCACATAAAAAACGTACTGGGACAATTGATCCTACGTTAAAAACGTTTTGGGACGATATATCCCAATTTTATCATACCAACTATATTGAGACGACGTGATATTTTGAACTGAAACGAAGAAGATGTTATACTATAACGATGGACGGTCAAGTGTATATCATAATCCTTTAACATCTCTGAAGCAATAAAATATTATTCCAACCGTTAAATTTGGAAAAATGTCTAAATTAATTTGGGGCTGCGTCTCAAGTCAATGAATGAGTGACATTGCTTTTCAAGACTCAACGATGGACGCACGTCAGTATTTGGACATTTTGCAAATCCATTTAATTAATAGTGTGCAAGACAATGACCGTAAGCAAAGCCCAAAGCCCGATCTTAATGCTCTAGAGAATTTATGGTTTTATAAAAAAAAAAGGTGTTGCGAAACAACAGCCATCGCTTAAAAATGAAATTTGAGAAAAGTGGCAGAAAATACCACAGAACTATGATCTTAAGAAGTTAAAAGGATCAATGAAACCCCGTTTACAATGTGTGATAGATGCTATAGGTTTTCATACTAAAAATTAAAAAAACTTTTTGAGGTGAATTTCAGATTTGTCCGCTGAAACCAGAAAGAATTGTAAGGAAATTTTTGTGCAAAGAGTTTGTTGACAGTGTAAAATGAAGTAATGATTTGTTTTTGTTGTATTTCTTTCTTGTTTTGAACCCAATATTTTTTTTCGACACGATCTCTGTAAATATGTTATGAAATTGCTAAAAACTTAAATCAAATCGTGCTTGTTTTCAGTGTACAACTTTATGTTGACATTGAGAATTGATTGGTATAAATACAATAAGTAATTGAAAAATAAATATTTGCTAGTAACATGAAAATCATATAAAAGACGTCTAATACGTTATTTATCAGGTCTGGTCTGAAAATCACGTGATTCAAATCACGAACGGTTTAAAAATCACGCAGACGATTTGGTGCTGTTTTGCAAATCACGTGATTTTCAATTTTTCGGCGTGGTTTTAATTTCTCGAAAACAGGAGAAAGCGGCTGATTTTTTAGATTTGTGTTGGGGTTTTTTATATTTTTTTTTTACATTTGTAATTAAATTATTATTAGTAATATAAGTAAGTTAAAATGCGTGTAGCAAAAAAATAAATTAGTGAATTTTAATTTGTTTGTAATACATATACTTTTATTTAGTTGTTGGAGCTGCTCGAAGGGCTTAAAATTTGACGTCAAATAAAAATTTAAAATGTGAAAATTAATGCAAAAACTTTAGGAAGCTGCTACTATTTTTATTTTGTACTTAAATTTTTCTAAATTTGCTACTAGAAACATTAGCATAAATAAGATAAATCTTAAATTATGTTTTAAACTGTGATAATTTAGGAACATTAGAATTATTTAACTGCTAACGAGAAAGAGGAAATCATGAGCATTACTAAATAAAGCAAGACAATATTTGATAAAAAAGCAATGTCTTCAAAAATTAATGAATAATTTCGTTCTTATGTGTATAAAATCTAATTTTTTTGCAAAAATAAAGAGCAGACATATCGTTTTAAATATATAAAATCATTGTTATTATATTTTAAACGAAATAATTAGTAAAAGCGAGCAAGTGCTTTCAAATCGGCAGTCATTTTGCTAACCGTTTTAAATCACTTGATTTCAATATATTTTGTACGCAGAACACCTTGTGGCGTGATTTGAAATCACTTTGACGAAAAGTGATTTGTAGAACAGACCTGTATATATCTTTATTTTATTATTTTCTGACAATGACAACATGGCAATAAAATTTCTATCTCGAATAAATAAAGGACCAAACAAGTTACTAGTTGTGGCTTAATCAGAAAAATTGTGTTACTTTTTAACACCAATCTGTTAATCAGAAATATTACAAAAAATCTATTAAATAAAATTCTATAATGAACTTGAAAAGCATTCACTATTAAAAAAAAAATATAAAATAGAACCATACTTTGTTGCATATCATAGACTTTCTAGCAAAACATAATTTTAAGAGTATTTACTATCCAAAAAATTAGGACTTATACAACAAAACATGTATTTGACGATACAATTTACAGATAAATTTTGTTTAAACTTATAAACATATTCACCGATTCATTTCGATATAGGAAAAGAAAAACACAACTGCACTAGCACAACACTGCATATCAATGCATTGTTGCTATATTAGGGGATTTATCCCGAAATCGGGTAGTTTTTTTCAAAATGGGGATGAAAATTTTAATTTAGGGATTGAGGAATTCCTTGAGGATATATTTTGCGTTTTGGGTATTTAAAGAGGTTTTTTTGGGATGTTTTTTAAACTATCTTTTTGGTTATTGTAATATCACTATTATTAAATAAATTTTATTTTATTTTAAAAATTAATTCGCCTTTTTTCAGCAACGAACTCAACGGAAACCAAAATAAAATGCAATACGTGCTGCTCGACGCTCTATTGAAAATTAACACACATTTTAAACAGGCTTTAATATAATATTCAGCACCAACAAAAATTTTCCTACAATTTTTTTTGATCAAAATAAATATACATTTTATAACTCAAATATTCAAAAAATATAAATGAAAGCATTTTCTAGTAACAGCATAAAGTAGTAATGCATGTATATATTTTTCTTTAATTTATTGAACAAAAAAATGTATACGAACCCTCACTTTTCTACTTTGTTTAACCACCCCATTCACATTATCCACTCATATTTTCAGTTTTGTTACAATACTAAAAAAACATAACTCCGTCTGCGAAACGCACACGAACTGGATTCTCAGTTGCTTACTGTTAACTTACAAACTCAAAACTCAGTCGCTGTGTGTTAGTTTTGCCGCTGAAAATAGTAGACTGAATTCAGTTGGTTTTTAGTTGTGTGTGTGCTAAGTTCAACTATTTTCAGTTGGCGTAAAATAGAAAACTGAATTCAGTTGCTTATTTTCAGCATGTAACTGAAAAAATATGAACTGGTTAGTAAAATGTGACTGCTTATAGCAGTTTTTCGAAACCCTGATTTAGTTTAGTGTGACACTTTTCTTATATTTTAAGAACTGCCTCAAATTCTATGAATTTATTTTACAATAATAAGCAAATTTGATCAATTTTAAAAATTACATATCCTATTGATTCCCTTTGGAAACAATAATTTAAATTATATATACATATATAATATAAATTATATATACATATATAATATAAGTTATATATACATATATAATTTAATAGTTCTTTTATATTTGCACTAGAGATGAGCGATATTTTAGTACCTGTGATTAAATCACTGTGATTAAAAAATCACTGGTAACTACAGTGACTGAGGTAATCACATAACAGTTCCGCGTAAGAAAGTTCTTTTATATTTGCACAAGAGATGAGCGATATTTTAGTACCTGTGATTAAATAATCACTGGTAACTACAGTGACTGAGGTAATCATATAACAGCTACGCGTAAGAAATATAAATACTTTTGACTCTTTCACTCTTTCATATGTATATCAAAGCAACTTCTTTGCTGTGTAGCTTTTTTTTGCTTCACTTATTAACAACAACTATTCTTTTTTTCAAACTTCACACATACATACATATCTAGCGAATCAGTGTTCCGAATTCTACATTTCCGGGCAAATTTAATTACAGCTGCTTTAATGTAGGGGATATATATGTGTGAAAATCATATATAAAGATAACGTATTATATTAATATACTATAAATAATAATGAAAATATATGTTACAAATTTTTTTCTTTTTTTTTGTGTTTACATAAGTCTTATTCAGTTCATGCAATGAAGGGTAGATCTAAGATATGGTTTCTTTTAAGTCTTCTTTTATCAACAGTATCATCAAGTAATGCAATCGCCAATACATTGTTATGGTTACTTAGCCTTTCTTATTTCTGATTTTACGAAGGGTATTTTAAGGTCGTTATGTAAAGTATTGTTTGTTATATAGAACGGCGCATTAGTAACTGGCCGCAAAGCTTTAGACTGGAATCTTTGTAATATTTCTATATTTGAGTTACTCGCAGTACCCTACTATTCTATGACGTCTGTCCATTTGGGCTTTATAATAGTTTTTAGTAAAAGAATCTTGTTTTCTAAAGAAAGTTTAGATTTTCTTCCAAGTAACCAGTACATTTGTTTAAATTTAGTATCGATTTGCTTTCTTTTGGCTGTTATATGTGCTTTCCATGTTAGCCTTCGATCCATGTGGGGGCCTAGGTATTTTACGGTATCACTTCTAGGAATTTCTGTATCGTGTAGGTATACGGAAGGACAATTTTCTGTTCTTGTTGTGAAAGTAATGTAGTTTGATTTATGAGTGTTCACTACGATATTCCAATTTGTGAGCCAGAAGTGAAAGCTATCGAGATGACGTTGTAGACAGCTGGAAGCTAGGTATGGTAGGCTATTAAATGATAAGAATGCAGTGTCATCTGCATATGTTGCCATAGTTATCTCATCTTGTGTTGGCATGTCATACGTAAATATTGTATATAAAACTGGGCCGAGAACACTACCTTGCGGTGTGCCAGCATTTATTTCGCAAATTTTTGAAATATCAGCATTAACTTTGACATAGTAAACACTTTCCATAAGGTGGCATTACATGCCACCTCTCCATTTCACCACATTGGTCAAAATCCTTCACAAAACCACTCATATGATTCAAATTAAATTTTTATCATTTTTTCACTACTCACAAACTCAATTTGAAAAAAGTATTTATATAGAGCAATAGTACTGACCCTAGTAAACACTTTCCATAAGGTGGCATTAAATGCCACCTCTCCATTTGGCCACATTGGCCAAAAGCCTCCACAGAAACCACTCATATGACCCAAATTAAATTTTCATCATTTTTTCACTACTCACAAACTCAATTTGGAAAAAATGATTATAAAGAACAATAGTACTGAACCTAGTTAACACTATCTATGAGGAGGTATTGCATTCCACCTCTTCATTTGGCCACATTGGCCAAAAACCTTCATAGAAATCACTCATGTGACCCAAATGAAATTTTTATAATTTTTTCACTACTCACAAACTCAATTTGAAAAAATTGTTTATATAGAGCAATAGTACTGACCCTATTAATACTTTCCATAAGGTGGCATTACATGCCACCTCTCCATTTGGCCACATTGGCCAAAATTCTTCATAGAAATCACTCATATGATCCAAATTAAATTTTCGTCATTTTTCCACTAGTCACAAACTCAATTTGGAAAAAATGTTTATATGGGGCAATAGTATTGACCAAAGTAAACACTATCTATAAGGTGGTCTTGCATGCCACCTCTCCATTTGGCCACATTGGTCAAAATATCTTAGAGACCAAAA
Source organism: Gymnosoma rotundatum (assembly GCA_916610165.2). Lineage (NCBI taxonomy): Eukaryota > Metazoa > Arthropoda > Insecta > Diptera > Tachinidae > Gymnosoma > Gymnosoma rotundatum. The sequence goes on from OU744339.1 coordinate 61,998,582, forward strand.
TGTGATGTATTGACTATCAATAAAAATAATTTTAATTTATGTAGATATAATTAAGAAGGTGTTGAAATCTCATAAATTTATTTTTTTTTAGAAAATTATTGTTAAATATATTTAAAAATGTAAAACAATTCGTGTTTTTCTTTTTATGATGTTACGTCAAACATATTTAACTTCACATTCATATATGTTTTACGTAAGTCGTTACGTCAAAAAATATATAACTCGACATATTTATCTTCACACATATACTTATGATGAAAAAAAAGCTTGTCTAGCAACAACAACAAAAAAGATATTGTATTATGTTATCAACACACTACATATACCTATTTTGGAATTTTTTACTGTCTGTCTGTGATCGCGTCACGTAAAAACGACTAGATGGATGGAAAATAAAAACAATAATAATAGTAATAATAATAATAAAATAATAATTATAAACAAGTAAGAGTGCTATATTCGACTATGCCGGATCTTATATACCCTTTACCATCTATGTAAATCTAGTTTAGTGAAGTAACTCCAATCAGATTTTACGAAAGGTATTCCCAAGTCATTACAAATAGTTTGATTTGCTACGTAAAATGGGGCATATACTAGTGCCCGTAGAGATTTAGATTGAAATCTTTGTAGAATTTCTATGTTGCATTTACTACCAGTTCCCCACAACTCCATGGCATAGGTCCGCACCGGTTTTAAAATCGTTTTGTAAAGTAAAACTTTGTTTTCAAGAGAAAGTTGAGACTTAGACCCAAGTAGCCAGTACATTTGTTTAAACTTTATGTCAAGCTGTTTTCTTTTAGTTTTTATATATTCTTTCCATGTAACCTTTCAATCTTATTAATTGAGACCTCAATATTTAACAACATTTTTGAAAGGAATTTGATTGCTTTTGTGAAATACATTTGGGCAGTTCCCATTTCTTGTGTTAAATGTTATTTGACTAGATTTTTGAGTGTTAACAACAATATTATATTTTGTGAGCCCATAATCAAGACGATCAAGTTGCGTCTGAATAATTTCAGATGCAATAGAAGGCGATTCTCTTGAAGACAAAAATGCCGTATCATCAGTATATGTTGCGACAGTGACATTATCATTCACTGGCATATCGTACGTGAATAACGTGTACAAAACTGGACCGAGAACACTGCCCTGTGAATTCCAGCTTTTATAGGACGGGTGTCTGAATAGTCGTTGTTAATCTTAACGTAATAACATCTGTTTTTTAAGAAATATAAAAAGAATATATAGAATGGAGCATGAAAAACTTTATAAAAGCTCTGCTGAATATCCAAAAATACGGCGGAACAATAATTTTTTTTTTCAAAACTGTCACTAATAATTTTGATAATGCGATAACTGCTCCGGTGTACCACGTTCACTTTTGAACCCAAACTGGTGATCAGGAATAATGTTTCGCCCTTGCAAATGGAGTTAAACGCTTTAAAAATAATTTTTCGAAAATTTTTGAGAAGATGGCTAGCAAACTAATACGTCTATAAGAGGACACGGAGTTTTCTTGTTTTCCCGGTCGCAAAATAGAACTGTATAATAACGTAAGGAATACTACTCCTTTATATGTTAATGATTTTATTGTAATTCAGTCTTTGTTGTCATATCCTGCGGATTTTATATTATTCAGAGCTCTTATCTGTTTTTCTACTTCTTTAGGTATAATATGCTTAATTGGAAGATCTAATTGGCATGCAATGGCTAAAGAATGCATAAGGTCGTCATCATTGCGACTGGTTTTATGACATTTAAAAGTACTTTCCAAATTATAAACAAACACAATTGATTTCTCTTTGTCAGTTCTGGTCCAATTTCCACTTTAATTATTTATTGCAACATTTCTTTTCTTCGGTCGTTTAAGAAATTTAGTGGCGTTGTATAATTGATATTGTTTATTTTTATTTTGAGGCTTTAGTTTTATTAAATACGTGTTTATATAATCGTTTTTTTTCTTTTTTCAACATTTCAGAGCACAGTTTAATTGATAAATTTCAATCTGCTTTGTCTTTTGGATTTCTTATTCTCTGTTATATTTCTCAGCCTTCTAGACTGTCTTATAATGTCTTTAATCTGAGCTGAAGCAAGTACTTTATGGCCCAAATTCGCAGAACTGCCGACTGATGGAGTAGATAATAGTGCAGATTCGTGAATCAATGAATTAAGAGATTCAACAGCATTGTCAAGATCTTCTTCAGTTTCAATTTTAAGGTTTAAGTTTAAATTATTGTTTATGAACTCACGAAGAAATCTAGATTCGTGTTTCGATTTATGATATTTATATGCTTGGAAACAAGATTTACATTTAAGTTAACAAGAATTGGTGTATGGTCGGGTACTTCTGATGGATCTGCGGGCCAGTAGGTTGGACTTCCTCCTGATAATATGCTGATATGATTTCGGATTTGTAAGTCTAGAACCCCACCATGGATGTTTCGCATTGTAATCTCCTCCAGCAATGAAACTATATCCTAAAGTTTTAAAAAAGTCCTCGTGTTGTTCACATTAGGGGTAGGAGTGTTGCTGCAAAGAACTGTGACTCCGGCAGCTTGTAAAAATTTTTCTCTGGTTTCTACTGCAAATTCATATTGAATATTGCATTTTAAAATAAGCTAGCGCCAGCATGGTTTTAAAATCGTTTTGTAAAGTAAAACTTTGTTTTCAAGAGAAAGTTGAGACTTAGACCCAAGTAGCCAGTACATTTGTTTAAACTTTATGTCAAGCTGTTTTCTTTTAGTTTTTATATATTCTTTCCATGTAACCTTTCAATCTTATTAATTGAGACCTCAATATTTAACAACATTTTTGAAAGGAATTTGATTGCTTTTGTGAAATACATTTGGGCAGTTCCCATTTCTTGTGTTAAATGTTATTTGACTAGATTTTTGAGTGTTAACAACAATATTATATTTTGTGAGCCCATAATCAAGACGATCAAGTTGCGTCTGAATAATTTCAGATGCAATAGAAGGCGATTCTCTTGAAGACAAAAATGCCGTATCATCAGTATATGTTGCGACAGTGACATTATCATTCACTGGCATATCGTACGTGAATAACGTGTACAAAACTGGACCGAGAACACTGCCCTGTGAATTCCAGCTTTTATAGGACGGGTGTCTGAATAGTCGTTGTTAATCTTAACGTAATAACATCTGTTTTTTAAGAAATATAAAAAGAATATATAGAATGGAGCATGAAAAACTTTATAAAAGCTCTGCTGAATATCCAAAAATACGGCGGAACAATAATTTTTTTTTTCAAAACTGTCACTAATAATTTTGATAATGCGATAACTGCTCCGGTGTACCACGTTCACTTTTGAACCCAAACTGGTGATCAGGAATAATGTTTCGCCCTTGCAAATGGAGTTAAACGCTTTAAAAATAATTTTTCGAAAATTTTTGAGAAGATGGCTAGCAAACTAATACGTCTATAAGAGGACACGGAGTTTTCTTGTTTTCCCGGTCGCAAAATAGAACTGTATAATAACGTAAGGAATACTACTCCTTTATATGTTAATGATTTTATTGTAATTCAGTCTTTGTTGTCATATCCTGCGGATTTTATATTATTCAGAGCTCTTATCTGTTTTTCTACTTCTTTAGGTATAATATGCTTAATTGGAAGATCTAATTGGCATGCAATGGCTAAAGAATGCATAAGGTCGTCATCATTGCGACTGGTTTTATGACATTTAAAAGTACTTTCCAAATTATAAACAAACACAATTGATTTCTCTTTGTCAGTTCTGGTCCAATTTCCACTTTAATTATTTATTGCAACATTTCTTTTCTTCGGTCGTTTAAGAAATTTAGTGGCGTTGTATAATTGATATTGTTTATTTTTATTTTGAGGCTTTAGTTTTATTAAATACGTGTTTATATAATCGTTTTTTTTCTTTTTTCAACATTTCAGAGCACAGTTTAATTGATAAATTTCAATCTGCTTTGTCTTTTGGATTTCTTATTCTCTGTTATATTTCTCAGCCTTCTAGACTGTCTTATAATGTCTTTAATCTGAGCTGAAGCAAGTACTTTATGGCCCAAATTCGCAGAACTGCCGACTGATGGAGTAGATAATAGTGCAGATTCGTGAATCAATGAATTAAGAGATTCAACAGCATTGTCAAGATCTTCTTCAGTTTCAATTTTAAGGTTTAAGTTTAAATTATTGTTTATGAACTCACGAAGAAATCTAGATTCGTGTTTCGATTTATGATATTTATATGCTTGGAAACAAGATTTACATTTAAGTTAACAAGAATTGGTGTATGGTCGGGTACTTCTGATGGATCTGCGGGCCAGTAGGTTGGACTTCCTCCTGATAATATGCTGATATGATTTCGGATTTGTAAGTCTAGAACCCCACCATGGATGTTTCGCATTGTAATCTCCTCCAGCAATGAAACTATATCCTAAAGTTTTAAAAAAGTCCTCGTGTTGTTCACATTAGGGGTAGGAGTGTTGCTGCAAAGAACTGTGACTCCGGCAGCTTGTAAAAATTTTTCTCTGGTTTCTACTGCAAATTCATATTGAATATTGCATTTTAAAATAAGCTAGCGCCAGCATGGGCTTTTTCGTCAGGGTGGCCTGCATTTACAAAGTCGTAACCTCTTATTTTAACATGAAACTTCAAAATTAAATGCGTTTCTGATATAAGAAATATTTAAATGTGCTTTCCTTTCAAAAAATATTCAATTTCGTTTAGTTTCTTCTTTATACCCTTCGCGTTCCCTACTGCTAGTCTTAAGTTTATTTGCATAATTTATTTATAAGTTTTGAGATCATGTTTATTAGGGTATTTGTTAATTCTTTTGGTTTATGCAAAAGATTTTTAATGTTATATTGTTGTCTATACCTTGACTTACTACATTAGCGTAGGATTCGCCAGTGTTTTTAACAGAGCTATAAGGATTAGAACTTATTGGCGGAAAATCAGTTCTGGTTGTTGAAAATTTTGAGGTTGTTACCAATCTCCGTTTTGCTACCAGCATCCAAAAGCTTTGATAAGCCTCACATCCTCTATAACTTGCAGTATGTTGCTTTAAACAGTGAATACATTTTGGAGGGATTTCTTTATCATTAGGACAATTTGTAGTTGAATGTCCTAATCCACACTTAACACATACAAATGGCTTTCTGCAATGCGCACATGCAAATATCTAAATAAAAAAATTTATTGTTCGGAATCTTTTTGATTTTAATTTACTTTAATCGTGCTTGATTCCTTCAAATATGAGGATGATGATATTCTCATGAAATATTTTTTATTTAAAACTACAAAATTTTTATTTTTATGTTTTTATTGAATCTTTTAAATACATATAATTGGTTTCTGATGAAATCCCTTATGTAGAAAAATCAAAGAAAAAATAAAAATAGTTACTGAATGCTTGCTGTGCTTTTGTATAAAACATTTTTGTTATTGTTGTTATTGTCTTTTTGTCTTATTGATTTAATGAAGTTCTCATATAATCAATTTAGCTTTTGATATAAGACTTTCAAGTTCTCTAGACAAAATTAGGTTAAAATCCACGGATGAGCTTATTGAGCAGTAGTGAAATGGCCATATGGATATGCTTTCCCTACAGTAATACATTTCAATTTGTAGTTTTAAATAAAAAATATTTCATGAGAACATCATAAGCACCATTAACCCTTAACTACATTCGCTTTTTTAACTTACGTTACTACATTTGTGGGGTAATTTTCTACCCCAAGCGAAAATTCTTTCTATTTTGCAGGGCCTCGCATAAAAACAGAAAGTATTAATGTGAAATATTACAATTGTTTATTTTTTATAAAAATAACATGGTTGTTACGTTAAAAATTTTATAAATTAGAAAATTAAAATTTTTTTTTTCGAGCGGCTTAAAAAAATTTACTTATAAAATTAGGTGTATTCTTCTTCTAGAAAAAAAATTATATGTAGTATTATAAAATTTTTAATTCATATTAAAGAAACTTTAAATAAGATAAAACTAAAGAAAAAAAAATGTATATAGTATAACATAAAAATTCTGACAGAGGATGTTCTTCGTGTAAAAAGAGTCTGTTTGAAATCACTTTTCACATACTGTACAGACTTTCAGTTCTTTAAAAGGCATTTTACAAATAAATTTGAGGTGAGGTTTGACTAAAGATATCCCTACTTCTTTAAAAAAACACGTTGGCGTAATTTATTCTCAATATAAGAAAGCTTTTTGTCTTCTAATTCGCTTTCTGTATCATGATCGCTTATCTCCATTTCCCCATCACTTATGTCGTGATCGTCTTGGAAAATATCATCATCTCCTGCGTCATCAGATAAGTCGTCTTAATAAAAAATCAATAAATACCAAGAATAAAAATAAATTACACAACTACATTCGTGGGGTAATTTTGTACCCCAATATATACGTAGCACAGATTTTATTCGACGTAGCGTGAAATCCACTTATACACTTCAAGATGCCAACATGAACTGACAATACACGGAGTTTTAAAGAATATGCTTTAGTACAAATTAAGTTATTAATTATGGAGTGCGGCGTGGGGTAAAAAATTACCCCACGAATGTAGTTAAGGGTTAAAGTAAATTAAAATCAAAAAAATTCCGAATATATAAATTTTCATATTGATGTAACAAGAGACTTTCTTTTTCTTTAGTTCAGTTCTTTTTGAGATTACGAGGTTCCGACTAGGCTGCCAACTACTTGAATAAGGGAGAATTGCTTGAGTTGCAAGCTTTGTGTTTCAGCATTGTTTATATTTTTAGTCAGAAATGCTAATAAGCGAATGCTGATTTGTCGTAATTAAAGAGATATGCTATGCATTTTTTTAATAAGAGCTGAAATTTTTTTTACCAAAGTAAGGGTTAAAGCATTTATGTTGTAATGAATTTCGGTTATTAAAAGTATACAGAACGTGTTTTTAATGTCATGCTTATTTTTTATCAATATTGAAATTGCTTTTGGAGAGATTTTGCTGAATTCTTCAATAATTTAATTTTCGGAAAAACTCTGCTCATAAACTTACTCTAAAAAATTTGGTATCAAAAAAATGTGTCCTTTTTAAGGAAATTTTTTATAAAAATATGAGTTCTTATTTATAATATTTTTTAAATGTCAATATTTTTTAACACAAAACCTTTTTTATTTTATGTAGGAAAAATAATAGAGAATAAAATACCCTATATTTCTCATCCTATTTATGATCTTAAACAAACCGGTGATGTAAAATTTGGACCTGGAACTAGATCAGCGCTGTTAGGGTTACTTGGTGGCGCCTTACCAAAGTTGTCATCAGAACAGCACGATACGGTTAGCAAAGCCAAAAAATATGCAATGGAACAAAGCATAAAAATGGTTCTAATGAAGCAAACACTGGCTCACCAACAACAGGTTTGTATTATGTCAAACTCTGAATAAATCGTTTAAATTGCATACAAAAAGCATTAGGTATTTAAAATAAGTCGCAAAGGTGTGCTGACATAAATATGAATTATAATTTTCAGTTAGACTTACGTTTATTTAAACATTTAAAAATTTATTTGTGAGTGTGTTAATATGATTCATGATTCCTTTAAAAATTAATTTTCTAACAAACAGTAATTTTTTGTAACAAACAGTAAAATGGATATATGTATATATATGTGTGGAAACCATATCTACACGGCTACTTATGAGATAGACAAGAAAATCGGAATTCGGTTAACAAAATGCATGGTATCCATTGGAAAATTTTCCTTTCTTCTTTTATCTTCCGCATTCGGGCAGACGTTTTCAATTTATTAGAGTATATTCAAAAACAAAAATTAAAGGGTAAAGAAGCAACCTACACGTGCAAATGTTTCAAAACTTATACATATACAGAGCCGGACAAAATTATTCACGCAGGCACCAACTTTATACTTAATCTTCTATATTTTTAAATTAGTAAGGCACAGACTAATAAGTTTCTAACAAGCTAATTTATTAACATGTCTTTCACTCGAAAACAAAAAAAACTTGTACTAATTATGCTGTACAGCAAAGTTATAAATCAAAATTTAATTCTAGGCGCGAATTCAAGTGGACAAAATTATTCACACAGCAGAATATATTTGGATGGAAAAACATGTTTAAAATTTTTTAATACTTTTTAACGTATCCTTTCTTTATTATTACTTCTTTGAATCGTATTGGTAATGAATGAACTAGTTTTCTTTGACTTCACTCGCGCTATTGTGCCCGCTTTGTATCAGAATTTCTATGGGTTGGTCCGTACGTAAAAATTACAATTTTTCTCTCGTTAGTCCACTTTATCTCAAAGATGTAAAAAGTGTTGCATGTCAGGCAATTGCGGTTGATGTGGTAGAATGCGGAAAACATGATAAATAGTACATATTCTAATATCATTGGCAAATTATTTCGGGCCACTCTCTTCTTAAAAGGACTAAATATATACAAATAAGAAAATACTGTTTGTGTTATTCCACCAATGTGTAGCAAAATAAATAACACAAACTGTATTTTCTTATATTGAATATATTTAGTCCTTCTAAAAAGAGAGTGGTCCGAAATAAAAAGAAAAATAGTCAAGCTTGAGGCCAATATATTTTTCATATAATATTTAAACGGTATACGATGGAAATGCTACACAACTTGCGAATTAAATAGTATAAATTTATGATATACAAAATTAATATAGATTTTTTCTTAAATTCTTGCTAGCAAGTTGTGATCTGTTTAATATTATAATTAATTAATATTTATTAATTATAATTACACAGTACATGTAATTGGTAATTAGAAAATCCAATTACCATTACATGAATAAGTAATTAAATAAATTTCGAAAGTAGTTAATATATTAAATGAATGCTTTTTTTAAATTAATTATAGATAAAAAATATAATAAGCATTTAAAAAATTATTAGATTCTTATCTAAATGAGGCCTTATTTTATTACAAATAAAAACATATATAAAAAATCTGTGTATATTTTTTATATATGAAGTTTGACAGTAGCAAAAAATAATAAACTGCCAACGCTGCCACCTGGCAATGGATTCGCCTTGTTGCTGTCAATAGTTGGTTATAAAAAATTAAGTTTACATTTGTGTTTTATAATTGAAAAACAAAAAAAAAAACAACCTAGCTTTACCAAAATAATTTTCTTTCATTATTTGCATAAATATGTTATACTGCCACGTATTGCAGTAAAAACAAACGCTTGCTTTGTTTTGCATATGCTTGTTGTTGGTGTTTTTGAAGTTTGTAAACAAACGTGGTAAAATATAAACAACTTTTGACATATAGCAACTACAGCAGCTGGCGGACGACACTACCTAGTAAAATAAATGTACCTTGATTTCAACGCTAGCACGGAGGGACAACGCACAGTCGACTTTGTTATGCATAATAAATCAGAATTTATACACTTTATGGGGGTTGGAAATGCATATTGTAGAAATACAAACGGAATTACAAAATTAGATATACCCTTTTTCTACCTTTGTGGTGAAGGGCAAGGCGAATTCATAACAGGTATACTCACGGCGGAAATAAATACAACACTGTGCATTTTGTTCTTGTACAAATAGTTTTGGCTGTCAAAAGCAAAGGAGATTATAACTTTTGACACTCGAAGAAGGGAAACCACAGTAGTCACCTGGGCTGTTAAGGACACCTGTTGTTAATTCGCCTTGGGTGAAGGGTATAAAAACGAAGCGAAAATTTTCAGCTGAGCTCCTGCGTGCATTGATATGATATACCTACTTTGGCCAATGAATTCAGCTGTACCAAATCGCCTTAAATGTTTCGTTAAATCAAATTGCCGGTGGCTAAACCTGTCCCTGATGTTGTTTCTATTTATTGTAATATGCTCACTGCCGTAATTATAAAACATAATATCGAATTTAAAAGATGAAAACGTAAAAATTTATTTAAATTTTACGAAAATAAATAAAGAAAATAGATTTGAAATGTATTTTAGGACAAATTTGTATGGAAAACAGCTATTTTCTAATTCTTATGTTCGCATAATGTTAAAACTGCTGGATGCATTTGAAAAATATTTTGTGTGAAGGACTCTTACAGCAATACTTAAACAAAAGCGGAAAGCATTTTTTTTGCTGTCGAAAGTACTCATGCCTATACATTTTGTATGTAGCATACTGAAATAACGCGGCGGTAACGCTTTGAAATTGGAAAATCCAATTTTGACAAGGCATTTTATAATAATAATAATTAAAAATTTATCGATTTTGTAAATTAATGAAAATTGACTTATTTTCGGCTTATTGGTTCAATTTTAATTTAATTTCTAAACATTTCTAGAAAAAAATTATTTACAAATGTATGCGGAAAAAATTTACAATTTATTTTTTTTTTTTTATTTTTTTTTTACAAAATTTTAATTTGTACAACACAAACTCTTGAATTGTTATTCATGTTAAAATTATCAGGAAAGTTATGTTTACTTTCTTTAATAACCCTTTTTAAGCTTTTGTTCAGGCATGGCATTTCATCGTAAAGGCTTTGCGGAAGAGAATGTTCCGCTTTCCGTTTTTATTTAGGTATGTTTGTTAGAATGTTGGTTCAGTATAGACTACATTATATATCATTCAAAAATAGGGATACCAATGTGTAAGCAGTCAATTTTATGGGTATAATGGTACTAAACAGTTTTAAATACTGTTTACAGAACTATACAATAAATATTTAAATACATTTTTAAGATAACGAAATCGTGGATACCGGTTCTAGGGAATTAAAATAAATGCTGTAATAGCTTAAGCCCTTTTCACACTGTAATACTGAGTATTAAAATTTATCAAATACGTGCTGTGAGAAAGTTAAAACAAATGTAAGAAAACTGTCAAACAGTATGAACAGAAATTTGTCAAATTTATTTTTAGATTATTTTTCAAGTTTATGAGTTTTAATTTTATAATTTTTTTTCTCATAACTTTGATCCTTAAAAATGTTTTGTAACGTTAGATTTTCTGGCAATCATGGCAATTCTCATTTGGTTGAACATAAACAAAAATCAGCTGGGCTATTAAGACCACCTGTAAATGTATTCGCCTGGGTTTTGTTAAACTGAGTTGCATTTTCTTATACGTGTGAGCACGTTTTGTTTTTTCAAGTGGCTGAGAATTCCATGTTCTTTATTCTATTACATGAAAAATATAAACAAAACGTAACAAAAAATAGTATTTTTAAACTCGATTGCAACTCAATACCTTTAAAAGCCTACATGTGATAGCATAAAATTTTGCTACAGTTATCATAGTTATTAAAATAATAAAAGTGTTATACCTGAAACAATTAGAGTAATTTTGTAATAACAGTACGTCAACTATTCTGCGTGTACACATTTCGCTATAAACGATCGTTAGTAGATTAAAATACGATTCGATCGTAATATACATACATAGAAAGAACATTTTTAAAATATCAAAAAAAAATCTCAAATTTATAAAATTATTTTTTCGCTTAGACAAAAAATTTTTAGAAGGAAGCAAACTCTTAAAATGTCAAAAAAAAAATCCCTCAAATTAATTAATTTGATTTTTTTCGCTTATAATTTGAAAACTATTCCGTCCGAACATATAATGATGTACGCTATCGATACAGCATTAAATACGAAGCAATAGTGTTATAGCTTGTTTTTTAAGGGCTTTATGAAATAAGTTAGTAAGCATCAAATTTTTAAAAAGTAAAAAAAAAAGTAAACTCATAACTTTAGTTTCTTACTAATAACTCGAAAACTTTTCTGCGTAGAAATATATTAAAACATGCGATTGATAGAGGATTACATTACGAATCAATCGTAATGCAGCTCATTTTTGGAAAGACTGTATGGAAAAAGTTATTAATTAGCAAATTTTGAAGTGTAAAAAAAATTAAATACATATATAAATTAATTTTTCCGCCTATATCTCGAAAACAGTTTTGCATGCACAAATATCGCTAAATACGATCGATAGATAATCAAAATAGAATTAATCGTGGTATAATCTAGTACGAAAAAGCTTATTTAGCGGAATACATTTCAAATGTAAAAAAGCGATCAAATTAAATAGTTCTTGCGTTATATATGAAACACATAGGTCTGTCAAGTAACTTAACTAGCAAACAGAGCATAAAACAGAAATTTTCAGACTCATTCCGCCAAAAGTAAAAAAAATAAATGAACGATTTACAAGCAAAAATTAGCAAAGAAAATTGTTTTGGCTTCGGGAATGATACGTACAACCAACAGATAGTACCATTTTTAAAGAAAATGTAATGGAGTGCAAAAATGTGTAAAACAAAGACCAGCAAACTGATGACTACACAAAAAATTGAAAATTATACCCCAAGTAACCAAACAGGAAAAATATGTACATAAAATGTTTTAAATTTTCTTTTAATTATTAGGTAATTTTGTAAGTGCTTATGATGTTTAAACGTATCATGAACATAATTTAATTCTGCAATTAGTTTTAATAAACATTCTTATTGTGCAGCTCATTATATATATATATATATATATATATGTATTTACACATGTGTGAAGTTAAAATTATTTTTTATATATATTAAAAATAATTTTAACTTCACACATGTGTATAAGTTATATTTATATATACTGTTCTTCTTTAAATTGTGCCGAAAAAAAGTACATTGCTTTGAATGTTTTATCACTGGCTTGTTTACTTTTAATTCTAAAAACAATATAAACACTTGCAAAGCTCGTAGATTCTAAACCAATTTTCTGTTCTTTTACACTCCTTTGTTGTGTACTTCTATAGCCAAATTAACAAAAAAATAAATAAATATTATTTTATATTTTTTTTAATTGTGAAGTACTTGAATTTTCTTCAAAGTTGCAAAAATTTCTTTTTGTAAACAAAAGTAAGAAACAGCTGTTTGGCCTATTTTTGCCAGTAAAAATTTTACTTGTCCAAACATTCAACAATTCTTTCCGCTCTTTTTTCACTAGTAACAATTAGCATCAATTTTTAATTACTAAACAGACTTATTGATTGTACATGTAATTTGTTTACATTTTTTCTGCGTGCACATGTAGGTTGTTTAATTTTTCCTGCATGCAAATATTTTAGTTTATTTAACAAACTATTTGTAAAATTTTAAGCCATTCGTCAAATTTATCGAGTTATGATTTCTGAACGTAAGTATTTCCGAAAACAATCTTTACCAACACGGAGTCGTATTTTTGTTTTATATAGCTTTTAATTAAGATTTTATAACTCAATAACTATCTCGATCAAGGACAAAGTATCTTTCGTGGAACAACCGGAAAATCTGATTCTACAGGCTTGCTTTTAAATGTATAATAAATTGATGAATTATTGTAACATAAAAAAACGCAATATTTTTTTAAAAGTTTGTTTACATTCTTCCATGTGTGTTTGTATAAACACTATTACCGACATCGCTGTTACTTTTTAGCTTTGTGGTTTTTTAATTAGCAAGAGTTTGCTTCGGTATATCTTCTGAATGCAAGTGTTTCAAAAACTTATCCACACATATTCTGGGAGGTATTTTCGATCTCAAATCTACTAATCTACCGACTGTTTTATACTAAGTAGAAATAAACTTTATTTAGTTGAAAACTTTTCACCATTTCTTTGAGATTTTTCGATTTTTGAAAGTTTGTTGTTTAATAACTTTTTTCGTACAGTCTTTTAAGAAACGAAATATATCAAGATCGATTCATATTTTAATCCGATCTTATATTCTTATATTCATATTTTAATCGATCTTATATGTATGTGCACGCGGTATAGTTGTCCGAGAAATAAGCGAAAAAATAAACTTTTTAATTTTAGCGATTTTTTAATTTTGAAAAGGTTGCCGATTAATAACTTTTTCGTAAAATCTTTTAAAACACAAGCTATGCCACGATCGATTCGTATTTTAAATGTCTATCGATCGTATATAGTGGTATATGTGCACGCGAAATAGTTTCCGAGAAATAAGCAACAAAATCCGTGTTGTTTTTTGCGTTGTTTCATTGCTGTAGCCATGCAATCACCTGTATTAATTCGCCTTGGGCCAATGCATTCAGCTGTACTTATTCGCCCAAATTGGTTAGTTAAATCAATTTGCCGATGGCTAAACCTATCCCTGCTGTTGTTTTCATTTATTGTAATATGCTCATGCCGTAATTAAAAAAGATAATATCGAATTGAAAAGATGAAAACGTCAAAGTTTATTTAAATTCTACGAAAATAAATAAAATATATTTGAAATGTATTTTAGGATAAATTTGTATGGAAAACACCTATTTTTTAATTCTTATCTTTCTGCCTGTGTTCGCATCATGTTAAAACTGCTGGATGCATTTGAAAAATATTTTGTGTGAAGCACCCTTAGAACGTTGGTATAGGTAAGCAGTCAATTTTATCGGTATAATGGTACTAAACAGTTTCAAACACTATTTACAGAACTATACAATAACTGCCGTATTCATAGAAAATAAAATAACTTTGAAATGGTTTTTATGACAAATTTTTATACAAATTTGTCCTTAAATATATTTCAAATCTATTTTGATTTTTTACGAATATGTCACTAAATATTTAAATATATTTTTAAGATAATTAGAGAGGACACGCTGACGAAGTCGTGGATACCTCTTGTTTGTAAAGTTACGTTAGATTTACTGGCAATCATGACAATTCTCATTATTGAACATAAACAACAATCAGCTGGGCTATTAAGACCACCTGTAAATTAATTCGCCTAGGTTTTGTTAAACTGTGAGCACGTTTTGTTGTTTCGAGTGTCTATGAGTTCGATCTTCTTTGTCCCATTACATGAAAAATGTAAACATAACGTAAAAAATTTGCTTTTTGAACTCGATCGCAATTTAATATATTTAACAGCCTACATGTAAAAGCATAAAATTTTGCTACTGTTATCATAGTTAGTAAAAAAATAAAAGTCTTATACCTGAAACAATTAGAGTAATTTTGCAATAATAGCACGAATAGAAGGAAGCAAGCCCTTAAAATGTCAAAAAAATCCCTAAAATTAATAAATTTTCTTTTTTTAATTTGAAAACTATTCCGCGTGCACATATAATGATGTACGCAATCGATACAGAATCAAATACCAAGCGACTGTGTTATAGCTTGTTATTTTAAAGGTTCTATGAAAGAAGTTAGTAAGCACCAAACTTTTAAACAGTAAACAAATCGCTTAAACTTAGTCTTTTACTAATAACTCGAAAACTATTTTGCGTGGAAATATATCAAAGCATATGATTGATAGAGGATTACATTACGAATCAATCGTAGTGCAGCTCATTTTTGGAAAGACTGTACGGAAAAAGTTATTAATCAGCAAACTTAAAAATGTTAAAAAAAAATTAAAAATTTAATAATTAATTTTTTCAGGGCAGGGCTGCTCTATATATTTCTGGCCTAATAGTGAAAATGCGAATATTTATAATAAAAAATGGTTTTATTGTTTTTCAAAGTATTCTCCAGCATGATTTATACACTGTTGCATGCGCTCAAACCAGTTGTCGAAGCACTTTTTCCACTCCGATTGAGACACCTCTAAAACATGGTTTTTGAACACTTCAACAGCTTCTTCTGGCGACGAAAATCGTTGACCACGCATTTTTTTCTTGATGTGCGGAAACAAGAAGAAGTCATTACGTGCCAAGTCAGGGCTGTACGGCGGATGACCCATTAAAATTTTTTAATTCAAAATTTTGTCATCAACGGCGAACATAAACAAAAATTAAGTGGACTATTAAGACCATCTGTAAATTAATGCGCCGTGGTATAAAATATAGTAAAAAGTTTTATTCTATATTTTAGAAGAAAAAAACATTCCTTCATTTACTGAACAAAAACAACACGAAAATAAAAAAAGAATAACTTATGAAACAAAATTTCATACTGATGATACTCATGAGGATTTAAATTAGGACCCAATACTAATACTCGGTATGGAACAGTGCATTTGCTTACCGTTAAATAAAGTTAGGTAACGTATATATTTTTTGAAAGATTGAGCTTCCATGGAATTTACTACACTAAATCTTTTAAAATACCGTTATTAAAAATAAATTTGAGACTTATTTGCTTAAAACTTCAACGTAAATTTACTGAAAATTTTTCTGTAATATAATTCGGCACTTCCTGAAGGTAATTAAAGCACAACTTTCTTATAAATCGAAGTATTGGTACGATATTAAAATTTTTTAAGCGGAGTAACTGAACATGCTACCAATTTTCGAAAGTTTGAACAGAATGCTTAGTTTTACGCACGAAATGCGGAAAACTAAGCATGAAAAAATTGTTGCCTTAAACATATTGTTGTTTCTAAACTTGAAACAAGAAACATTTCGTGATTTCTCACTAAAAGAAGAGAGTAAAACTGAAGTAATGTTATATTTTATTTCAAATTGATTTTTTATATGGGATTTTGTTCATTTCAAATTAATTTTTTATATGGGATTTCGATTGCATTTGCCAGGTAACCTTTGTTATTAAAATCGAATTCATATGTTAAGAAAGGTTGATATGTAAAGTAGGATTTTTACATCAAATAATGAAACAAGTACTGTTTCAGTTTTATTACTTTATATCGTCTTTGTATCAAAAGTTACGAAAATGTGGCCAATATAACAAAATTTTACAGTAAAAAAATAAATTTTCAAAACTTACAAAAATGTTAAAAATGTAATCAAACGGCAATACTGCTTTCATGTATCTGTCAAAAAAAAACACAAAGTTAAAAGACAACAAAGAAGAAGAAGAAGCAATTGATAGCTGTCAAAGTATTTAATGTATGTCAAAAGTTAAAAGTTAACCAATTTTCATACTATGCGTTGACGGAGACGTACAAATTGTGACAACACTCATAAGAAAAGAAGTATTTTAACTGACTTGTCAGTTGAATACGGTAAAATTTAACGTATGACGGATGCTATTTGCCCCGGCCTTAACTGTTGGTGCTTCTTAATAGATGTACAGGCATGTTCTGAATTCAACACGAAATTTTAACTTCAAATTTTTTACAGCATTGTTGCTGAAAAAAAAAATTTTTACAAAAACAATGCTTAAAAAAATTTGTAGTGAAAATTTCAGAACATGCCTGACAATATGGAAAATATATTTTTTGCATGGCTTTGTTTATTTAAAACTTTCATACATGTGAGTTATTCATTAAAAGGTTTCTTTTTACATTGCCAGTATGTGTAAAAATTATTTTAATTGTAATGTGTATACATAATACATGTGGGGTTTTACTTCTCATACAAAGTAGGGGAAAGTATAGAAAGAGAATCAAAACTTGATTTGTGACTTCTAAAATGATGCACCTAGTTTGCCTAGATGAGACAAATTTTCCGACATGTGTATATTATTGTTCCGATTACAAATGATTTTGTTTGCTTGCTTTGAATTTATTTATATTGTACTGCAATTGTAAATTTAATACGATTGTTGGAGCATTTATTAAATAAATTAAAACTATATGTACTTTCTTTCAATTGATTTGCATTCGGTGTAGTTTTGTTTGTCACCCGTAATTTCTGTGCTTATTATAAATACAATTGCTTATTTTACTTTAAATCAATTTGTGTAAGTAAATTATTAATTCGCAAAAGTACCGTTCTTAAAACTCTTTGTAATTTTATTCTCAAAACCGGTTTTAGTACAATAATTTTGTTGTTATAAATATTTCTGTATTGTTAAACTTTTAAGAGGCATTTTTTTTATTAGATTGATCACCCTCATACAGAAAGGTCTGCCTAGCTGCAAATTAATTAAGCTGTGAAAACATTTATAAATAAAAGAATTGTGAATAAATCAACAACCACTAGTTTCATTATAAAAACTCTTACATTAAAAATTTGGTGCCGAAACCCGGGACGGTGTCCTAATATATTAAATATATTCTTATTTTGGATCTTGCATATTGGATGGCTTATTGGAATCTGCCTTATAAAAAAAACGAGATCGTAACTTCGGACTGAAACCAAAATGGAAGACTTATCACGAACTATTGAGGACCAGAAGTTATTGCTCAAGTGAAGTCAAGTGAAACAAGAACGCTTGGACTTTTTCAAAGTTTTTTAGAGGAAATAGAGGTAGCTAATAAAATTTTTAAAGATAACCATGAACAAATTTTTAAAAACATTCGAGATAAATCAATACCATGAGCTGATGCGCCCTATTTACAAGACGATGTTTATTATAATTTTTATGAATTGTATTTAACCACAAAGGGCAAGCTATTAGACGGATTATCTGAATGGAAAAATCCACACTCACCTTCAATTCATTCTAGTACTTTAAGTGCGTCAACCTTTTGTAACAAAAATGTTTTCGTATGTGCTGAGGTTAGATTGCCTAAGATAGATCTTCAAATTTTTTCCGCTGACTATCTTGATTGGGTTTCATACAGCGACTTGTTTATATCATTAGTGCATAACAACAGCACACTTTCTAAAGTACAGAAATATTATTATTTACGTAGTTCATGAAAAGATACACCGCTTTCGATAGTTTCTAAATATCCAGCTTCAGATTCAAGCTATGATTTGGCATGGTTATCCCTAAACGACAGATACCACAATAAACGGAAAATAGTAGATCACCTTCTTCGTAAATTATTTAATATTCCCGCTTCTGATGGATCTTGTGATGCTATCAAAAAAATTCTTGATAACACCAGAAATTGCATTGCTCTTTTGCATACGGTTGATATAAACTGCGATAAATGGGATGCAATTTTAATTTATATTATAGTCGGAAAATTAGATATTCAATCACGTAAAGACTGGGAATAGACCTTAACGGCTACGAAGGAAATTCCTAAAGTTAAGGAATTATTTAAATTCCTCGAAACAACATTTCGTACATTAGAGTCCATCAGTGATCATGAACATACAAGATCTGAATTTGTTAATCGTAATAAGTTCTCAAATCGTCCTCAAAATCACAGAGTTCATCTAACCTCAGTTAATGATGAAAATTGCCCTTGTTGCGAAAAGCGGCATCTGCTTTATAAATGTTTTAAGTTCGCCGCACTATCATCGGCAGCAAAACGTGATCTAATTTTTTCTAAGCGCATTTGTAAAAATTGTCTCCATATAGGTCAATTTGCAGATGATTGTCGTTTGCAAACTTGTTGCCAGCTTTGTCAGCAACGCCACCACACAGTTATTCACAACGAATTTCACACACCTGTTCCTAGCACAATTAATAACCAGGAATGTCCACCTGGCTCATCACAACATATTCAGAACGGTGCTAATATCAATTGCAATTTATCTATGCTTAATATTAACAAATCACCACAAGTTTTGCTGGCCACTGTTAGAGTTTTATTTAAAACAAACAAGGGAACTTTCACCCTTCGTACCTTATTAGATCAAGGCGCACAAGCAACTTTAATAACAGAAAATGCTGTACAAATTTTGCAACTTAAAAAATATAATACTTTTGCACAAATCACTGGATCCTGTTATAACAGCAACTTCAATCTTCAAAGTAGCGCTTACATTTTACCTTCATTAACTGATTATTGCCCCAGGGCTATCGAGAGGAATAATCTACCCGATCTTAGTAAATTCTTTTTGGCAAACCCCAGTTTCGATGGTCGCGATAAAATAGACCTTTTACTCGGCGGAGATATATATGGAGACATAATCGAACCCCAGCTAAAGAATCTTGACAGTGGAATTTTTCTTCAGCTGTCAAAATTTGGATGGGTCTCTTCTGGTCCTACCTCCAAAATTTTTCACAATTGTGATGTCCATATAAATTTGTTTTCGCTTGATAAACAGTTAAGAGCTTTTTGGGAACAAGAAGAACTGAATGAGGAACGTCAACCAACACATGAAGAAAGGGCTTGCGAAGACTATTTTAAAAAAACACACAAACGTAATAATGATGGCAGGTATATTGTTAAAATGCCGTTTGTAGCTGAGCTAGTGGGTGGGGCGCCGCCAATGTTTGAACACACGGATTTTAATGCTTTAAAAAGACTAAAACATGTAGAACACAAATTTGTTAAAGATATAAAGCTTGCAACCGAGTACAAAAAGTTTATGACCGAATACGAAGAGTTGGGACATATGATTAAAGTTGGCATCTACCCACTGAGTCTAGAGCCACATGGTTTTTTTCTTCCTCACCATGGTGTTCTACGTGAAAGCAGTTCTACTACAAAATTGCGTGTTGTGTTCGATGGGAGTAGTAAGCGATTACCGAATACTTCTTTAAATGAAGAATTGTCAATAGGACCAGCTCTGCAGAACGATCTCGCTTCAATAGTTACTAGATGGCGACGTTTTAAAATTGGGTTTATAGCGGACATCGAAAATATGTTTCGTCAAATTCGTATAGATGATAGTCAAAAACATTATCAACAAATTCTTTGGCGTAATTCAGTTGAATCTGATATTTTAATATATTAACTTCAAACAGTTACCTATGGAACTTCGTGCGCTCCATATCTGTCAATAAGAGTCTTACACCAATTAGCAGAAGATGAAAAACAAAATTATCCCCGAGCATGTAATATTTTACGAAATGACACCTATGTTGACGATGTCATATCAGGTGCAGACTCAACAGATAACGCAATTTATGAAATGAAATTGTTAGCGTCTGGAGGTTTTACACTATTGTCAAATATTCCAAGTAGCTATAAAGAAAACATAGAGATATTCGGATTCAATGTACAAAATTTTACAAAGGCTCTTGGTTTAGAATGGGAGACAAAATGTGATTCATTTTCCTTTAAGGTAAAATTCAGGAAAAATTAACAAAATGTGGTCTTTTATCTGATGCAGCTAAACTATATGATCCTTTAGGGTGGTTAACTCCAATAACGATTAATGCAAAAATTATGTTTCAGAAATTGTGGCTTTTAGGTATTGATTGGAAAAACGTGGTACCAACAAATATTAATCGTAAATGGAATCAATATATTTTACAGCTTAAGTATTTAGAAAGTTTACGAATTCCTCGTTGGTTTGGCAGTTTTCAAGATAGTTGTGTGGAATTGCATGGATTTTGTGATGCCTCTCAGTCTGCATATGCAGCAGCAGTTTATATTAAAGTTTTAAAAGCTAATAGCGAACTCTCAACTGTAAATCTGCTTTAATCAAAAACAAAAGTGGCACCCTTAAAAACGTTAACCATTCCCAAATTAGAGCTGTGTGGAGCACTTTTGCTTGTTAAACTTATGCAAAAAATTCAACGCCACTTAGATCTTAAAATAACCAATATTTACTATTGGACAGACAGCATGACGGTATTATGTTGGATAAAATTGGACTGTTTTTGTAAGTAATCGTGTGGCCGAAATCCAACGTTTTTCTAATAATAGTCAATGGCGATACGTTACCAGTCAAAATAATCCTGTTGATTGTGCGTCTCGTTGTAAAAGTGTGACGGAATTGATAAATCACAAGCCTTGGTGGTATGGACCAATTTAGCTTTCCCAGCCCTCTTGCCATTGGCCTTCACAGCCTACTGAACCTTATCAAACTTCCACGGAATTAAAAAAGTCTTTTATTGCTGTTAATACATTTAGATCTGTTCAATATCCAGATCTTTTAACAAAATTTTCTTGTTTTAATAAACTAATACGTATCACTGCATACATTTTACGATTCGGAACAAAAAAGGATAGCAAAGAAACTGGGTTTTTAAAAACTCATGAATTAAAACGGGCATTGACAACATTAACTAAGATTTCCCAAGTTGAATTTGAAGAAGACATCATGCGCCAAAAAGATAATCAACATTTAAACAAAGGTAGCAAAATTTTGAGCTTATGTCCTTTTTAGATGAAGCTGGTGTTTTACTTGTTGGTGGGCGAATGAACAAAGCCAAATTTAATTACGACCTAAAACATTCAATACTTTTATCAAAAAACAATCCCTTATCTATCTAATCTTTGTAGATGCACATGCTAAGACTTTACATGGTGGTCTAATACAAATGCAGGCTTACGTTTCACGAACTTTCTGGATATTGTCGGCAAGAAATTTGGCAAAAAGGGTTCAAAGGCGCTGTGTTACCTGTTTCAAGTACAAGGCAAAGGCAGCCCAGCAAATCATGGGAGAACTTCCTGCAATTAGACTTCAACCTGCTAGACCAATTAGGCATAGTGGAGTCGATTATGCTGGACCGATTATAATAAAACAATCGACCGCCCGATACTCTGTGACTACAAAAGCCGACTGTGGTACTAATTTTATTGGAGCAATCAAAGAACTTAAAATATTAAATCGTCGCAGCCGTTCTTCACTTCCAAATCACTTGTAGAGCAGTTGGCAGACACTGGAACT
The DNA here is from genome assembly GCA_916610165.2 of Gymnosoma rotundatum. Taxonomy (NCBI): domain Eukaryota; kingdom Metazoa; phylum Arthropoda; class Insecta; order Diptera; family Tachinidae; genus Gymnosoma; species Gymnosoma rotundatum. The sequence continues at coordinate 62,020,901 of OU744339.1, forward strand.
CAGTGGCACTTTATTCCGCCCGCATCACCCCACTTCGGCGGCCTCTGGGAGGCTGGGATTAAATCCAATAAGTATCACCTGCGAAGGATGATGGAGAGCCGAGTTTTGTCTTTTGAAGAATTATGTACGTTATTAGCTCAGATTGAATGCTGTCTTAATTCTAGCCTCTTTGCCCACTTTCTTCAGATCAGATGAAAACCGCTTTTAATACAATAATTTTGTTGTTATAAATATTTCTGTGGTGTTAAACGTTTTAGAGGCTTTTTTTTTTATTAGATTGATCACCCTCATACAGAAAGGTCTGCCTAGCTGCAATTAATTAATCTATGAAAACATTTATAAATAAAAGAATTGTGAAGAAATCTACAACCACTAGTTTCATAATAAAAACTCTTACAACGAGCAACTGATGAACATTTGTAATTTGCATTAAATAATATTTAAATATTTATTTATAAATATTTTTGAGAGAAATATTTGTTTAAGTGTGACGGCACATGAAAAATGTTTGCCTGCATTTAATTTGATATTAATTCGTAGCTGTTTGGACAAATAAAAATTAGCAAATAAATGTGCGTAGAGTGTGAACACACAACAAATTTTGTATTGTTTTGAAACAATTTAGGGTAAACAAGAGCAAACAGATTTTGGGGAAATGTTTGTCAAATATTTGTCAAATGTTACCGTACTGTTAGTAATTAAAACAATTTGAATATGATTAATCCCGACGCACATAGGGGTATTTTGCCAATCTAGCCGGACAATACTTATTGGCTGTAAGAATTTACTCAGTGCACCTAGATTAATGAAACCTGGCAGCAAAATCTGTTATGGTCATAAGCTGTTTAAGCTAAAAACAAGAAAAATCGTACCAAGGAGAAAAAAGTTCCCCTTAAAATAACTAACCCTACCTCTTTTAATTTGGTTAGACGAAATTTACACACAAACCAAAGTATTTCTCAGTTTCTCTGTATTTAGTACATTTTGTTTTTGTTCCAATCATCGACTGGACACGAATGCAATCTTTACTTTTAGTCTGTATTTTTTTTTTTTTTTTACAAAGTTAGTTGGTCCACTTTACATTTGTACAACTGATGTTTACAATTGTACAACTAAGGTAGATAGATGCGAAGAATGCTGATGAAGGACGTCAAATTTTTCTTGTTTTCTTTGAAAAACGCTTGCATACATTTGTAAAATAAATTTTTTTCCTAAAAAAGGTTTTTAGAAATTAAAATAAAGCCAAAAATTAATATCGATTCATTTATAATATCCACAAAAAGAAGAATTAATTTATTCATAATGTAACTTATTTATGATTGTCACGGTAAATTTTATTTAAAATTGTTACAAATTATTTATTTAAAAGAACTTCTCCTTTCCATTAAGATGATAATGAGTGCCTTCTTCGTCTGATTCTTCAAAGACCTCTTTCGCATCGGAATCCTCTTCAGTGTTAAGTACAGGTGAAAGCATTAAAGAAAGGTAACAACTTTTTATTTTTTCTACAGTATAAAAGTAGAGATCGTAAATTTTATAGTGATATATAACATTTTTACGACCGCGATGGAGATCACTCTCAATAACCTATTCACTTTTTTTTACAAAAAATTTAACAAAAACAAGTAAGAGTGCTATATTCGGTTATGCCGAATTTTATATATTCTTCACCATTAATGTAAATATAGTTTAGTGAAGTTTAGTAGAAATAACCAACAAGCATGTATTGGGGTACCAGAAAATTGAAAAATAGAACAAATGTTGTACTGTATCTATATTATTTTACATAAAAGTGCCATCGGCTCTTAATGGGTTAAGCATTTTTAAAAAATTTTAGTATATCCCTTCAAAAGCTGTAAAATGATACCAACATTGATATTTCAAAAAACTTGAAAATTTTACACTTTAAAATTGACATTTTTTTTCTTATTTTTTAATCCTCTATTGTCCCATATATATATATTTTTTTTTGATTGGAGTTACTTTATTGTTCCAAATGACATGAAAAAATTATAGGTAGGCATGGTGTTTTGATTTTGATTTGTTTGATTTCCAACAGCACCTCTTTCGACAATTTATCTGATCGATTGATAGACGGACAATGCTCAATCGACTTCGCTATGCATGAGAAATCGGAATATATAGACTTAATGGGGTCGGAAATGGATATTGTAGATTTTACACACGGAATGACAAACTCTCTTTCCACTTTTCGTGGTAAGGGTATAAAAATCCTTTCTTTAATTTCGAGCGAAAATTTTATTTTATAAATATCTCAAAACAAATGTTTCTAAAAATTAATATAAGTGCTAATATAGTCTTTCACAGGAAAAAAATCAATACAAAATCTTTATTCGTTTAGCCACAAAAAATATATACTGCAAGCCCCTCAGAATCGTATAAAGTCAATAAAAATAAAAAGAGGTAAAATTTTAATAAATTAAATTTTATTTCTACAGTATAAAAGTAAAGATTGCATATTTTAGAGTGATATATAAAATTGTAGGATCGCGATGGAGGAGATCACTCTCAAAAACCCTTTTACATTTTTTACAAAAAATTTGACAAAACAAAATTTATTTTTATCTTAAAAGTTTAAAACAAGATTTTTTTAAAAATTAATATAAGAGCTGCTAATATAGCATTTTACAGGAAAAAAATCGATACAAAATCTTTACAAAAAATATATTGTTAACCTCTCAAAGTCAAAGTCAATAAAAACGTACGCCATTTATCCAAATTTTCTGACTTTACAGTGTCCCAAAACGACAAAATGCGTACTTAAATTTTTTACATATCTCAAAATTAATTTTTGGTTTAATGGCCGTCTAGATGGGCAAAATACCCCAATGTAAGAAGTTTCTTCGATTATTTATCGACATTCTGTAAATTAGAAAACGTTATTACATAAAATCACATTCAGCATGAAAATCAAAAGCATATAAACAATTTTACAACAGACTTCATTTTTTGTAAAAACAATAAAGCTAAATAAGCTTAATAGCAAAGAGTGGTTAATGGCGAGTTGCTTTTTATGTTAAATATATTTTAATATAATATATACAAATATATAATTTAATAACGTTTCTTATTTTTTAAAACCCTTGAAAAAATTAACAAATAATTGACGAAATGCCGGTTAAAATCGCAATTAAATTGTTTGAATTGCTTTCAAACTATAGTAGCCAAGTAGCTTAAATACAAACCACAATTAACACAAAAAATAATATTTAATTTTCAAAATATTTTTTTTTAATAAAATAAGTGGTATTTTCACTTTATTATGAAAACACAAACTTTTTGGGTTTACCCTTTATTATGAAAACAAGAAATTTACAGTATTATCCTTTGATTATGAAAACATACAATTTTCGTTATTTTCTCTTTATAACAAAATCATACGTTACGCGCTCGCTAATATATCCGATACATTTAACATGTGATTTGTAGTTTATGGGGCTTATTAAAGAAAAATAACATAGCGATTAGTCCGGTTTCAAATAGTACGGTAAAGTGGTGAAAGCGATTAACCGTACTATGCGTAGAATTCCTGTACACTATTTTCTGTATATTGAGAATAAAATCAAATCTTTACCTTAAAAAAACTTGTTTTAATTTATTTCTAATGACGCTAGCTTTGCAGATTTTATGATGAAAAGATAATACAAATTAATGTACACATGTACATTTCCGAAGACCCCCTGCTAATCTTTTCAATCTAATGGCCCAAATTCATAGTTAAAATAAAGTATACTTTAAGGGAACTAAAGTCGGTTTTATTTTAGAGTCGACTCTAATTCATTCATAGACAATTTAAAAGATATTTTTAGCGACAAAGTCAACTCTAAATTTAAAACTACCCAAAGCTGTTTTTAACTCATTTTTCCAAAATTATTTTATTTGGTTTAAGAACACAATACTCTATATCTGATTTCTAAACCAATGTGAACAAAATAAACACAAGGTTACTTTTTTCTAATGTTTGTTAAGAAATTGTATAAAAACATTTATCAAATTACAGTCGGTACCCAGTGGAAGGTGGCTAAACTTAAAGTATACTTTATTTTTGACTATGAAAGCAGAAAAGATAATAAGAGCTTTTTATTTTAGAGTATACTTTAACAAGAGTCGACTTTAGTTTATAACTATGAATTTGGGCCATTGTCTTTAATTTTATATCTCCAAATTAACTGTTTGTGAACAAAGATATTACATTTTTATTTTTATTTTGATATTACTTCTGTTCTACACGGTATATAAGTATTCTTTTATATATCGTCGTCTTAACATGCAAACCTGCTATATCCACTTTTTAGGCAAAGTGAGGTTTTGATGCCGTTCGGTAGAGAATGGGATGACGCATCTACCAACGTATAATTTTTCTTCAATTGGAGTTTCAAAGTATGTAAAAAGGTCTGATGAGAAAAACTGCTAAATCCACGCATAGAAAATTTTTTGTAAGAAAAACTGATAAATCCATAACATTGATATTCCTTTTGTTTTTGTTAATTAAAAACTCTACAAAAAAAATCTGATCAAGAGTCTAGGAGACCTAAGTCCTTCATATATTATCTAAAGAAACAAGACAATCGAAGCAAAGTATGCAGAACTATGTTTCTTAATACCCTCCGTATTGGAAGATGGAGTGTGCTTCATTGGAACAATGAACAAATACTTTCTGAAGACTCCAGTAGTTCTGTCGTAGCCGCCCGTCGTTCTGTTACCCAAAAAGTTTCCTCTACTCGCTACGCTAAGGATCGCGAAGAGCTAAATCTATTCTAGGATTCTTTGCCTACTATGGAGTCCCATTACTGTCGCGCCACATCCACAAAAAAATATTTACAACCAGAGTGGCAAACAAACATGTCGCTTTAACCAGTTTTATAAAAAGGATTGGTGCAAAAGTCGTGATGTGCGGAGTCTTTCAATTGCTGCATTTTGTAATGCTTTTGACGCCAAAAATTTGGCTCTATACATTCCAAAAAAGGACCAATGCGAAAAATGTTCATTGTTTAAAGTAGGAAATTTAGCGAAAGAAGAATATTTAGAGCGCCAACAGAAAAAGGAAGGGGCTAGGAGAGAAAAAGAAAGAGACAAAAGTGATAAAAATGTCGTATTTACTGTTGATATGCAAGCAGTTCTGATGGCTCCTAAGTCAAAAATTAGTAGTTTGTATTATAGAACAAAATTACAGGTACATAATTTAACATTTTACAATTTAAAAGATAGAAACGGATATTGCTTCTTATGGAACGAAACTGAAGGAAGGCTAGGCTCCGAAGAGTTTGCGAGCATATGGGTAAATTTAATTGAAAAGGTTGTATTGTCGAAAGTGGATTTCTCAGAGACACCTCAAATAATATTTTACAGTGATGGATGTAGTTATCAAAATAGAAATTGTGTGATGTCTAATGCTTTGTTATCTACGGCCATTAACCACAAAATTATAATTGAGCAAAAGTTTCTAGAAGTAGGCCATACTCAAATGGAAGCTGACTGTATTCATTCCACCATCGAGCGGGCACTAAAGAATAAAGACATTTATGTTCCTGCAGGTTATGTTGAAGTCTGTAAATCATCTAGGAAAAGACCAAATTACCTAAACTACTCGTTTTAAAAAAAAAAATTGATGCTGTGCAATTCTTCAAAAGTATTCGACTTGGGCGCAACAAAGGTGATGCGAAAGTCACTGATATTCGAGCATTACAATATAACCCAAATGGTGAAATACTTTTTAAGTTAAGATATACTGAGTAGTGGCAAAAGTTTTCTCAAAGAAAATCATCCCAAATAGTTCCCAAATCCTTTTCTTAGCTTCCAAACCTCTACGAAAATCGAAGAAAGATCACTGTCAAAAAGGTTTAGGACTTACAACATTTAAAGAGATCACTTCCCGAAGACTACCGTTTCTTTTATGACAACTTACCTCATGAATAAATTTAAAAATACATAACAGCGAGCTTCTTCGTTGTACTGTTAGCATTAGTTCTTTTGTTACTATTTTGTTTTCTTGAAAAGCATTTTTTGTTAAATTCCACTTAGCTACAATTATCTTATTATTATTCTTAATTTTTAGTGTTATTACATGGATTTTTGTAGTACAACGTACTTTTGAAATTAAAAAAGAAAACCTGCTATATCCACCATAATATTTCAAATCGGTTATAACTCCGTAATTACCATATTTATTTTTATAGATTGAAGTCATCGATGTAGAATACCATAAAATAAACCAACTCTATTTTTGTTTTTCTTCTATAGTTGCAATTATGATATATAGGAAGTTTCTTGTCTCTCCTGTAAAATTTAGCAGGTTTGCATGTTAAGACGACGATATGTATTTACACAAATCTCACTTGATAATCCAATGTCCATAATGATTGAACTATTTTTGTCGCTTTCTATTTTCAGCAATTGGCTTCGCAGCGAACGCAAGTACAGAGGCAACAAGCCTTAGCACTTATGTGTAGGTAAGTACTAGTAATAAATTAAAGTTAATAAAAACTAATTTAAAGCTCTATGTGTGTTCTTTTTTTATCATTAGTCCATTTAAGAACACTTTGCTTTTTTATAACTATTCAAATAAGACTTTTTCTATCTGCGATCAAAAAACATTATATGCGTTTTCGGAAAGAAAAAAAATGTTTTCAGTAACCAATTGGGGTACGTGTTTCAAAACAATTAAAAAATTAATTTAATTTAAATCTTATGATTAACAAAAAAAAAAAAAAAAAAAAAGAAAAGAAAAGAAAACTTAACGTGATATACCTCTTCGTTTTGCCACCATTTTGGTAAACATTAGACTTGAAAGTTCATATCTTGCACTCGGAAAGTAAACACGTGGCAAATTTATTATGGAAAAATATTCGATAAACCAACGTGTTTTAATCGTTAAAACGTTTTATGAAAATCAATCATCGATTACTCAGAAGTTGAGAAAGTTATGTGAAATTTTTGGAAGAAACAACGTGCCAAAAAACGCATATTTATCGTGTAGTAAATGATTTCGAAGAAAGAGGTTCTGTAGGTGATAGGCTAAAGCATGCACCACAACGAACTGCACGCTCGGCTGAAAACAATACTGCTGCACAAGAAAGTGTTCAAAACAATCCATTAACCTCAATTCGAAGCTGTGCTCAGGAGCTTGTTCTTCAAAGAACAACTTTGGCTTCAATTTTGCACAAGGATTTGCATTTGTGTTCATTTAAGATTCAGTGGACACAAGATCTTCTTCCGGAAGACTAGTTACGCCGTCCAATAGGATGTTACAGCTCGCCCATGACAATCCCGATTTTCATGAAAAATTATAAAGAGTGACGAGGTATACTTTCATTTTGATGGACATGTAAATAAACAGAATAGTCTTTCTGGGCAATGGAAAACCCTTAAATTATTCATCAGTCACCTTTGCGTTCATTAAAAGTGACAGTGTGAAGTGCAATTCACGAACTTTAAACAATACGACAATAATTACAATCAAGTGATCCCTCAATTATTTTGAATCTGCTAAACATAAAATAATAATGATGTCGTTTTAAAAATAGATGGATTTATTGATCACCCAACCCTTTTTATTTTTTTATATCTTACATACAACGTTTTAAAAACTAAAAAACATAGTAAGTCTATGTAAAAAAATTTCAGAGACATACTGCATTTATGCACTTTGGTCGCTTGCATAACGGTAAATTTACGCTTTTTTATTTTACTTCATGTTTTTAATATGTTAAATTCTCAGTAAATGATTTTGTGTAAAAAATTTTTCTTCGTACTTAATTCGTGTTGAAAACAGCAAAATGAGCAATCGTTCAGAAATTTCCATAGATGTCTTCATGTGCAGGTAAAATCCTATAGCGAAATTGGTGTTATTGTACAGAGGCCCTAACTTGTGTAAGAAACATCATAAAACATTATGAAAAACTAACAATTTAGAGTGTCAGAGGAGAAGTGGACGCAGCAAAATGCGCAATCGTTCAGAAAGTTCCATAGATGTCCGTAAAATTATTACTAATCTTCATGTGCAGGGAAAATCCTAAAGCGAAATTGATGTTATTGTACAGAGGCCCTATAAAGTGTAAGAAACACCATAAAACATAATGAAAAACTAACAAATTAGAGTGTCAGAGGAGAAGTGGACGCAGCAAAATGAGCAATCGTTCAGAAAGTTCCATAGATGTCCGTAAAATTATTACTAATCTTCATGTGCAGGGAAAATCCTAAAGCGAAATTGGTGTTATTGTACAGAGGCCCTATATAGTGTAAGAAACATCATTAAACATTATGAAAAACTAACAAATTAGAGCGTGAGAGGAGACACCACGCTAGGAGCGGATCATTGTTGCTGCAGTGGCTTAAAATCCAAAGATTCCGGCTGTAAAACTATGCCAGGAAATGAGGCAAAGTTTCAATGAAAACTTCAATATTCAAACAAAAAGAAATACGGTGCAAAGGGCTGGCTATCATGAAAGAGTTCCCCGTCATAAACCGTGTCTTTCGGATATCAACAAGAAAAAACTATTAGAGTTTGGAAAACTCCACATTAATCAGCCTCCAACCTTCTGGAATAGCGTGATATTTAGCGACGAATCAAAGTTTAACATTTTTGGTTCAGATGGTTAACAAAAAATTTGGCGAAAAGCCAACAAAGAGCTTCAAGAAAATAATCTTTTTAAGACTGTGGAGCGCGGTGACGGCAATGTTATGGTTTGGGGTTACATGGCGTCATCTAGAGTGGGAAATATTGCATTTATAGATGATAAAATTGGCAAGCACTTTTATTTAAATATTTTAAAAGAAAATTTATTTCCAAGTGTTGCGAAGCTGGGCTTCGATGGGCAATCCTTTTTTAACAAGATAATGGCCCAAAACATTCTTCATATCTTGTGCAGGAATGGCTAATATACCACTGCAAACAGTTGAAAACCCCTCCGACACGAATCCTATAGAGCATATTTGGCACCTACTGGCGAAAAGGATACGGAAACATCACATTACATCCAAAAAATTGTATAAGTCAATTAACAAACCGATAATTGTTAAAAAAAAAAAAGAGTAGTTAATCACACTACTGGTGTGCAATTTGGTCAGGAGGAATCATTGGGGCGATATCGTAATATGATTTGAAAATTTTTAACGCCATTACTGCGTTTATTAACATGTGGTATCAACAAGACGGTTCCAAATCGCATACAGTCAGGATAGTAATAGAATTGGTGCGAGAAGTACAACTTTCCGGCGGACACCCTTTTTTATTCCAAAATTTATAAAGAAAGAAAACTTATTTGCAAATGGTTTCTTTAAAACTTAACACATAAACACACAGTTGTGGTGGAAATTAAAGAGGCTTCCCTGTTTATACTATGGTAAATAAGTTTTCAACACAAAAGTTTAAACCCTCCTCGTTGTAATTCTTCTAAATTACGCTAGACCACTTAACATTTTTTTAGCTTGCTATTTTTAAAACGATTCATATTTCAGAATCACCGCCACATACAACTAAACCAATTTTGCACCTTGAATACAAATAAAAATTCTATCTATTAATTGTAATCGTCTTAAAGGAACCATTGAGACATTATAGGTAGTTTCTGGTTGAAAAACTTTTTAATACCATACAATTTCTAGCGATCTTCTAATACCTTGCGATGAAATATTGAAATGGGTTTTATTAAAAAAAATTGCAAGTTAGATTTTTAATGTAGATTGTAACTACCTTGTCCTTCGCTCTCTCAATATATCACTGCCAATAAAAATAATAATTCCGAATAACTGTTCTCATATAACCTTACAAATTTACTTTAGTTTACTTCTAGTAGTAAACCCTTGTAATTCAGATTACGACTTAAATGTCTTAATCAAAAAACTGAACCAAGTATTTTTATTGCAAACTCATTGTTGAAAGCAAAAAGAGTGTTTATTAGTATATTTAATACTAACAGCTAACCACCCTTATTCTGCGTTTCGATTACGTTCCCGCATTCAGTTACGCTCGAATCGAAAATAGGTATTCTACAAAAAAACCTAATCGAAAGAAAAAGAAGAAGAGAAGAGTATGTTCAAACCAGCTGCTTTGTTATGAAACGTGTGAAATAGAAACATAAAAAATAAAAATTTTGTAAACATTGTAATTGTTAAACTATAAATACAATTTTATCAATAAACAGTGATAAATACATGTATTAGAACTAAATATTGTGGAAGCTATAATTAAATAAACTCATCAGTTAAGTGCGGAAAAAAAGAAAATAGCCAACAGACTAAAAGCGGTATTTGTGGCCAAACTATTCCAGCGTGAGGAATCCTGAAGCGCCGGAGCGAAATTTTTATTTTCTACACATCATTTAAATTATTATTATAAAAATGTCATACTTTCTTTCCAGTTTTTTTGTCGCCCTATTACGTTAAGTACATTTAGAACTTCTTCCCAGAATGCCTATACTTCTTCCTTGGGACGCTTATAATATCCAGACGCAATACATATCAGCCTTCGTTGCCATTATACTAACCTGAAATGAATTAAATAAAGCTTTAAAATTACAAAAAAAAAATATATATATTACAAAATAAAGTTATAGCATTTTACACTCACATTTTATTAAATTTTACACTTTTTTAACTACAAAAACAAAAATCGAAAAACTTTCCGCTAGTAAGAAAACAACTTGAAAAAACGTAGCTACGATCGTAACGCAGAATACATACAATCGAAAAAGAAATCGAATTAATACGGGGAACGGAACGCAGAATACCGAAGTTGACAAACTGAGTATTTTTCGATCCGAATCGAAACGCAGAATAAGGGTGAATATTTATTTACCACATACTGCCACACAAAAACAATCATAACAATATTCGGCTTGCCGAATTTTATATACACTTTACCATATATGTATGTATGCTTTGAGTCTTATATTTGTACATATATAGCTTTTTATCTGCCTTGTATATACAAATATATATTAATTTTAGAATTAAAAGTCAAATGGTAAAAGCGCTCAAAGAAAAACGCAGTAAGACAAAAAATCAAAATTGTTAATATTAAATGAGATATTGCATCGACAACAAAAAAGATAAATTATAAAATAGTGATGTATTAATAAAAAAATTAATATAGACAGCATTGATTTTTTTAAAAGAAAGTTGTTTTCTATATTTAAAAAAGTTTCTTAAATATATGCTTGACCGACTTCTAGAAAATACGTCTATTTTCGAAGTTTATTGTCAATTTTTAATTTCAAAATGCTGTATCTCAAATTAAATAATTCTGCAGCTGAAGAAGTTTTTAAAAGATTTGAAGACCCTATATATGCACTCGGGACTTATGAAACACAATGGGGAAAACTTCCTTTCATAAATTGGACTCAATATTTTGATAAAAAAGTACCCATATGAGTTCTGGCCTAATTTTTCAATTACCAGGATGCTACTGGTACTTACCATTTTAAGGAGTTATCGATGGCCGTTCTTAATATGTTGATTATTTCCACAAGTAATGCTTGTGTCGTAAGACTTTTTCTATAATAAATTCTATGAAAGCTAAATTATAAATAAAAGTCAATATGACCTTAACAATTAAAGACAGGTAGTATTCAACATTATTGTCTTCGCTCTTCAACTGATGTCATCATCATCGTTTTCGTTATACTTCATCTGGTAATTCTTGCCCTTGGTGTTCATCGTTTTCATAAACATCATAAATTTCGTTCCTACATGTAAGTACATACATACATATAAATAGAGCTACATACATAAATCTCAACAAAATCATCATTTTCAATTTAAAACCATTTACTCACACAACAACAAGCAATATCAACTCAACATTTGCTTGATTTAATCAACCCTTTGAAGCAGTCTACTTTAAAGAATTTGCAAAAAATCATTCAAGTAAATGAGGTATTAACATACGTACATATTCACGCTTAAAGAATTTTTTCGATCCAACCTTCAACAACAATAGCAAACAGAATTCTTCGTTTGAAAGAAATAAAATCCATATGTACATACCGTTGCACATATACAGCGTTACCACACAAGAAATTTACTTTCTACCAACAATTTTCAAAAACCCTACCAAAATCGTTCACAGCCTACCAAAAATTTAAAAATGCATTTCTTGCACATAAACTCTGTTATACTCACTTGGTTTTTTTTCCCCGTAGCTGTTGAGATGGTAGTTTGTCTTTTGGTGATTTTTGAGATACTAATGCCCGTAATTTCAACTGATAGATAACTGTGAGTGTTTATACCTATTAGTTATTTTTACCTAGCCGATAAAATGAATTTGGTAATTTTATCGTTTTTTAACCTACGTGTATCTACCGACTGCATTTGATAAAAAAAGTGGTAACACTGGTATTTGACGTTTATTTTACAACAAACAATTGGCACATTTTTTATGCTTTCAAAGTTTTATTTTTGTCAGTAATTGGAGTTTTCATTAGAAATGTCTGGAAAAGATAATAAAAGAAGAGCTAATTTCTCGGAGGGAGAAAAAACAACACTGATACAATTAGTGTATCAGTACAAAAGTGTTTTGGAAACCAGCTACTAACCAGAAAAAAATGAGGTGTGGGCCAAATTAGCTAAAAAGTTTAATGCTGCAAGTGGAAGATCTCCGAGGGATGCTTCGAAATCGAAGTATGACGACTTGAAGAAAAATCTTCGAAAAAAAATTGGGAAACAACCAAAGGGAAATGTATAAAACAGGCGGACGACCAGCACCAACATTACATTTGTCATCTGATGAAGAGTTGCTTTTATCATCAATAGGACCATCTACATTTGGTTTAAAAGATCGTGGCGGAGGCGATAAAGAATTTGCTTCAAGTGTAAGATCACATTTATGAAAAATTTAAGTTGTACTAAATTTTAAATTATTACAATTTGAATACATTTAGAGTGAACACTCAGCAGAAACATTGTGTAAATACTGGAAAGAAGAAATGGATGAATCTGTAGAGTTTTTGGAGTCTGAAATAGAAGTTTTATTTAAGGAAAATCAAAATGATGAGCTAAAATTCCGTCCAAGCGATGCTGTAAATATTTTGAAGCGTCCTATACAAAAAGTTCTAGCTTCGGATAAAGCCCAGAGTGGTGAAGAAAATATGAACACTAAAAAATTCTTTCCTACCCTTGAGAGTTATGAAAAGCCAAAAACCAGAAAACGCAATGAGGAAAAACTGGATGATTTGATAGAGCAATATGAAGATCTTAAAAATGAGCGAAAACTTTTACTGGAAGAACAAACAAAGTATTACATTGACCAAAATCAGAGAGAACAACTTCTTTTTGAAATGGAAATTGAAATAAGAAAAATGCAAAAAGAGGAAATTGAACTTAAATTGAAAACATTAAAAAACTAAACATCTCAATTATAGACTGAAAGAAGACATACATACATATATATTTTAATACCAACAATTATTCATATAAATTAGATATGTGTATATTTTTTAAATAATACTTATGATCTCTTTATTTAAAAAAAAAAATGTTTTTAGTTTTGGCCTTGTGCATGGAATAAATATTTATTCCATGGCCTTGTGGATTTGCGGCCACGTTATTTTTAAATAAACAAAAATAATTTACAATAAACTAAAATAGTTTATAAATGAATTTCTGGTTGTGTTTATGTGGTTCTGGTTAAAAAAGTATTCCCGTGTCATTCTAGTCATACTTATTTCGTAAGAATTTTGTTATTCAATGCTTTCAAATGGAGGAATCTCATCAGAGTTATTACGACATATGTTAGGCAAGATCGCAGTTAAAGTAATAATATCTTGCGCCGTTGATAAATTAACTCTTAAACCCATTGAAAGAATTGGAAACCGACGCTTCCAAGTACCAAAACACCTATCAATCGTATTCCGTGTACGAATCTGAGATTCGTTATATAATTTTTCTGCATTTGTTTTAGGGTTGTCCAATAGTATCATTAGATACTTTGATGAACTGTATCCAGCGTACCCGCCGTCTCCAAGCATTAGTTGGTCATCTCTTGATCCGGATTCGAAGATGTACTTTAGTCTGCTATTGTTAAATATTGTACTGTCGTGAGTTTACCCAGGCCATCGAGTTACAACATCTATAAAGAGCAAATCTGTATCACACACGGCTTGAACGTTCAAAGAAAAATATCCTTTTCTATTGCGAAAAAGTTTTGCATATTCGCTGTAATAATAAAAAGGCTTTATGTGTGGATTACTGAAATATAAAAATAAAATTACCTGGTGACATAATTCTAACATGGGTGCAGTCGAAAGCACCAACGCATCTTGGAAATTTTGCAATTTTATAGAATTGTGATTGTGTATTCAAAATTTCTTCCTCTGTTGATGGATGTTTTATGTATAAATCATACAACGAATTTGTTGCTGCAGAAACTTTCCGAATAATTTTACTTGCGGTAGTTTGGTGAATGCCTCCGAAATCAGCTACAATTATTTGGAAGCTTCCAGACGCGTAAAACCTGAGGGCAATTAAAATTGAGGACTTGGTGAAATATTAGTTTTCCTAAGGAAGAAGTAAATTGTAATCATTATTTAAAATTAAGGTTATGGCTCCAAAAACTTGCTTTTCTATTCGATGTGATAGCTTTGATTCAATTTTTTTAAATATCATTGTTGCACTTTTCTTGGAAAGGCAAAATCTTCTTATAAATTCCAAATCATTCCAAATTTTAAAGTGCTCGATTCTTTCTCTTAATTTGTGTCTTGCTCTTTGGGTATTTCTTCTAATCATGTTCCTCAAGGTTCTTAGCTCTTGAATGTCCGAATTCATATTTTGTTATTTTAATTTTATATTTTATCTTATTGTTTAATTTTCTTTTTTCTAAGAAAATAGAATATTTTGACACAAAAAAGTTTACCTAACGATTAACCAGCTGAAATGCTCGGTGTAAAATACACCACCGTTTATCTGATCGGTAAGGCTACCGACGAGTTAAAATTACCAAATTTTAAATACACGGTTGATATCTATGCACTGATAGATATCCAGTCGTTTAAATTACGGGCATAAGCAGAATGAGCACCCATCTCTTTCCGGGAGCCAATCAAATTCGCTCAACCATTCGGTTCTAATTTTTTTTTTAATGTTTCATGCAATATTAGTAAATATTTATGTAATAAATAGGTACATATTTACAATTAAAAAAGTTTACTTTCTTTTCCACTTGAAAATAAAACTTCACTCAAAAATTATGTTAATTCCAATTTCATAATATTGTTCGCGTTTCTTAAACCAGAGATGGTTATAGCTTTAATCATCTCTATACAAAAAAGCAGATAAGTTTTTTATTACACCTAAAACAGTTTTTGAAAACAGTGATAACACTTTTCAAAGTTATTGTTTATTTAATTCAAAGTTACATTTCTTTTTATTTTATGTTTTGAAATTTTAAGGTGAAAAATTTACTATTGCTAAAAAAAATGCTAGAGGAGGAAAACCTACCAAAAATTAAAAAAAATGCAACAAACCAACCAAACTACCAAACTGGTTTTTAAAAACGAAAAACTACCAAGTTTGGTCCGATTGGACCAAAGCGGCAACGATGCACATATAGCACAATAGTGTTGGGCAAATTAAGGTAACTAATCAGTGCTGGGCAACTGGCGGCCGATTTGGTACTTTTTGTACGTCACGTGGTACAAATGTTTAAATACGTATTCTCTTTTGTAATTTGGTCACTTATTTTAACATCTCAACTGATCTGGTATAAAATCAACATGATTAGTGACGAAGACAACACAGCTAAGCTAAAAACCGATCTTTCGGCGTTAAAATCGCAATGAAGCGCAATGAAACGTACTATTAGAAAATTAAAGGGTAAACTTGAAAAAGAAGTTGCATCGGCAGATTATACTATAATTGAATGTCGCCTTCAAATGCTAGACTCGTACTTCAAACAAGTAAGTCACATTCATAGTCAAATTGAGCGTTTAGAAGCGTCCGATGAAGGGCGCGCCGATTTGGAAGAGCTTTTTATTTCAACTTAAGGTTTCATGGTGGACTTATTGAATAAGAAGCGCTGCTCGAGTGATATGGATCAAAGTTTCCTAAATTCTGCAATATTTTCGCATCAAAGTCGTCTACCTAAACTAAAGCTTTCGAAATTTGATGGACAATACTCCGAATATTATAGATTCATTACCATTTATAAAATGTTGGTTCATAATGAGACCTAAATTCTTACAATAGATTAATTCAATATTTGCTTAATTGCCTCAGTTGACAAGCGTTGGCCCTCGTAGAGCCTTTCCATGTTGTAGAAGACAATTATCAAAAAGCTTTAGATAATTTAACTCCTTGTTTGCAATTTCGCCCAGTCACAAAACAAACGCTTTAGCTTTACAGTCGATATTAGATAATGTAGCTGCACTCCGCAGCTCTATGTTATCATTAGGGTCTGAACAGCAAATAATGGACGCAATAATTATTCATATCGTTTTATCAAAAATTGATTCAGAATCAAAGGCTGTTTACGATGAAAAGCAAAAGTTTGACCAATTGTCATCATGGGATGAATGTTATGAAAGTCGTCGCTGTCAATTTCTAGGAAGTAGATCGGCAGAAAATCAATCAATTCAGTCGCATGCTGTTATTGAAATCATTCAAACGTGTTTTTAAATCAGCTGGTTATTTTTTTTATAAAAAACTTCAATTGAATTAAGTATTTCTTTGTGAAACGTAAAAAATATCGGGGTATTAATCCTCGATTTAAAATGTAGAGATCTGTTAGTAATAATCGGTTCCAGATGCTCTCTGATCTAGGAGACGATGATGGTTCAAGCGTTGAAAGTGAAGTCACCCACGAGGTTGTTAAAATTCCACCAATAGTTGTTGACAAATGTTATAAATTTACTGAGGTTATAAATCTTATTGGTAAAATATGTAAATATAAAAGAATTTCCATCGGAACTAAATTACTACCGAACTCGAAAGCTGAATATGATCAAACCGTAAATTAACTAAAGATTGCCCAGTTGTAATTTTTCATTCATCCTATAAAAGACAATAAAAGTTTTAAGCTTATGCTGTTCGGTTTACCACAAATAACTAAAAAACATTAAAAAGTGAATTTAAAGATGCATTCAACATAGAATTGGTCAATGTAAAAGAAATAACGACTACGCGCTCAAACATTGACGATGCATTTATATATGGTGGAGTTCAACCGAAGTCAGATAACATAGCGGGAGATTATTAAGATAAAATCTGTTTACGGTATTGTAGTGCACTGGAGAAGTCCCCAACGTAGGTCAAGAGGTCCTACTCAATGCTCTAAATGTGCTATGTATGGCCATGGATCTTCAAATTGTTTTAGAGCTGAAGCCTGTATAGGATGCGGTGAAGCCCATGATTACGCAAACTGCCAACTTAACAAAACAACAGAAGATGGTCCTGTTATTTCCAAATGTTTCAATTGCATTAAAAAGAAATTAAAAAATGTTAATCACCGTGTTGACGATCCTCACTGTCCTTCAAGAAAAGAATATTTATAGCTCCGACAGAGAACTACTAATAGCAGGCGACCAGTACTACAAGTACGTCATGATGACATTGTTTCTATTTCATCAGAAGATATGAGGCAAGGGGTTACGACATGCCATCTTTTTCTCAAAAAGTATCAGGTAAACGTCAAAATAATGTTTCTTATGCCTCAGTTGCTGGTTCAAAACAAAGAACTCAACAAGACGATAATTTGTCAAATGAACAAATTTTAGATATTTATTTCGAAGCCTTAGACGCATTAGAAAAATGCAAAACCAAGTACGATAAAATAAGAGTGCTTGGAAATATACTTAGCTATGTTATACAAAACGTCAATATGGAGCCTAAATGTTATGCATTGGAATGCCCAGGTCATAACGACTCCAGCCTCGATAATAGAACTTGAACTTGTGTTACATCAAAAACAAATAGACATAGTTTGCATAAATGAAACAATTTCAAATTAAGAAACTTTAAAGTCTATAGAGAAGACCGTACTACACATGGTGGAGGGGTTTTGATTGCAATTAAAAATTCCATTCCCCATGAACGCATTTCAAAATATCCAACAGCAAAAGTATCTATAATAGTTACCATAAATAATAGACCAATAAGATTTACTTCTACTTATTGTCCAAACTATACAAATGATTTTATTAATGATATAAACATTTTAACCACAGCTACAACTGATTATTTCATATTCGGAGATTTAAATGTTCACCATACAAACTGGAACCGTTTTAAAAATAACACGGCAAGCAATAAACTTATTAATCATCAAATGACCTCTCGTTACTATATATATTCTCCACATTCATTCACTCGTTTCGGTCATTCGTCAAGTCCGACACGTCCATCTGTTGTTGATCTTCTTCTCACCAATTCCAACTTAGATTTTTCATAAATGGAAACACACCCAGAAATTCTAAATTCAGATCATACACCAGTGACTTGCACAATATTTGGTTCTTTAACAGAAAACTCCATTAAAATTCCACTTTATCATAAAGCTAACTGGAAAGAAATAGGAAAATGGATAAATAATGAGTTTAGAAAAAATAACTTCCAAGGCACTGAATTATCGAACTCAAATGTGGAAGAAAAACTTTCAAAAATTACTTAACTGGTACAAGAAGCACCTAAACAAATTCCACTTGGTAATTCACAAGTCTGGCATTGAAAACTTTCCAGTCAAACTTTATTTTTAATTTCGCAAAGAAATAAATTTAGGCGAAAACTTCAACGTACAAATAATTACTCAGAGAGAAACATATTTACTTCTTTATTAAAACAGCTGACCACACTAATAAATTTGAACATAAACAATCAGGCATGTTTTGACAATCGCAAATCGCTTAAAACTGGCGATGCGAGTTGAAATCGCATGAAAGGTGTTCTGTAGTTCACAATCGCAGGAAATTTGGCGACTTCAAATCGCAAGCACATACTGAAGTGAAGTTGCGAATCTTACTTAAAATAAATCTTACAACAATAAAATTATACACAAATGAAAATTAATATGTTCTCTTAAATTTTTAACAGAAATTATTTTAATTTTTACACAATTATAGTCGCAAATAATTAATTTAAAACCTGTTATTTGTTCTATCAATTGTTTGTTTTGATTGTTTTCTTGACTACTGGCGATTTCATAGAAACAGCTGTTTTAATTGATGTTCGAAAATATACATGTATTAGTGCGGTTGAACGTTTAGTCGGTAGTCAAAGAAATATGTGGTTATTTTAATTTTCAATTCTTATAAAATATTCGGTGCTTATTAAATGTCCGATTAAAGTGTTAAGGCATGTTCTGAAAATCACTTTTTGTGAAAGTGATTTAAAATCACAAGAAAGCTGTTCTGCATACAAAACTTTTAAAATTTTTGTGATTTTAAACCAGTCAGCTAAATGCCTGCCGATTTTTTATCACTTGTTTATTTTTTCAACCACTTTATTTTGAACTTCGCAGTAAATAAATAATATGAATACCTTAAAATGTTTTTTTTTTTTATTTTTATAGCAAAATTAGCAATTGGCACCAAAGAACTTATAAAATTATGAAAAAAATTAAAGACACTTTCTATTGCAAGAAATATTCAGGCATGTTCTGAAAATCACTTTT
Source organism: Gymnosoma rotundatum (assembly GCA_916610165.2). NCBI lineage: Eukaryota > Metazoa > Arthropoda > Insecta > Diptera > Tachinidae > Gymnosoma > Gymnosoma rotundatum. The sequence goes on from OU744339.1 coordinate 62,040,519, forward strand.
TGTGAAAGTGATTTAAAATCACAAGAAAGCTGTTCTGCATACAAAACTTTTAAAATTTTTGTGATTTTAAACCAGTCAGCTAAATGCCTGCCGATTTAGTATCATTTGGTTATTTTTTCAACCACTTTATTTTGAACTTCGCAGTAAATTAATAATATGAATAGCTTAAAATGTTTTTTATTGATTTTTATAGCAAAATTAGCAATTGGCACCAAAGAATTTATAAAATTATGAAAAAATTAAAGGCACTTTCTATTGCAAGAAATATTGTTATTTGCTTTGTGATTTTGCATTTACTTTTTTGTTATCAGTTTTTTATAAAAACAATACTTTTAATTTATTTTCACTTTATGTTTTAAGAAAAACACTAATAATTTTCAATACATAAAAAATTTCGTGAAAATAAAACAAAATACCAGCTGTTTTCTTGTGTTTTCGAAGAGGTGAAATCACAACGAAAAGTTAAAACTTTTGTGGTTTTCAGAACACCATCAAATAACAATTGTGGTTTTAAAATCACAAGTGATTTGAAATCTTGTGATTTTGAGAACAAGCCTGATTGTTATTTGCTTTGTGATTTTGCATTTACTTTTTTGTTATCAGTTTTTTTAGTTTTTTTATAAAAACAATACTTTTAATTTATTTTCACTTTATATTTTAAGAAAAACACTAATAATTTTCAATCCATAAAAAATTTCGTCAAACTAAAACAAAATACCAGCTGTTTTCTTGTGTTTTCGAAGAGGTGAAATCACAACGAAAAGTTAAAACTTTTGTGGTTTTCAGAACACCATTAAACCCCAATTGTGATTTTAAAATCACAAGTGATTTGAAATCTTGTGATTTTCAGAACATGCCTGTAAGAAATTTATTTAAATTACTTTTTGGACGACATGAGTTCCGAACGTGCAAGTTATAATTAACAAAATAAACAATAATACTTATTAAGTACTGATTACTTACAACGTAAGTAACCTTTTACATCAAAGATGCTAAATGCAATATTTTTTAAATAATTAAATATTGGTTATTTTTTAAATAATTAAATATAAATTGGATTGTTACAATCTCTAAGCGTCCGTTTTTTAATTCGTTCTTTTTTTAATTGCATGTTTTTTTTAAAGAAATGAAACTAAGCTAGGCAGCTGCAGGCATTTTGTTGTAATTTTCTTTTGTTTATTTATGTATTGCACCGTAGAAACATATGTTTTTCTTTTCGAACATAAGTTTGAAAAGGAGCAAATCGCAAGCAAAACGCGTGAGTTTCAGAACATGTAAAACAAAAGTTGGCGTTTTTGAAATCGCCTGTGAGTGTCAGAACATGCCTGAATGACAGAAATAACAGCTGGTATCAATATATACAAAAGCTGCCAACAGGTAATGAAAAGTTTTGTATGTTGACGAAAGCAATAAAAGGCAATAAAAAAGCGTTTTCAGTTTAACAATAGATGGCGTTGTAAAGCATAGCAATAAAGAAAAAGCTGAAATAATTTCGGAAGTTTTCGAAAATTGTCACAGAACAACATGCAATATGACTTCCCCAGTAGACAATATTGTAGAAAAACACATAGACTGGTTAAACGCTCAAAGTATCACAGATGACATGCAGCAAAACTTGACGTCAGTGGAAGAAGTAAAAATCTTCATAGGTACACTGAAAAAATCAAAAGCACCTGCATTGGATGGAATAAAGCCCATTGTATTGAAAAATATGGCAAATAATTTTTACACCCTAATTACTCAAATTTTCAACTGGTGTTTGACAAAAGGTTATTTCCCAAAAATTTTTAAAACAACCAAAGTAGTCCCAATTTTAAAACAGGAAAAGGATGCAAAATCACCTAAAAGTTATCGTCCAATAAGCATCCTGAATTGCTTAGATAAAGTCTTCGAAAAAATAGTGTTACAAAGAATAAATGAACACACCGAAACTAATAGCATAATACAAAAAGAGCAATTTGGTTTTCGAAAAGAACATTCAACTGTGCACCAAGTAAAATGAATTGTAAACTTTATCTCAAATAACAAAAGGAACCGAAAAAGTACTGGAATAGTGATGTTAGACGTACAAAAAGCCTTTGATTCTATATGGCACAATGGCTTAATTTTTAAACTGCATAAGTTCGGTTATCCAATTTACATACAAAAGATGGTACAAAGTTTTCTGAAAGAGAGATCCTTTGTAGTGAATATTGATACTGAATACTCCACCCAGCGCAATATCCCTGCGGGAGTTCCCCAGGGCTCGGTGTTATCACCTGTTTTGTACTCAATATATACATCGAATTTTGAAATACTTAAAGATCAATCAGTTGCACTGTACGCAGGCGACACTGCCATCATAACAACAGGTAAAGTTTTCAACGCTATAGTCAAAAGAATGAACAAAGGAATTTTACATGCTCAAAATTATTTAAAAAAATGGAAAATTAAAATAAATGAAAATAAAACTCAAACAATAATATTTCCCTTTAATAAATCACCGAAAAGAATACCCTTAATACCACTATCTGTGGAAGGAGTTGAAATTCCTCTCCTTGATACCATTAAACATCTTGGATTGAATTAGATAAAAAACTGACTTTCAGACATCATGTTCTAAGAACCTTTGAAAAGGCACTTAAATGTGGAAGAGCCCTTTTTGCATTATTAAATCGAAAATCAACTTTGAATTATAAAAATAAAATTTTACTGTATAAAATGTGCATAAGGCCTATTATGACATATGGGTGTCAAATTTGGTCAAATAGATGTGCCAAGACCTATCTTATGAAGTTGCAAATAATCTAGAATAAAAATTTAAAAATCATTTTTAATTTACCCAGAAGATACTCAACAAGTAGACTGCATCAAAATTTTCAACAAGACTTGCTTAAATCAGTAATATGTAATTTAACACAGAGATTTGAAGATCGAAACAGAGCTTCAAATTATGATATAATAAGGAATTTGTAATATTAATTTTTTCTTCAACTTCAGCAATGAAGCTGATAGAAGGATTAATTCAGAATTTCTTTACATCTTTACTAGGGTTTTCCCTTTCTTTTTTTTCCTAACACTGCGTTAATGTAAATACTAAATTTTAGATATTTTTACACAATAAATTAAATTCATATTTGTTGCAATACTTAATTAAGTAAGATCTCAAAAAACGTAATTATTGTAAATATTTTAAATGTATTAATGATATCAATTTATTATTCGGAATCTTTTTAAATTTAATTTACTTTATTCGTGCTTGATTCCTTCAAAAATAAATATTTCATGATATGCTCATGAAATATTTATTATTTTTTAAACTAAACTAAAAAATGAAATGTATTACTGCGGGGAAGCATATCCATATGGCCATTTCACTACTGCTTAAATAGCTCATCAGAGGATTTTACCCTGACACAGTAAACATTCAGTAACTATTTTTATTTTTTCTTTCATTTTTCTACATAAAAAGGGTTATATCAAAAGCCAAATTGATTAAATGAGAACTCCATTGAATCAAGAAGACAAAAAACAATTACAACTCAAAAATGTTTTATACAAAACACAGCAAACATTCAGTAACTATTTTTATTTTTTCTTTCATGTTTGCTGTGTTTTGTATAAAACATTTTTGAGTTGTAATTGTTTTTTGTCTATGGGTATGTACATTGATTTCATGCGTGAATATATGAAACTTAAGGTACGGTCACATTAGTCAAACATTTGACTGAAATCGGCAAATATTTATTTGCCGTAGTCTGACCATAAAATATTTATTAGAAGCAAATAACATCACAGCTGATTTTGGGCAAATAAAATTATTTGCCAGTAAACAAACATGTTTCTAATGTGAACATAGTGTGACCACTCGACGGCAAATATTTGACTCATTTTTAGGCAAATAAATATTTGTTCTTACAAAGTTTTTGTAAGAACAAACAGAGACAAATAACAGCTGTATCAACAATGTTGCCCAGTATTTAAACTAAATTATTAGGTTTCGGAAAAACTCGCTGATAATTTTAAACTTATATGTGTATTAAATAAAAACAAAATACTGTAAGCAATTAAAAATAAAATTATAGATAAAAAATAATAAAGTGCAATTTTCGGAAGAAATAGTAAATTAAAAAAGTTGTCGGGCCAAATATTTTTCGAGTTATATATCATCAAAGTATTTTATATATAATTTGGTATATTTCGACATTTTCGCCTCAGAGTGGTGAAAAGTTTAAAAGTTGTATGTAAAAAAAGATGTGGCATTGGGGATTATTAAATGTTCGTTTATAAATTCTTAGTAAAGTATTAGTTTAAAGTAAAGTCGCAAGAAATTATATACTTGAAAATTTGCGTTGCCGCTAAATTAAAGTCAAGTTAAAGTTTAAAGTTGTAAATTATATACTGTTATATATCTACACATAAACCTATGATAAGGTTGATATGTATTTTGTTTTAAAATGCTTATACATAACTTTTAAATGAAGTTTTATATAACAACAAGCAACATGCTTTCACTTTAAGAATCAATATCGATTAATTTATATTAAACAAGAATTAAGCACGCTTTAATTTAACCAACATAAATTAAACTTTAATTAAGATTTGCACAGTGCCCACGCATTTTAACTGCTTAAAGAGACGTAAAAAGTCGGCTATGTGCAGAACAAAACCAAAATAATTTTTCCGCCCTACTCGAAGCGTAGGAATAGAGCTGAGAGTCATTAGTGAATATCCATTTCAATCACATAAACTGTTCCAGCATAAGTTTCGATTTGCAATCAAAAGATATATATTCTATAAGTACTAAGCTGAAAGATTATTTTTGCAATTAATGTAAACAGATTTTTTTAATATAAATATATTCGTTTGACGGTATGTTTATAACATAAAAACAACAATTTTTAAAAACTATATGTACAAGAGTTTTTCCGCTATTTCCCGAAATCTGAAACATTAAAATTTCTTAAAAATTGTAGAACTTTGTATCCCAATAAAAATTTTGCATATTTGTAGTTTAATTCTTTGTGAAATTGGCTTTTTAATTTAAGCGACTTTTTATTTCAACATGTTATTTGTCTACATTTATATCAAGTAAACAAATAAACAGCTGTAGTTTGAAAAACATATGAAATAAATTAAAACTTTTTAGAAATTTTAATCAAAAAAATGTAATGAATGAATATTAAAATTTATTGTTAAGAAGTAGAATTTAATTCCTATTTAGCTTCATCCTCTTATTGTGCTCCTTCCTTAGAACACCTTTTGGAGCTTCTTTATAGCATAGAATATGAAAAATTTGATATTGTTGCTTGGCTTTATTTATTTGGAACTTTCATACATGGGAGTTATTCACTATAAACTTTCTTCTCGCATTGCCGTTATGAGTAATAGTTATTTTAATGGAATCTCTATAAATAATACATGCGGGTGCATAAATATAATATTAGCCACCATTATTTGACCAACTTTTATAGTTTATGGCTATCAGCGGTGGATATTTGATTTTTATATTAAAAACTGGGATTTCATTTCTCGTACAAGGTATAGGAAAAGTATATTATAGGAAGAGAATAAAAACTTCATTTGAGACTTTTAAAAAGATGCGCCCAGGGTCTGCCTAGATGGAAAATTTTTTTCGACAGTTGTATATTTTTGCTCCGACTACAAAGGTTATTGTTTGTTTGTTTTGAACTTATGTATGTATATTGTACTGCAATTAAATAATAATTAATTATTATTAAGACCAGCAACTATTTTTCATCATTTGTAATAAGCGTTTAATAATATTTTACACGTTTTCTTTGCAATAACTTTGAAATAATGCCGAAGAAATTGAATGGCAGTGAAGACATCCCATGCGCAGCAGTTTGTGAGCAAATAAATTTATGTTTTTTTTTGCGGTTTCATCAAATATATTTTTAAGGCAAATATTATTTTAAATGTGACCGCACATAAAACATGTTTGCCTGTATTTTATTTGACATTGCTTCATAGCTGTTTCAACAAATAAAAATAGGCAAATAAATGTGCGTAGTGTGACCACAAAACAAATTTTGTATTGTTTTGAAAAAATTTAGGCCAAACAAGAGCAAACAAATTTTAGGCAAATGTTTGTCATATGTGACCGTACCTTTAGTCATATGTCAATAGCTAATTACGAAGTTTTAAATCGACCTCATACGTCATACCCCACCATTCGGTATTACGTCTTCAAAGTTCGTCTACAAAGTTACGGGTGGTGTTCGATCCATCGGCTTATACTTCTTCAAACATATCCCTAAATGATCTTCTCATAGTTGGTTCAATTATCAAAAAGGAATTATTCTCACAATTCTTTGCTTTCGGTTTCAAAAGTACGCGTTATCCGCCGACATTGGTAAAATGTATCGCCAGTTCATATTTGACGAAAGGGATCGAGGTTTCAAACTTATTCTTTGGAGAGATAACTCAAATAAGCCTCTTAATCTTAATCAACTTAACACGGTGATATACGGCACTTCAGCCGCACCCTTTCTAGCTATTCGAAGCCTTTCGTTAACTGCGGACAAATATAGTTAGCAATTTCCTTTTGGTTCCTAAATTCTGAAGCATGATTTGTACGTGGACGATCTTCTTACAGGAGCATTTACCATCGCTGAGCTTAATACCAAGAAAACGAAAATAACTCAAATATTAGAAAAAGCTAGGCTAAAACTTTCGAAATGGAATTTTAATTGCTCTCATATTAATACGTCAAATCAAGAGTTGCTTTTTAAAACGAATAACGAAAATATAACTAAAGCTCTCGGAATGTCATGGAAACCTGATCAAGACGTTTTTTGCTTTCGTTTCGATTTCTTGAAGGTTGAAATTCTATCAACTTTTGCTCGAATCTTTGTATAGCATTTAATAAGTCCAATTGAACCGTCATTCAAAATTCTCGTTCAAGAATTGTGGTAACAGCAACTTGATTGGGACTCTTCTGTAAGCGTTCAACTCAAATTCCGCTGTGTTCAATTGGAATTGAAACTACCTCATATTTATCTAATCAAATTACCCAGATATATTGCTTAAGACGAAACATTTAAAATTCATGGTTTTGCAGACGCATGGCAATTGGCTTACGGATACTGCATTTATATAAGAAGTTTCACACCGAGGGGAGTTCAAGTGAATTTACTTACTGCAAAATCAAGAGTAGCCCCAGTATTGCAACAGTCGTTACCTAGAGTAGAGTATTGTTCTGCATTATTATTGAGTCGGACTTGGGAAAAAATCAGGGAACAATTTCAAACCAAGTATACGTATCGTGTTTCCTTTTGGACAGATTCAAAAATCGTCTTAAATTGGCTTAAAAAATCATTCTTCGACATATGTTAGTTTCGTCGCGAACAGAGTTTCAGAAATCCAGAACACAACTAACAATATACCATGGCGGCAAGTGCCATCAAAAGGAAATCCGGCAGATATCGTATCTCGTGGTTGTTTAGCGAACGAACTCAGTTCAACAATATGGTTCACAGGACCACAGTTTCTTACAAAAAATTAAGCCCATTGGCCCAACAGTTCCGTCACTACGGAAATTAATAATTAAAGATCGCATTCGACATCTTCGCAAGAAGGAATGATAGCATTTCATTTTCCAAATGTTCTACTTCGTTAGATAATACTCCAACTACGTCAATTGGTGCACACTCTAAGCTACACACAAAATGTCAACCTATTCCTAAATACATCACTTTTTACAACACAAAATTATCATACAAAAACAGAACTACTTGCTTTATGAGAAAAACCCATGCAACCCTTTAATATTGAAAGAAAAATTAACAACACAATTCAAAATTGAGCCGGCTTGCTGTACCTGCAACTCAAGTTTCTGTAGAACGAGCGTTTAGTGCACTTGCTACAGTCTTCACCAAGCTAAGATCTAAGCTTCCAAAAAATTCTATTTCTAATGTATTAATAACAAACTTAAACTTTGACTTGCTCGACTGCTGAAACCTCAGAATGGAAAGCAGTAAGTAACATTGAGTTTAATTTTGTCCCAAACAGAGAAATTCATATTCATATTTTGTTTATAGACTATCCTTTTCTTAATATTGTATAACTATTAATAAATTATTACAATGAATAAATTATTATATAAATATAAATAACTTTTTTATTCTTATCATCATTACAAAGGAAAAATAAGGAATTGATTGATGAACTTCAAAAGAGCGATATTATATAAACGATAGATCGCAAAAAGTTTAAAAAGGACAATGTTATTGCACCTAGAATTTACAAACTACCATAAAGATGATACCCCCTCAGACCAATATGTTTCTCGATTACCTCACCTTCAGTGGAACTATGCAAACTTTTGACAAATATATAAAAATCTTACAGTGAATTCATAATACAATATTTAGGACGAAATACAATTTAGAAAGAGAATTAACAATTGTGCAATATCCGATGGCGAAAGTTTAGTGTGTTTTGATGTAGTGTCGTTATTTCCGAGCATAGCTGTGGACTACGCTATTGACTTAGTAATCAGAAAATGAAACGACGTTGAAAAACATACGTTAATTTCTAAGCACTTATTTTTAAAAAATTAAGTTTACAAGTGAAGAAGAAGAATCAAGGCAGGTAACCATACCTTGACATAATACGCGTAATAAGGAGAGAAAAATTAATATTGACTGGTGCCAAAAACCTACTGGATCTGGACGGATTGTGAATTTTTACTCGCGCCACCCAAAAACAATCATAATTAATACCGCGAACAATTTTATAAGACAAGTTTTGGCAATAAATGACGAACGATTTCATGAATATAATACTCGTATAAAGAAGAAAAAATGGATTTAAAAAAACTTTCCCTGACACTATTATAAAGAAACTTTTTTTTAACAATTAAAAAAAAAAATTCTTGGAAAAGAACAAAACTAAAACTAAGATGACCGAAAAAATTAATAAATCCGTTGACAACTATTTACAAAAACCAAAAGCAAAATAGACAAGATGGAAAAATCCAATGTTATTTATAAAATCCAATGTTATTTATAAATCATTGTAGAAGGGGAAAACATATGTGACCAAGGATATGTTGGTACGATAAAAAATAAACTATTAACTAGAATAGCAGGACGCAAATCAGACCGAAAATGTAGACACAAAACAATACACAAATAATTACATTACTGAGAGAGGACATACTTCATACCAGGGATGCCAGTAAATTTTGACTAGAAATCGCCACTTTTGCACAAAAAAATCAGCTTTATCGGCACTTTAATTTTAAAAAATCTATGACAAATCTGCAAGTTAAATAACACATTTTAAATACAATAAACCAGATTTTTACTAACAAAAAGTATCAAATAATTTATAATTTTTAAAGATTTATGGTTAAAATCAAAATTTTTAATATTTCAATTGCAAGTTCTACATAAAAATTGATGCAGTTATTTACAATTTTGTATATTTCGTTTTTTATGTTTGGATTCTTTTATTAACTCATTAGTCAATGAGCGCAAATACGGCTCATCAAATCTCAAAAAATTCTTTCTATTTATAAATTCCGTTAAATAAAGTTAATTGATTTTTATAAAATTAGCCAGTACAGTTCTTACAAGCCTTTCTATTTGGTTGTATAGTTTACGTATTTTAGCTGACTCACTTTAAAATATTCTGTTTATACTGTAAACAATTTCGAGAATTTTTTAAGAGGGTACTTTTGATTTGGATTGTTTAAATTTTTTATAATTGTTTTTGCTGTATCGATTTATTCAACAGAAGCAGCAAACGAAAAGTAAATTTTTAAGGCCTCATACAAATCTATTTTTCAAACAACTACTGCTTCAATTGACAGCCATCTGGTTTGACTTGGGTGCAGTAATTTTTTGGTTTTATTTCCAGTAGTTTTTTTGAATGTTTTGAAATTGATTCTGAACTATTTGATATGTAATTTTAAACTAGAGTTTTACATTCGGAAGGTATTTAAAGACAAGCATATAATGAAAGTGAGTGCCAAATACATTTCATAAAAATAATAAATAAATCTGGAATATCCTTTTTTCAAAGTTTTACATCTGAATTATTTGCATCTGTCATATTTGCAGCATTGCTAGAAAATTGGACTTGTAGTGTTCGAAATTTTGTGTAAAATAGTCTACAGTTACTTGTACAAACCTTTGGCATAATATTGATCTACTATTTATCAATTGGAAGAAATAGTCCTGTATATTAAATTAAATTGTACATATATATGTACATACAACCAAACACAGTGACTTGGTTTTGCATAGATGCGTTATTTGCATTTTTTCATATACATTTTTTCCGTACACGTACTTAAAATGAAATAAAGTACACTTAAACTTCTGTGTCTGTCATGTACCTCTTTAGCCGTACACGTACATAAAGAATAGCTACAATCGTAAATTAATGTACGTGTACGCAAATAAATACTTAAATAAAACACATTCATGGATATCTTCGGAAAATTTCAAAATTTAGACACATACATAATTGTTATGAAAAGAAAATACTTGTTGGTTATTTTCGAACAGAACATTGTGTGTACCTTCTGAACTTTGCAAAAAAAAACCCTTGAGAAAGTCGACAAACAATCGGCGAAACGTCAGGTAAAATTGTGATTAAAATTGTTTTAAATACTTTAAAACGTTAGGCCCAATTAGCTTAAAAGCTCTAAACATCTTTTTGTAATTTTTATGTTTATGATTAAAGAAATAAATAAAATAAAAATGTTTTTATAACTAATAATAATAATAATACATATATTATAATACATATACGAGTATTATAACATATATTATAATGATAATATATTTATATATTGGGAAGATTTGGCGACATTTCACAAGCCATTGGCGAGAAAGCTCGAAAAGAGTGGAAACACTGGTAAGGACTAATAGAAGGAACAAAAACGTGGCTCAAGGTACGGTCACATTAGAAAAACATTTGCATAAGGTTTTTTGCTCCTGTTTGCCCTCAATTGTTTCAAAGCAATACTAAATTTGTTTTGTGGTTACACTACGCACATATATTTGACTATTTTTGTTTGTTCAAACAGCTAAAAAAAAAACAGTGTCAAGTAAAGTATGGGCAAACATGTTTCATGAGCGGTCAAAAAATATTTGCTGCACATTTGATGTCTTCATTGTCATTCAATTTCTTCAGCATTTTTTCAAAGTGCAAAGAAAATATTTAAAATATTCGGCCGTATTTCCGTTGGCATTGTCGTTTTCATGTCGCTTCGTTTCTAAAATGGTATTCCTGAAATATGGCGAAGACGACGATAAAAAGTTATCGAAAACTACAATAAAAAAAAATTGGTAGACTACAAAAAATAAGACGCTTTATTTTGTGTTTTTTCTTTTCTTTTTTTTTATTATAACTATCATTAATACATTTAAAATATTTACAATCAGCCCAATTATAAACAAAAATTCCGTGCGAGTTTTTTCACTTTTCCCTTTTCTCCAATTATACATTTTTCCCCTTTTGATTGACTGCGGAAAGTGAAAAAAATCCGAGGGAAAAAAGTAGGTATTCTAAATTAAAAAATAAAAATTATATGAAAATTAACAAAACAAACTCCCTTCAAATTGCTGTGATGCCACTTTTTCATTATTTTTCCCCACGGAATTCATAATTGGAGAAATCTTTTCTCGAGAAAAATTTTTTCCGTGGGAAAGAAATTCCGTGAGAATATTCATAATTGGGCTGAATAAAAACGTTTTTCGAGATCTTACTTAAGTAAGTATTGAAACAAATTTGAACTTAATTTATCATTTATTTATCAAAGCTTACATTTTTTTTTAATTTAAAAGCAATATGTGTAGTATATCGGACAATTTTACGGCAGAACGTTAAAATTTTTTCCATTCTAAAATTAAGTGTAAGAATCTTGCTATAAGTACAAATATTAAATTGTTTGATATGTGTTTTTTTAAGATTTGTGCACACATTCACACAGATTTATTGGTCACCAGCTTCTTTTTCACTTTAAAATTCAAATCTTTCCCCACCTTTAAATTAAGTTATATATTTTAAAATTTTTAGTTATAACTTGTAGTTTATTTAGTTTTACTTACTTTGTGCTACCCATCTCGGTCACGGACTGGAGGTCCAAATGGATTTATTTTTTCAAAAACCATAAAAATTTAATGGTTTCATGCCTTTTTTAAAACCCTTTTCATATTCAGGATTTTTTTTTTCCATTTCTGAAACTAAAATTTCAAACTGCCGGAACGTTGTAATTTTACTTTTTTTACCTCTCGTTTTAATGTCGCTACTGAAAATAAAGGCGACAAAATACTAGCGTTTCTTTGTCGTTTCCATCTTCGTTTTGAAATAGAGAATACCTACACGTGTCAATTTTTGTCGATAACGAGAACGGTAATTCCAAGTTGTCGTTTTTATTTCGTTTTTTGAATTGTTAAAATACTAAAAACAAATGGTGGAAAAATCTGCTTCTATTAAATTTACAAACTTTTTTGGAACACGTCCGCATATATTTGTAAAATAATTTTTCTTTGAATTGGGACATGTTTCAGATTTCAGAAGCTAGAAGAAAAACACTTATCTTACAGTCAAACGAATTTACATGCATTAATAAAAAATTCAATTCACATTTAAGTTTGAAAGTAAACTTTTCACTTAATCGAAAATTATGGAAAAATGATTTGGATGCTTATCACTAAAGTTATTGCGTGTGTCTTGGACCAGGTTAAGATTCTTAGCTCCATTACTATTCGGTTGGTACGGTAGAATGATTTCGTTTTTTTTGTTTTTCTGCAAACAGCCGACTCTTTTCAGCTCTTATGCAGTTTAAATGCGCGGGCACTTTTTAAATCTTAAAGTTAAATTACTGAAAATATCTTACTTAAATTTAAGCTTCCATTTTGAAACAACATATATTTCATTGTGATCAGAGCTTTATGTGCAGAAATATATATTTTAAATCTATGTGATTCTGGCAGGATAACTTGTTCTTAGTAGAAGTAAACAAAATTTTGCTTAAATCTGGTTAAGCAAAGTATTTCAAAACGAGAACAAAAGTTACTTACGATGTTTAAAACCAATACTTAATTAAAATAAAAAAAATGATGGTCCTAAATGGAACAACTTTTTTGCGTAAAATTCTGAAAGTTTGGTCCGCTCTAACGCAAAAATGTCGAAATATACCTAATTATATATATACAAAAATTTTGATGATATGTAACTTTAAAAATGGCGTTTTATTATTACTACTATTTGAAATTTAATCGATTTTTCCGAAACTTAATCATTTAGTTTAAATACTACGCAACAGTGGCTAAATATTTGTTATTTGCCTCTGTTTGTTCTTAAAAAACTTTTTTATTTGCCTGAAAATGAGTCAAATATTTGCAGTCGAGTAGTCACACTATATATTTACATTAGAAGCATTTTTGTTTGCTGGCAAATAATTTTATTTTCCCAAAATCAGCTGTGGTGTTTTCGCTCCTAATAAATATTTTGTGGTCAGATTACGGCAAACAAATATTGCCGATTTCAGGCAAATGTTTGTCAAGTGCGACCTACCGTACCTTTAATTAAAAGATAACCAGTACTTACGTGTTATTTATCTGTCGCAATAAGGAGTAAGTGCTTTAGTCGACTAAAGCAAAACTTGACTGCCGGTTTCTCTGAATACGAACGAGCATATCTTTCGCACATTTATGTTGAAAACAAAAACTAATTTTTATATTTTCCAAAAATATTGGACCATTTTGCAGGAAGTTATAACAAAATGACTTTCTGCTTATCTTTTTTAAATGTGTAATCTCATTTGGAAGAAAAACTTAAGTCCCCATAAGCTTTTTCCATATCAAAAAAACTTCTTTCAGAACTTACTTTTTTAATGGTATTCCCAATTATTTTTGGTAGATAAAATATGCTTTGAAACATAAGTTTAACTTCCTCCTGTAAAGTTAAGATAAGGAAAACAAAAATACTAAGTCTTTTTATATATAATCTTATATTTTAAGCTAATCAGGCCTGAATTAATCCATGTAAATAAAAAACAATTTTTATTACATTTTTCCCCAACGTTTCGTGAATTTTTTGTTCACTTTCTCAAGGGGTCGTCTATTTAATTAAAAAGAAGAAAATTTAACACAGTTACAATTAAAAACAATTACCGCGAAAATGTACAAAATATGTTTACTTACACTATGACAGTAGAGTTTACATTAATAAATTAAGGAATTTTGATAAAATTAACAATAAAAAACAATATTAAACATGAATTAACAAACACAAAATTTAATTTAAACTGTTCCTTAAACTAATGCGAGTTTATAACTGGCGCTTAAATTGTCTGTGTCCTCTTTAATGTTCATTGTTTTGTTTATTTTTTGTTGTATTCCTAAGCTTTCTATGGTGTATCTCTTTTTCTCGTTGTTTACTTTGTCTAGTATTTTTATATTGTCAAAATCAGGCTTATGTTTTGTTTTTGTTATATGCTGAGACAGTGCTGTGTTTTCTCTGTTTTTGTTGACATCAGCTTTGTGCTCATTTACTCTTGTCTCTAAACTTCTCTTAGTTGTTCCAATGTAAATAAGATTGCAGTTATTATTTTCATCCCCTTTCCATTGAATTTCGTAAACTACATTGTTTTGCTGTAGTTTTGCTATTGGTGTTTTTGTTTTTGTAAAAATTGCATTTAATGTTTTGTTTGGCTTGTATGCAAAGCTTATGTCAATTTTATTTTTATTTATTGTTGTTTTTATACTGTTGTTGTCGGTTAGGCCAGGTATGTATTTTACACTGTAAAATTGTTTTTCTATGTTGGTGTTACCATTGTTGCTGTTTTGTATTGGTTTGTATGCTGTTAATAGAGACTTTATTAATTTTTTGGGGAAGCTGTTATTCATCAATATGTCGGTAATTTTTTGAATATTTTGTGGATGGTATATATTGTCGCTGATGTCCAGTACTCGTTGTATAAGGTTTTTGGCCGTGTTTATTATTTGGGATTTTGGTTGCGTTGCATTAAAATTGATTATCCTGCCTGATGAAATTTCTTTTTGATACAAGTCAAATGTTATTTTGTTTTTGTTTTTAATCAGCATCATATCAAGGTATGTTATCCTATTGTCCGTCTCTACTTCCATAGTAAACTGAATTTTGGGGTGGTATTTATTTAATGTGTCAAGTATTTCTTCTTTGTCGTCAATGTCGATTATAGCTAAAATATCATCTACGTATTTTGCTACGTACTTTATTTGAATATTTTTGCTCTTCAATTCGGCTAACGCTACGTCCAGTAAATTGTCTAATACGATGTCGGCAACTGTAGGTGAGAGCGGGTTTCCCATTGGCATACCAAATATTTGATTATATACTTTGTTGTCGTATACAAAATAATTGTTGTCATACAGGCAAAACTTTAAAACTTCTAAAAATTTTGAACGTGGTATTTTTGTTTTTGTTTTTATTAAGTTCCACTTATCCATTATATTGTTGATAGCAGTGTTAATTGGTATATTCGTGAAGAGTGAAATAACATCAAAAGAAACTATAGTGTCATTGGCGTCCAGTTTTATATTTTTCAGTTGTTGTTTTACTTTTAAAGAATTTTTTACGTTATATTTATCAGAAATTATGTTTTTGAGTATTGATCCTACGTATTTGCTGAGCTTGTAACAAGGTACTTGAACTGATGACACTATGGGTCTGAGAGGCATGTTGGTTTTATGTATTTTCGGTAGTCCATAAATTCTCGGAGCTGTTGCGGCGGAACAAGTAAGCATGTGTTTTTTCCAGTTGTCTATATATTCTTTTTTATGTAATTCATTTATTATCTGGTTATTTGTTTTTATTAATTTAGAAGTAGGGTCTATTCTTATAATTCGATATGTGTTCCTGTCCTCTAGTAATTTTTCCATTTTTTTTTATCATAATATTGTTTATATATTGCCACCGTTTTGTTACCTTTGTCTACTTGTGTTAGAATTATGTCTTTATGTTTGCGTAAAAATTTTTTTGTTTTTTCAAAAACAGCTAAAATAAACTTTTCTTTTTGATTGTTGTTTATATTTCTTTTAAATTGTGTGACCCTGTTTGCTAATTTTGTTCTTGTTAGTTCTTTTTCCCCAACTCTGCTATCTTTAATTTGTTGGATGCACTGCTCAATATCTGCTATCACATGTAGTGGTGAAAAACTTTGTTTATTTACGGGTATAGCAAATTTTTTCCCAAGAGACAATAGCCACTTGCATTCCCACGGTATTTTTATTTTAGTTCTATTTTCAAACCAATGTTCATTAAAAATTAGTCCATGTTTTTTAAATTGTTTTTCTTTAAGTGTATTTAACTTTTTAATTTGTTTTTCTTTGGTATTTGTCATTATGTGTCTTGCTCTCTCTGTTTGTTTTTTTATAAATGTTTCAAAGTCCTCTGTTGTCACAAAATTTTGAATACCTGTTTTAAGGTTGTAAAGTTTCCTTCTAATCTGTTTCAATTCAGTGTTTGTTTGTGATATTTCTAGATTAAGAATTTTCTTGTGAAAATTGTATTCAATTTTTGTCAGTTTACCTTTGACATTCCCACATGTGAACAATTTTGTGACTTGTGTTGTTGTGTTTTTTGTGTGATTAGGTACTAAACCATACGTCCTACAGGATAGTAAGTCTTCTTTATTAATAGTGATTTGATATAAGCACTCGTTTCCAAATAAACACGTGAATAAGTGACGTAATTAGTTTGACACAATATATTTTTTTGCTTTCATAACTAGGAGTCTGTTAGAAAATAAGATTTTATTTAGAAAGTAGTCGTGTAATATATGTGGATTTTCGCAAGTCAATAACTACTATATATAATGCAGCCGAAACTATTGAGCACAGATTTTTAGTTCACATATGGAATGTGATGTGGGCCACACACAGTGGAGGAAATTACCAATCTAACAGAGATTTAATTATAACTTCTAATGCTTATATTTTGTATCGAAAATTTTTTATATATAAATAAAAATGCATTATATAAAAATTAATACAAAATAATTTTTGGTCTAACTTTTATTATTTTTTTATAAAAGTGCTCTACTCAGTATATGATGAGCTATCGTATGACATTCTATTTTCCTCATCCGTAATAGAGAGAAGACTTAAAACATTATTATCTAATATATCATCCTAACAGGGAACTGAAGTTTTCGACAACATGGTAATGAAAGGATCTAAATAAATAAATAGACTGCGCATTGTATTTTTCCTTGAATTTTTTTGAGTGTGATGAATGCAAAATTTTCTGAGGTCTTTATTTTTTGCCTCCAGAGCTTCTTCAGACATCATGCCAATTGAAAGTGAAATATATATAAATTTTGTGGACAGAAGAGGGCAAGTAAATTCATAGATATAAGTCGACAAAAATAGTTGGTGTTTGGAATGCATACAGTTTGAAAGCATCCGTACTAATTTCATATCCCACAGCCATTGTACGGAATATAACGCTGAATTTATAAATTCGTGAATAGTTAACACCAGTTATTTAAGAGCCAGTTTTGGCTGTTGCAAAAATTTTCTGGCTGTGTGGCCGTTATTAGTGGTGCCTGATCCAGGCATAGGGATATCAACCAGTATAGCCATTTCCTTTCTCAGTTTGATTTGTATCTCATTTCTTTTTTCAGCAACATTCACATATATGAAACAAAGCGATATAATAAAACAATTTTCAATGCAAAATTAAAGATTGATAATGAATCATATAAGAATGTCATGGATGGACAGAAACTTAACATTGGATGGGATGGATGCAGAGTTTATGACGGTACAATGGTGATACAATGTCTAAGATGTTTAGGATATAACCATAAAGCTTCGGAATGTAAAAATGATGAAGTATGCTATAAATGTAACGGCAACCATAGAAACAAAGAAGTAGTAAATAAATGTTTAAATTGCATTTAAGAAAATAAAAGGCTGAATTTAGATCTAGATGTAAACCGCAGCACAAATCGCAATTGTCCAGTATATCAAAATAAACTTAGTTTAAAGAAGAAGAGGTTAGGATTGGCCGTCTAGCAATCAAGAAGCATACGTGGTATATATACTAATATTCAGGGTTTAACAAATAATTTTAATCAGCTTGAGATAATGGCACACACGGTCAATCCAGAATTTATAATACTTTCGGAAACCCATCAAACCGACCAGATCAATGAAAGTGAAATTGAACTAGCCAATTATAAACATTACTATCTACTATCAAATTCATCTAGAACTGGAGGAGTAATTATATATTTTAAAAAACATTGGCAGATAATTAAAATAAAAGAATATATAAAAGATTCAGATTATTGGATAGGTGCATATCTTGCAAAGTATGGGAAATTTTCAGTTATAATAATAGCAGTATACAGATCACCAAACAGCCGTAAAGCAGAATTTCGTGAGTACCTAAGGGAATTTCTAGATGAGATCTGTGAAAGAAATTATAAAATTATAATAGCTGGAGATTTCAATATTGATTGGCATAAAGACTTTTATAAAATTAGAATCGAAAGCATACTAAATGATAACGGTCTAAAACAAACAATAAATGAATTTACTAGAATAGCACAAAACTGGAAAACTTTAATAGACTATGTAATTACAAATACGGAAAACGTTTCGGTAAAAATTAATTTAAATAATAAAATAGCTGATCACGAATCAATCGATATATCTATTGAATGTGAAAATTATGAATATGAACCCAAAAATAATGAATGTGTCGTTTTTAAATATAACAAAAACCGTTTTAAAACTAAGTAGAGATCGAAGTTGATATGTGGGGAAATGAATTACCTAAAGGAATAGCTATGTAATTTTGATTTTGGTATTGATGATACAGTGCAACATTTTACAACTAGAATAAGAGTGAATAAAAATAAATCGTTTAACAATGAATAAAGAGTATTAAAAAAAGATAAAATTATAAAGTATCAAAAAGCGGTATTCGAAAACTCTGATAGTGCGTGGAATAATTATAAAACAGCAAGAAATATATACAAAGTTAAAATCGATAATGCTAAAAATAACTATGTAAATAGCAAAATAAGAGTAACCAAAAGGAAATGTGGAGCAGAATTGAGGAATTAGTACTAAAAAAACCCAAAAATTTAATAAAAAGTGTGATATTTGGAAGCGTAGAATATTCTGATAATTCAAAAATTGCTGAAACTTTTAATAATGATTTCGTTGACAGCATTAAAGAAATACGTGACTCTATTGTCACTGTACAATATGAAAAGAAAGTAACTGCTATAATAGAATTAAAAAATATATGTAAAAATATGAAAAAAAAGCGCGACTACAAAGGATTATCAAATACCATTATATTAGATAATTGGAACACAGTTGGAAAAACATTACTTCAAATTATAAATAAATCGCTGGAAACAGGCATTTTTCCAGAGAGCTGGAAAGAGTCTGTGATAGCTTCGGTTAAAAAAATTAAAAAAACTAATAAATGTGAAGAATACCGACGGATCAATATTCTTAACACGTGTAAAAAAATTATTGAAAAGGTTGTAAAAACACAACTAAAAGAATATTTAGAACAACACAATCTGCTATCGAAGTACCAATCGGGCTTTAGAAAGAAATACTCATGTGAAACAACAATTAACTACGTGATAAAGAGATGGAAATTTATAAAGAGTGACTCTAAAGTACTGGCTATATTCTTAGATTTGAAAAGAGCATTTGAAACAATAGACAGAGGTATTATGTTACAAAAACTTTTTAAGTACGGTGTCCAAAATAAAGAACTAAAATGGTTTCGAACATATTTAACAAAACGCAGACAGATAACAAAAGTGAATAACGTTGAATCAAGTGTAAAAGAGAATGATTTTGGTGTGCCACAGGGCTCAATATTAGGAGCATTGTTATTTTTAATATACATAAATGATATTGAAAATGTAATTAAAAATGTGAAATTGTACTATATGCCGAGGATACTCTCATTTTCACTGAAGAAAAAACATGCGAAAAATGTTATGAAAATTTAAACTCAGACATGGAGAATACTAATAAATGGTTAAAAATGAACAACGTTCAGCTAAATGAAAATAAAACTAAGTTAATGGAAATTAATATGAATACTACTAGAATATTTTCAATAAATAACGTGATAATAGAAAAAGTTAACAATATCAAATATCTAGGTTTCCTTATTGATAGAGAACTAAAATTAAAAGAACACGTTGAATACATTTGTAAAAAAAATTGGTAAAAAAAATAGGATTTTTCAAACGGTTAAGAAAAAAAATCTCAATAATAACATCAATAAACATATACAACACTATCATAAAACCACATTTTGAATATGGATCTGCTATTTTATACACATGCTGTTCTGAACAACAAATATCAAGATTGCAAAAATGCGCGCTATACTGAAATGCAACAGATTTGTCCCGATTACATTAGTGCTGAATACACTAAGATGGCTTAATGTGCGCCAAAGATTAATGTTTAATACACTAAATTTAATTCGAAAATTGAAAATGGGAGAAGCACCCGAATATTTAACTGAGCAGCTGATATATGTTGGAGAAACTCAGCCATACAATTTGAGGAATGTATTGGATTTTAGACTGCTGCGAGCAAACACTAGTGCAATGCAAAGATCATTGTTTTACAAGGGGCTGAATGTATATAATAAAATGCCGAGCTATTTAAAGACTGAAAATAATACTAATGCTTTTAGAAGAAATATTGTAAATTTTGTTAGGAATAATAATAACGAGCTTAGCTCAAATATATAGGGATATAATTTATTGTTTTATATTTTTGTAAAAGTATTTATTCATATGAAATTTTTCACCCTTTGGAAATTTCAGTGCGTTAGTCATCATTATATTTACTTATACGTATATATGATGATATGAACATAGGTTTCGACAGCAGAAAATATTTCCTAAGCTTCATCTTCCTTAATCCAAACCAAAAATAGTGTTCGCTTTGACACTGAAATTGTAGCAAAAAATTATTTTTTTTTTTTTTAATTTAAACAGAATTTTATTTAAACTCGAAAAAATTATAAACTGCAGCTGGTGCTTAAAAATGGCGGAAAAGCTTTTGACTGCAGCTGGTGCAAAATATATTGTTTTTAAAGCTTAATAGACATACGAATAATGAGTGTAACACAAAATGAAAAATGTCAATCGTCTATCTGATGTATCAGTTATCGAACGCAAAACGAATTTGCGCAAAAATATATTTTGAAATATTTAATCGCAGCTACATTAACTATTTCTCCCACAGTGCCACGCCGTGATAGAGTGAAAAAGAGGATCAATATTAAGATACACTAACCTAGTGATTGGTATAATTTTGTAAGAAGTGTTGGGGTTAAAAATAAAAAAATATCCAATTGTTGTCTCCTTAATGGTTACTTTTTTAAATCATTTAAGTTGGCCAAGATTATACCAATACTTAAGCAAGAAAAAGACCTCCAATCAACTAAGTATTCCTAATGTTTTAGACAAAATATTTGAAAACGTAATTCTATATACAGCTCTGTGCAAGATAATAGTAGAGCTACGACATGGATTCGATTTTGTTTTATTGCATATAGTGTACACTAAAAACTGCATACAAAAAAATCCACATGGCATCCCTAAATATGTATTACAACAATGACGAAATATCTTTTTCTCTCTGTATTCATTTTTGAAAATAACAGTTATTTAATTAAAAATACTTGCTTTTTGGTTGTGCATAATAATAGTAGTAGCCTATATAAAACTACATAATAATAATTTTATACATATATTTTATGTTAGTTTCGTACTATTTGCTTTTCTTGTTAAAGTACAAATTCTCGAATTTAACTTTTAGTAAAAATTTGTTGTTTAATACATCTAAAATGGGTCGGGGTAAACACTGCAACCTAATCACCAGAAATTTAATTAAAAAACTTCTATCAGAAGGTAAATCATACAGATTTATTCAAAATGTAGTGGGATGTTCACGAGCAGTTATTGCAAATTGTAAAAAATGGAAATCGAAGCAAGAAACACGTGGACGCAAGCCAAAAATTCTTCAAAGTTACTCTTTGCGCATTAACCCTTTCGGGACTACTGGGATTATACGTCCCAGCAATTTTCAAACTGTCTTTTTTCTTTATTTTCAACGCAATCACCAGGGAGGTAGAACTGCCAAACGTCCAAAAACGGATAGCATCAATATTGGAGACCACTTGCCAGTAGAGCAAGAGAAGCATTGTCGCTGTGTCCGATGTTCTTCACTTGGCACAGAAAAGCGAACAAAGATGATATGCTCAGGTTGTAACAACGCCTTATGTTACAAGTGTTTTGGTCCATTCCACAAATAAATACCTAATTGCATTCCTAAAATGTTAAAAATAAATGTAAACTTTTATCTAAATCTAATAATATTTATATTTTAGTTATCTTTTTAATTTCGAATCGCTCTTCGAGAACACTGATTGTGATTTTATGCCCCATGAAAACACTTGTTGGGATTATATGTCCCAGGATAAAAGGACGAATTTAAAATTTTTAAGTATGGAGAACATAATACTTTTATCATACCTTTTAGAATATGAAAAAAATTTTACCATACATAATTTGGTTTGCAAAATAAAACTCCGTCCCGAAAGGGTTAAGCGCATGGTGAATGCTAACCCTTTGGTGACATCAAAAAGGATAAAGCAGGACTTTGAGCCTGAAGTAGACACGTCAACAATTCGTCGACATCTCATTAAACAAAATTCTATTCAAGACAGGTGCGAAATCGAATTAAGTTTGCTAGAACTCACAGTGATTGGCCTCAGTCAAAATTTGTTTTAAAGGCTGTCAAGCACGGTGGTGCAAAACGATGGTACAGGACCCATACATTGGATAAAAGGCAACATTGACTCCTTTTTGTATATGAAAATTTTAAAAACAGTAATGTTACCTTACGCAGAATTTAATGTGCCGCTTAAATGGGTCTTCCAGAAGGACAACGACCCAAAACACACAAGCAAAATGGCAAAAAAGTGGTTTTCCGACAATAAAGTTGAGGTTTAGGAATGGCCAGCGCAGTTCCCAGATCTGAACCCCATTGAAAATCTTTGGGAGGATGCTAAAAAGGCTGCTTTTAAAAATAAACCTGGAAATGTACAAGCATTATGGACGTCAGTGAAGTCAGCTCGGGAAAATATCCCCATTGAGAGGTGCAGATCTTTAGTTGAATCCATGCCACGCCGTTGCGCCGCTGCTTTAGCTAATAAAGGATATTCCACAAAATATTAAGAGATCCAACAAAACATGTTAAAAAATAATTAATTTGATTACATGTTTTTATTTTACAGTTATTTTCCATAACTGCTACTCTTTTTTCGCACAGTAAAATTCGAATTCCCTAATAATTTTACGTTTTATTTTCTGAACTAGAACATGTCTTTTAAGTTTTTATTTTTCTTCCAAAAATTCGATGTGAAAATAATAATATGCAATCGTAAAATGTTTTCTTTTATGTATAAAAAATCGTTTTAATGAAAGGCACAATTTTTCATGTGCTATTACTATTATTTTTCACGGAGCTATAGATTGAACAAATATACAGAATGATCAGTTAGATTTCAGAACACACCACTCAAAAAACATCAGGTAAAACGAATTAGAAACATGATCACCAACACCAAAAATTGCCGCAAAAGCACTGGCGCAGTTTTTTTTCGGTATAGAAAAAGCCTTAGATTCAATATGGCATAGTGGTATTATACTTAAGCTTAATTAATTTAAATATCCTATTTATTCACAAAAAATTATTAAAACCTTTCTGACAGATCGAAAGCTTATAGACAATGTTTCTTCAACACGAAGAGATATTCTGGATGGAGTTCCGCAAAGCTCAGTCTTATCTCCTTTACTCTCTTCAATATATACAGCAGACTTTAGAGCTAAATGAAACGATGCACAGCATTTTACGTATATGACACTGCAAAAATCACCTCTGGAAAAGTATCCGCTTTAATTGTTAAAAATATGGGCACAGGACTCGTTCATGCTGATAAATATTTAAAAAAATGGAAAATAAAAATTAACGAGGGAAAAATAATAGCGACTATTATCCCTTTAATATATCGCCAAAGCGAATACCTAAAACCACATTATCTATACAAGGATCTATAATTCTAATCTCAGATAACGTACAATATCTTGAAGTTCTTTTTAAAAATTTTTTAACAGCATATTTTTCAATCTTGTGATAAAGCACTGAAATGTGGCAGAGCCCTGTACCCACTTTTAAATAAAAATTCAAAATTATCACAAAAAACAAACCTATAATCATATATGCTGCCAGGTATGGTCGACCAGGTGCGCAAAAACTTAATTAAAAAACCTTAAATCATCCAAAACGAAAATCACAAAGCCGCTTTCAATCTAGGTAGAAGATAACCCTCCCACTGTTCTATTAAATACAAATTCTAACCAAGAAATGTTTAAATCTGTTATTGATAAATTAACTACAAGATTTGAAGTCAGAAATAGGTCTGCTAATATCGAAACATTTAGAAATAAAAATATCAGAAGTATTTTCATCTAAAAAGCATGACTTAGCAGAAGAATCAATTAATGGACTAGCTAGAAGGACAACTGCACGTATGACTCGTCTGCTACATGCGTTCAATAGACGCGGATGAGTAGAGCTGCAAAACTATCAATAGTCGGCACATTCGATAGTCTCGATAGTTTACTTAAAAACTATCGATACTATAGTTTCGATACTTTGCTTTAAAACTATCAATACTATTGTTTCGATACTTTGCTTTAAAACTATCGATACTAAAGAATTCTGTGTGAAGTGCTAATTCCTGCAAATAACGCTCCCTGATACTATCTCTATTGGAAAAAAACTAATGATAGTCAACAAAAATAAAACTCCATATTACCGATAACACTATCGATTGTTTTGCAGCTCTACGGATAGGCTAAAACAGTTTCATCAACCTAATTTCGACGTGTAAAAAACTTACGGAGTCAAGTTCAAGGTTTATATGACAACATGTGGCAACAGACTACATTTAGATATTGGCTGGCACTAACAGACAAATGCAGTGAGGGTGCACCTCTTGCGCCGCAACTCGCAAGATCAGTAGACAGTTCACAGCCCTTTCCACAGGAACAATTCCTCAATTTAATGGTGACTGCTTAAAGTGGCGTACAAGCAGTCTTTCCCGAATGCACTAAGAATGTGGTATATTAATAGCAAGGTATATTAAAAGCAGGAGGCTGGTAAACTTAGAAGAAAATTACAAAACTGCATGAACCCTTTTTCAAGAGTGTTTTAACAATAAACGGGTTATTGTAGCCATGGTAGTAGAAGGGATCCTGAATTAACCAAACGAAAAATTATTTACTGCATCAATCAAGGCTCTTCATGATACAAGAAAAGTATGCGCTTAACAACTTAAATATCGACACATCCGCTTGAGATGCCTTAGGTTAGGTTAGGTTAGATTGCACAGGCCGTCGGCATAAAAGACCGACCCACTTGGGTCCCAAAGGCCCCGTTGTGTTGCCTGGAAACAGGATTTGCAGGGGATCAGATCCAGGCCATTACGGCACCGTCAAAGATCCCAATCCAAACCACCCCGAGGACCGGATAAACAAGTTTATCCTAGCAACGTTGCAGACAGATAAGTCTGCAAGGCCATGCAGTCTCGGACTGCCGAAGATGGCCGCTCTATTCTCAGAAAGAGCTGGGCAGTGGCAGAGCAGATGCTCTACCGTTTCTTCCTCTTCCTCATCTTGACAACTTCTACAGTAGTCATGATGCGGAAGAATTAATCTCCTAGCATGGGTACCAATGACACAGTGCCCCGTCAGCACCGCCACCAGCATGCCCAGCTGCCCCCGAGGAAACCTCAGTAGATTTGCGGTTCTCCTATTTTCGTACTGAGGCCACAATGTCCTCGAGACCCTGCAGGTAACCTCCTCAGACCATCTAGACTGTGCAGCTCTGAGGAGTTCCTGCTGAAGTAAAGCTCTACAGCAGCTTAATGGGACTCCTACCAGTGGATCTGTCTCCCGGTCTCCCAACCGGGTTCCCAATCTGGCGAGTTCGTCCGCAATTATATTCCCGGGTACGCCCGAGTGAGCCGGTACCCAAAACAATTCCAGGTTGGAATGTCTCGCCATCTCGTTAAGAGATGTCCGGCATTCACGTACCAATCTGGATGTCGTATAGACACCCGATAAGGAGTTAATCGAGGCCTTGCTGTCAGTACAGATCCGGATATCCTCTCCGTATATCCTGTGGTACTTCATCCAGCAAGCCGCCCTTCTGATGGCTGAAATCTCAGCCTGTACCACGCTACACTGATCCCGTAGCCTAAACTTCATTCTGATCCGAAATCTGGGAATGAAGACGCCCCCCCGACCCCCGTGACCGACTTTGACCCGTCAGTATAAACATCAAGCACATCCCCACGCATATTCGATGTGCCCGACGTTGATACCCCGAAACCAATATCAGACATGGGGGTGGGCGTGCAATAATCGATGTTGTCAGGCATGGCCGAGGAGTAGCCTAAAATGGTCGCATGTCCAAAGTCCCCTGACTTCCACGTCGCCGCTGCATTTAGTCTAACCGCCGAGTTCATAGCCGCTTGGCCATGAGATCGACCGGTAGCCAGTGCAGCATCGTAAAAAGGGCCTTCGATGGACTGGTGCGCATTGCCCCGGTGACCATCAAGGCCGAAGTGCGCAATATACTATTCAGCATACTGCAGTTCACCAGTTTGCCCAGTGCGAGCCACCATACAAGAACCCCATACATGAGTATGGGTTTTATGACCGTGTTAAAGAGCCAGTACGACGTGTTGGGATTTATGCCCCAGTGTCTGCCCATGGCCTTTCTACACACATACAAAGCCACTCAGGCCCTATCCGCCCGAAACCGGACATTGGGGGTCCACGACAGTTTTGAGTCCAGGATGACACCCAGATACTTTGCCCTGTCAGATAACCCAAGCTCCACTCCATTTAGGAGTGGTAGCGGAAAATTTGGAATCTTGTTTCTTCTCGTGAAGAGCACAAGCTCCGTTTTGCGAGCGTTCGCGCTAAGCCCGCTCTCGGTACACCACCTACTGACGCAACCAAGCGCCGATTGCAGACATTGCGATAGCGTGTCAGGATACTTTCCAGATACTGCGACCGCGACGTCATCCGCATATGCCACAGTCCTGAACTCCTTGCAGTCCATTTCTGTCAGCAATGCGTTCATGGCGAGGTTCCAGAGAAGGGAAGATAATAACCCCCCTTGTGGTGTACCTCGCTTAGCTACCCTGTATATGGTAGCTAGCCCCATACTGGAAGTAATGACCCTATTAGTCAGTAGATTCCTTATAAAGTTTATTATCGACTGATTTACGTTCAGTCCCTCCAGGGCCATCGTAATGGCCTCCGGTTTCACATTGTTGAAAGCCCCTTCTATATCTAGAAAGGCAACCAATGCATATTCCTTATGCTCTAGGGATTTTTCTATAAACCCCACAAGCGTGTGTAGTGCCGTCTCAACAGATCTGCCCTGACATACGCATGTTGAGAGGCGGAGAGTCGGTCCGGATTAATCGTCCTCCTCAAGTGGAGGTCAATTATCCGTTCCAGAGTCTTCAAGAGGAAGGAGGATAGACTTATAGGTCTAAAGTCCTTCGGTTCAGTGTGTGAGGTCTTCCCCCCCTTGGGAATCAAGACCACAGAAAAAAAAGTCCATGGTTCCGGTATATACGACCATGCAATGCTTGCCGTGTATATCGGAATTAACCATGGTATAACAATATCCGCATTATGCTGCAAATCAGCCGGTATGATACCATCAGGACCCGCTGATTTAAACGGGTTAAAATTACCAAGAGCCCACATAAGTCCTCCCCCGTTTATAGGAAAGGCAACTGATGCACGGCTGTCAAGAATGGCTGCTCCTCCTCCCCTAGAAGGAGCACAGCCCGGAAAGTGAGTTTCCATGAGAACCTCTAGGGTCTCCTGTGCACTCAAGGTCCAATTGCCACATGGTTTCTTAATGAAACTAGGGACAATGGGCGTTGCCGATAGAATCTTACGAAGTCTGCTCGTCTCGGAAGCACCCTCCACTCCACTGCAGAAGGATATCCAAGACCTTAGCTTCGCATTTCTTATCATGTTCTTAAATCTGTTCACTGAGGACTTATAAGCTGACCAGTTTCCTGATCTCTTGGCCTCATTAAAAAGTCTACGGGAGCCTTTTCGTGCCTCCGCGATATCCGAGCTCCACCAGGGTGGTTTGCTCTTACCTCGGCAGATATTCATTCTGCAGGATTCCGAAGTCGCGCGTTCAAACGCATTGGTTAATGCATCCACCGCGACCTCAATGTCCCGCCGATTTTCTATTCTCGGTGGACTCGAAAGAAAATCGGAAAGGAGAGACCGTTGCCGCTCCCAATCCGTTTTCCTTCTATTACGTCGGGGAGTGACCCCATATACCCGAATCACTACGTCGAATTCAATATACCTATGATCAGAGAACGAGCAGTCACTAGAGACCTTCCATGCCCTAATCAAATCTGAGTGCTTAGTACTAACTAGCGTAACGTCAAGAACTTCCCTTCTATTTACTACAACAAAAGTGGGTTCTGACCCAACGTTTACAACGTCTACATTATTACAAAGAATGAAATCAAAAAGAGACTCACCCCTTGCATTAGAGTCCGAGCTTCCCCAAACAACATGGTGTGCGTTGGCGTCTGCTCCAACAATAACCGGCAGGTTTCGAGTGGCTGCCATCTTAATTATTCTGCAAAGCATTGGCGGCGGTGCTTCGCATTCATGCGCCATGTAACTGGAGACAATTATAACCGTACCGCCGTCTGTCTCCTAATTCAAATAATAAAAGATTAGATCACACACTTTATAATTGGTTTATGCCAACCTCATCGAAACCGAAGGAGGTGCTAGAGGCCTGCACAAATACTTTTGAACACACAATCAAGACATCGCATATTTTTTTAATGCTTTACTAAAGTAAGGTCGCGACAAACAAATACTCTCAAATACCAAAGAAATGAAACACAAATACTGTCAAATACTGTAGAAATGAGACACAAAATACTCTCTTATGTGTATTTGAAAAATGTGTGGCTTAAAATGTCAGCAAGATGTATTAAAATGTTTCGAGACTTCTCAATGGTCAAATGCTGTAAAAATAAACACATATGTGCTGTATTGTGTGTATTTTAAAACTGTGTGACGTTTCAAGGCATCTTAAAACATTTCTTGGGTAAATTGTGAAGACAGCTTTGCAACCATATGATCATTTTACGTGGGTGGAACAAAACACACAAGAGCAAATTCTATATTTTTTTATCATAACGAATTAATTAATTATTTTATATGCATATTGTTTGGTATTTTTGTTGAGTAAAATTGATTTGTTACTTTAAATACAAAAGTATAAACAAACACTTTTTATAAAGATTAATATATACTTACATATAAGTATTTCAAGTGATTTAATGTATAAAAAAAGTATCATACATGCAGTTGTGTGCAAATAAATAGGAGTGCCCTTAATAGAAAAAAAATAGTTTTCTGTGAAACATTTTATTTTATTCTTTTTACTTGAAATTAATTTTTGGTAAATTCTGTAGTTTGTACATAGTTAATAATCACAATAAAGCTAAAAAACGGAAATAATTTCATGTAAAGAAAAAAATTCAAAATTCGTTGTTGAAAATAATAGGAGTATTGGTTTTTGTCCTAAAAGTTTCGAAACAAAAGGCATTAAATATTTAAGTTGTCAAAGAAAAAGCTAATTAGATTTAATATTTAGTGGAATAACCATGGTTTTTTAAAACTTCAGCACATCTACGGTGCATGAAGTCAATAAGATCCTGGCAACGCTTCAACGGGATTCGATGCCAGCCATCACGCACTGTGTTCCATAGCTCTTCAGAATTCTCTGTCACATACTTCTTAACATCTCCCTATAAATGTTCCTTGGGTTGAGGTCAGGTGGCTGAGCAGGCCACAACATAACCTTAACCGCAATGACCCGAAACCAATCCTTTGCCAACTTACTTGTATGTTTAGGGTCGTTATCTTGTTGTTGTTGTTGGAAGACTCATTTGATCGGCATATGCCACTCTGCGTATGGTAGCATTACTTTGCTTAAAATTTCCACGTAGACGTGCTTATCCATGATGCCTCCTATTCGGTGTATTGGACCTACACCATTAAAAGAGGAGCATCCTCTGTCTTTTTTAGTAAATTTTAATAGTAATTCTGTATTTCGTGGGCGTCGGACATACTCTCTGGAGTCAGTTCCACCAAGCAATACGATTTTGCTTTCGTCCGTCCACAATATGTTTCTCCGTTTTTCATTCGGCCAGACGATGTGTTCTTTTGCGAAGTTTAAACGCGCAGTTGCCTGTTTCTTAGTCAATATCGGCACCGTTCGCGGAATTCTTGCAAATAAATAATTTTTAATCAGACGTCTGCGAATCCTAGAGGTTCTTACAGGAAGCTCTTTATTAATCTTATTTGAGGGCGCAAAAAGGTCTCCCTTGCTACAACGGCCACGTGTTTCAGCTTTTTGCGTATATTTTAGGGCATTAACGATCATTTGAGCAGAGCACCCCAAATTTTCCTGAATTTTTTCCTTATTTTCTCAGATTTTTTATTAAATTCCGTTTTTGCTCTGAGCAGTGCTTTCCTCGTCCCACTGGTAAAAAAATAGATTTTTTGTTTTTATTACAAAAAAAAAAAATGTTTATTCTATTTTCCTATATTTACTTTTTATTTTCTTCCACTTTTATGCCGTATTTTATTTTTTATTTTTAAAAAATCGATCACACACCTATTTTTTTGAACAAGTCAATCAAAGGGCAAATATAGAAATGAGTCAATTGCATCTTAAATATGATAATTATTTTTAGTCTCTCTTTTGTATTTTACTTCTTACGTACCGTTGTAATTGCCGTTAGAATAAAACTTCGTTTACTAGTTGATACACTAAAAAAAAATAACTTATGTAAATATTATGTGTCACCACTCATATTATTTTGCACACAGCTGTATGTTAGATATTATAAAATAAAATACAAATAATTATTAAACACTAAAAATTGCAATTTTTAAAAAATCGTTCCTATGCAAATGTCTATTTTAAAATTTTAAAAATTTTGTAAACTTTCATGGTCGCATTCAAGATGAATTAGTTTTTTTTTTATTTATTAAATAATATTTGTATAAAAATTTGTTTTATAAATCGCAGTAAACGCATATTAGATAATTACTTTTAGATTAGCTAATAGTTCATTTGATTAAACGCAACTGTTGTTTAATTAGCTATAGTGCGATTTATTTAATTATTATAAAAATCGGTACATGGTTAAAAATTTTAAAGTTTTATTTCCTTCTGCAGTAAAAAAATTGTATATCCGCACAATTAACTATTTTTATTAAGAAAAATTACAGAATTTATGATTAATATAAATTAATTTAAATTTAAAACAGTTAATGACACATTGTCCTGTACAAAGCAATAAATCGTACATATGATACACAACAGAGAACGGCACGAGTACACCGCAACCATGAGTATACCGCATACTTGCCCTATATTTTGTATACCCGAGTATTTTAAATACCGCAACTTATTATTGCTTATTATTTTACCCATCCATTTGTTAAAAAATATTGCGATCATATCATTGTAAGTATTTTTTGTTGTAAGTATATTAAAAAAAAGGTTAAAAAGGAATCTCAGTAATATCAGAATTTTAAGTATTTTCTATACTCGTACGTGAGAATTTTGTACTTCTCTTTATTTGTAAGCAACGTTGCCACATTTTGGGTGATGGTAAAAGAAATATGAAGAAATTTTTGACCGCCGTTTTATGAAATTCTGCATCGCATGCGGATCTATTTTTAAACAAAAAAATTATCAAATCTATATCTATAGCAGAAAAACAGGCATCAACCTTTTTCATAGGTATTTATATATTTAATGAATAAATTGCAATAAAAATGCCTTACAGGCAATAACATTGATAAGAAACCTACATGCACCACATACGCAAACAACGTAGATTTTCATATACCATTGTTTTGAACAGTTTTTGTACACTATTTACAAATATTTTCAGTTTATGCGCCTTGTTGTCATAAATGTGCTACTACGGTATTTATGAAACCAAAATTATAAAAAATAAAATAAATTTGTTTTTCGAATCCCTAAATAAAAGGAAAATTACTTAATTGTTTTAGTTTTAACCAAAACTGTAGATACGCAGATGTTATATTGCCTTGACTAAATCCCATTAGTCCTCATGAATAAGCAATTGTAATAAAAGTTTTTATTTACATAATATTACTTTCATACATATTTAAAAATTTTAAAAATTCTATTTGCCTGGAAATTTTTTTAAAGAATAGCAAAATTTATTAAATCTATCCTGTGTGCATTAAAAGAAAAAAAACTTAAAAAACCGTAATATAATAAACAATAACTATTGTTGTGCTCTTAATAAATGAAAAAAAAAAATTGGCGAATTTTACGGGTTCTATTTTAATTTATTTTTTTGTGATATATTAAATAAACTTCCATAATTTCCAACAAATATGTATGTTAGCTAATTTTAACATTGGCGATTTTTGATATTGTGTTTGATTTAACAATTCTGATCTGATAACTCTGTTTTCTGTTTACTTCGCTCATCATCACACTACAATTTTTGGTCGCGAATATTCACCGTCAAAAATAAATCACATTTGTGTATATGAAAATGCACACAATCATGACGTATGACGAAATTCGTAATACGCGGCGAACTATACAATAGAGTTATTTCTATTTCTTACGCCGCACTGCGGTCAATATTTTGAGATAGCGGCCAAAACTCCTTTTGGCTTTTGTTCTCCGATTTCAAAGTTATTAGACTCATATGAAAGTAGACAGTCGTAAACCTTGGGAGCCAAAAAATTAGAACTCTATTTCAACTATTTCACTGAGAACAGGGTGGTCCAAAATGGGCTTTTTCGGAATTTAGTAAATTTATGATATTTTTAGTTAATTTTTAAAGTTTAAATGATCATAACTTTTTTTATTTTCAAGATTTTTGGACAAAATAAATTTTGTGTTGTAACTTAACTTATTTCCTATTACTGATATTTTTTTTTTAAAAAGCTCAAATTTCTCGGAAATTTCCTACTTCATAGAGCACAACTCATTTGAGTCAAGCTGAGTCAAAACACAAATTTACTATTTTGTAGTCCTAACTCTCCCCTACATTCCTATATATACACGTCCATGCATCGGTACTGCACTTTTTGAGCTACAGCAATTTTTCTGACCCAAGGTAATATATTCGGTACAAATGCACGTCATATTTTTTGAGAAGTTATTTGGATGTGAAAGTGGCTATTATGCATATATTTTGATGAAATTTTGTACAAGAGTTCTTATTGACCCAAAAAATAATTCTGTTGAAATTAGGAGAAGTTGGCCCATATTTGGACCTAGTCCACATAGAACGGTGTATCAAAATTTTGACAAAAATGACAATAGAACTCTCAAATTATGTGGTATCTGGCAATTTATTTGGAAAAAGTAAAAAATGATTTTATTGCCATCTAATATTACATAACTTAAATACCTGAAAATTGCAATAAATTTAAAACCAACGGAAATAATTGGTAAAACCAAGTTTCTGTTATATTATTACCAGTACCTG
Organism: Gymnosoma rotundatum; assembly: GCA_916610165.2. Taxonomy (NCBI): domain Eukaryota; kingdom Metazoa; phylum Arthropoda; class Insecta; order Diptera; family Tachinidae; genus Gymnosoma; species Gymnosoma rotundatum. The sequence continues at coordinate 62,074,236 of OU744339.1, forward strand.
TTAACTCTCAAATTATGTGGTATCTAGCAATTCATTTAGAAAAGGTAAAAAATGATTTTATTGCCATCTAATATTTCACAACTTAAATACCTGAAAATTGCAAATAAATTTAAAACCAATGGAAATAACTGGTAAAACCAAGTACCTGTTATATCATGTTTCAAAGAGGAAAAAAAGATCATGTTGAAACTTCGAGAAATAGTATATTAATCCATGCATTCATGTTTTTTCTTCATTATTGTTTAAACAATGGCTTAATTCAGTTATAGTGTTCTATCTGATATATATTTTGAACGAAAGATGAAAACGCATTATTTTACATATAATGAATAATCCATTCTTCAAAATATGCGACAAACAAGAAATTAAAATTCATAACTTAAAAATAAAAAACTTTTTAAATACTTCAAGAAAACGGTACAATCGATGTTCCAGAAACAAGAAATTGTTTTACTCACGCAACCAAGAATGGCTAAGAAATAAACTTACTTTTAAAAAGCCAACAGTAACTACCACGGAAACTGGAAAAGGTGGTCGACTAGCAAAGCCAATTGATAATTGTAGTGAAAGATCACGAAGACTCAAGCTTAAACATATCAATGAAGAAGTTTCTTGAAGCATCATAAAGGACTCATTTCTGCATCAAATTCAACCATCGAAAACTAAAAAGAGTAAAATTGCTATCATTAAAAAAAATAGTGTAAGCAAGCCCCAGACGCACAAAAAGGATTTCAGAAAGTATGCCGACACCAACTGAAGAAAATAAATTTAGTGCAGAAGAAGCATTTGCACTATTTTTGGATTTGAAAATGACTAAAAACCAGTATACAGAATTGCGGAAGCGAACCAATGAACAAATTGTAGAATTTTTCCATCATATCGAGATATAGTTTCTGCCAAAAAAGATTGCTTACCTTCACCAACTGCTATTAGTGTAACTTCAAGTTCAGCAGAAATAAAATTGCAGAATCTTCTTGAACACACTGCAAAACGATTATTAAAGACATTGATGCTGACTATTTAAAGAAGTTTAAAAATTGGAGCATGACTTTAATTTCTAAATGGGGATGTTATGGGTCCTCTGGCCAGAAACAATACAAACAATGTAATGCGGAAAATTCATCAGATGCCAATTTATTCATGATTTCTTTCGTTCCATTACGTTAAACAAAAACTTATATTGGTTCAGAGCCGTCAACTACTAGAGCTGCAGAGATAGATGTATGGAAGGATTTTTATTAATACATTTAAATAAAATATATGTGGACTTCAAATCAATAGTAAAAGTTTACTTAAAATTTTACCGATGTTGTGTTCTGTATATAATATATCCAAATGGTATTGATATTGTTGGGAATTTCAGTGTTATTTTTCAGTTTAATCCTCACAAGAATTAGCTTTCTTCCAAAAAAAAAAAAAAAAACAACCTTTGGCCCCTGTGAATATTGAGACTAAATAAATGTCAGTGGCCAAATGTTGGCATTTTCTGACCAAATTAAGGTTTAGGAATAATAAATAAGTATTGGTTGTAAAATACGATTGAAGAAAATAAATTATAAAAAAAATGCCTATTTAAAATGTCAAAATATTCAACTTTTACATGGAAACTCAACAAAAAATTAAAATGCAATTTTAACTCCACATTACTTACGTTCCTTTCAGTCGATTTTTACGTTTGAACACGCAAATTGAAGCTTAAAGTCCCTCTTATTGAACAAAACAAATTGCGTTAAAAAAAACTAATCCGGTCAAAAGTTATAGAGTTTTGAACGCTATCTCGCGAAATTTACCACTGTGCGCTGACGAACAAATCAGTACAAAATGACCATGCTTGACTTCAGATTCAAAGTATTTTAGTAAAAAAAGTTATTTTCCTAAAATTATGTATTTTTATTTTGCAGCATTTAAAATAAGCGTACAGATTATAAGTTAAATATAAAAAAATTTTAAGTTGTGTTTTGCTAATGTTTAACTTTGCATCATAGCATTTGCAAAATTGTGTAGCATATTTTACTCATTACTATATGTTTTGTTGGAGTAGACTAAAAATATGCTACACAATTTTGCAAATGCTATGATGCAAGATCATTTGCACAAGATTGTGAATTGGGCTATTATTTTTAAAGTGGTCACCTTAGCAGCTTACAAAAAGTAAACATCTTCAAAAATTATAACAGCTGTGTTTTTCGTCGTTATTGTATTTCATACGTCGAATTTTTGATGACGTAATCGTTGTGTTGGACGAGAAAAATGTTTGTCTTGTTGTTTGCTGTAAGTATGAGTACAAATGCCGAAAGTGAGAAAACTTATTTACTAAGTTAAGTGAAGCCGGACTACAAATATTTTGCTTGAGTATACTGGAGACTCAAACTCATCTATGCTCAAATGGAATGAGTATAGTAAATAGGGCTTGTTCGTATATAATGCGCCTTTTTGCCTTATTGATTCAATAGAGTTCTTATTTAGTCAATTTGGCTTTTGGTGTAAGACTCTGAGGTTTTCTTTACAAACTTTGGGTAGAATCTACAGATGAGCTATATATGAGCAGTACGAAATAGCCGTATGGATATGCTTTCCCCGCAGTAATTTATTTCATTTTTTAGTTTAAAATAAATATTTAATGAGAATATCATAAAAATTTATATTTGAACGAATCAAGCAAAATTAAAGTTAATTAATATCAAAAGGATTCCAAATAATATTTTTTTTTATTAAAAAAATATATACAGAGCCGGACAAAATTATTGACACAGGCAGCAATTTTATTCTTAATCTTCCATATTTTTTAATTTATAATGCGCAGACTGATGCTTTTCTAACAAGATAAGATTAACATGTCTTGTATTAAAAAATAAAATAACTTGTAATTATTATGCTGTATACCAAAGTTATAATGCAACATTGAATTCTAAGCGCAAATTCAAGTGGACAAAATTATTCACAATTGTTTTTTAACGTATTCTTTCTTTATAATTACTTCTTTTAATCTTGTTGGTAATGAATTAATTAGTATTCCTTAACTTAACTCCCATTATTATGCCCGTCTTGTATCGGGATTTCCATGGGTTGGTCCGTTCTTAAAAAATGACAGTTTTTCTCACGTCTGTCTACTTTACCCCAAAGATATTAAATGTGTAGCATTTCAGGCAATTGCGGTTGACGTTGCTGCCTGTGTTAATAATTTTGACCAGGCCTGTATATACAAGATTCGACATAGAGGAATATCTCTTACTTTTACTTGTTTTTATTTAAGATTGAAGTTTACATTTTTCCTCAATTTTTTTTTAAGTTTGTAAATTAAAATCGTTTTAAGTTTTTAACTTATAGATTTAATTATAGTTTCACAAATTTTTTGTCCTTGTTTGATCAAAAATTTTAGTTCACTTTTTAATACCTCGGCGGCCAATGAAACAAATGAGAATAAAAAAATGTTTATCCGCAATTTTTGTGATGAATCTAAAAAAGGTTAATATTATGGCTGTAATACCTTCATGGTTCAAGTTATAGAACCCACTTTACATGACAATAATATTATGAACCCCAAAAAGCTGATAAGATCTGATCGTATATGTTATATTATTGAAAGCTTATAATTTAGAGTAAAGTTAATGAAGAAAATGTTTTTATTGTTTTAGGGTTTATGTTGGAAGTATATCCTTTGAACTTAAAGAAGACACCATAAGAGCAGCATTTCTTCCATTTGGTCCTATTAAATCTATAAACATGTCATGGGATCCCATAACACAAAAACATAAAGGTTTTGCTTTTGTTGAATACGAAATACCGGAAGGTGCTCAACTGGCTTTGGAGCAAATGAATGGAGCGTTAATGGGTGGTCGTAATATTAAAGTAGGTCGTCCGAGTAACATGCCCCAAGCACAGCAAGTGATTGACGAAATACAAGAAGAGGCGAAAAATTTTAACCGAATCTATGTTGCCTCCATTCACCCAGATTTATCTGAAGAAGATATAAAAAGCGTCTTTGAAGCTTTTGGTCCAATATTGTATTGTAAATTGGCACAAGGAACATCTCTCCATACTCATAAAGGATATGGATTCATTGAATATGCAAATAAACAAGCTATGGATGAAGCAATAGCAAGCATGAATCTCTTTGATCTTGGTGGTCAACTTTTAAGGTAAGTGTTTTAATGCTACACTAAGGTGACAAACAGATGGGCGGTTTCTTTGAAAGTGCTGTTCCATTTTATAAAATACGTTTTGGTGCATGTGTAAAAAGGTAAATGTTTGAATTATATATGCTTTTGACGTAACGCCATAAAAAGAAAAAGCGATATCTAAGTTTGTTTGTAAATACTACAATATCCATTTCCGACTTCATAAAGTAAATATATTCTCAGTTCTTATGCATATCGAATTCCGTTTGTGTTCGTGTTGAACCAGCCTTGCCACGGCACTTGATGAGCTGGAGAAAATTTAAATACGCCAATCGATCATTCATAGTTTCGAAAATTTTCATTTTGAAAATCAGCAAGATCGTCCCATGCATGGCCTTCAAATTCTTCCATATCTTCTATTAACTTTCGTTTGTATTTGTGCAGGTGGCTGTTTTTTTTTTTTATTAAGAAAAGTAAGAAAACTTGATAGCACTTGCTTAGCTGGTTTGAACGTTTATTCGTATTCCAGAAATTGGTTGTTGTTTATGATTTTATAAAATCTATGAAATTAAGTTGGGACAACAACCCTAAGAAAAACTTACAGGATGGAACATGTATGTGGTTATACATATATAGCGAAGGGTATAAACGATTCGGAATTCCCGAATATAGCACTCATACTTGTCAATTTTTAAATTAATTTTCTTTTATAACGTTAAAAACAAACGTATTGGTTAAAAAAAATATTATTTTAATGATGATTAGACTTATGACACTTGTCCACCGCAGTCTATCCCTGCAGTAGTAAAGAACTGAATTGTTCTCTATTACTTTTGCTTTGTATTGTATGTGAATTACTTGCATACATATTTTTTGTATATAACTACTTGCATACATATTATTGAAAGTTACTTGCATACAGATTTTTGTATACACAAACAATTTCTTGTTTTAAACTTTTAATATTGAAAAAAGGAATAACTGTAATAAATTCTTAAAATTTTTGTAATTTTGCTTTAACAACTTAAACAAATTAATACAGATCAGTTGTTGAATGTATTACAAAATAAAAGGATCAATTTTAAATTATAAAATTATTTTCGGTTTACAATTGTATGTTAAGAATAATTACAAATGAAAGATTTTGAGGATTATATTCGTTTGTTAACCTTTTGAGAAATTAATTCCTACCTCTTTTATAAATGATAAGTTTAGTAATTTTCCAATTAAAACTACATGTAATTTATTCATTATTAATATTTATTCATAGGGTAACAATTTATAAGTATTTTTAAGTATTTAACAGTAAGTATTAAGTATTCTTATTTTCTTTTAAGTTTCTAGGATAAGATTTCAAAACTAGTAATTGAGTATTTAGCTTTAAGATAACTAGGTAACTTTACGAGAGTAATAAGTAAGCATTAACATACATATATAGCTCTTAGGATAATAACCTAACTTCAGAAGAGTGTAAAGGTAAGTACGTTTTTATTAATTTCAAATTTTTAATTAAGTCTTGCTTTGGATTTTGACGAAACTTGACTTAGGTAATATACCTTTTTTGGATGTTCTAAATTCGGAAACTCGTTTGGGTCCGTCTTATTATTTGGTAGTTGCTTAGAGAGTAGACATGTGCCCGGTCGTTCGTTTTAGTGACCAGTCTTTTTCGGTCGATTAGCAAAGACTGACCCGTTCGTTCAATTCGTTCAATCGGTCAATTTAAACGATTGAATAAATTTGAACAACAATCCTTATCGTATCTGATTTACTTGTCTTTTTATTAAACACCCCATTTAGACACGCAAATTTTACTTTGCAAGGTTTTGCTTTTATGTGAGAGAGAAGAAGAAAAAATGATGGACAATACAGACTTTGATGTGCTCGCAAAGTTGCATAACAACATATTTTTGTGTTATAAGCACCACATACAAAACGTCCAAAAATTAGAAACGATCAACCAGGAGGAAACAAAATTTGTAAAAGAAAACTTTTTGGGTCTAAACACCAAACAAAGTTTAAAAAAAAATCAACAAAACTTTGTCAAAGTAAAATTTGCGTGTCTAAATGCAGTCAAACTGTAGTTTTGTTACAGAGGTGAAACCCTTGGCACATATAATATAATCAGGTTTTCTGTTGCTTCGAAAAGACATAAATAGTGCTTTTTCAATTATGAAGAAGAAAAAAAAAAAACAGAACAAAAACTAGATATTTAACACGAAAAAATGCACAAAAAGTTTTTTTTTCCAAAAAAATATTTAATTATAAATTTATTTTAAAATGTGATAGGCTGTGGCTTTACGAGATAATTCCAGCTTCTTTTTTTTTCCGTGCTATTTCTTTAGTGTATTTAAAATCAATTTTTTTTATTTAAATATTACCAATTTTCCATTAAAAAAACAACACTATATCAAAAACATAAATTTTTTTTGAAGACTGTTAATTTCAACAAAAATGAAATATATACTTACATACGTATATATACGAGGGCTGCTCTATATATTTCTGGCCTAATAGTGAAAATGGGAACATTTATAATCAAAATTGGTTTTATTGTTTTCCAAAGTATTCTCCAGCATGATTTATACACTTTTGCATGCGCTCAAACCAGTTGTCGAAGCTTTTTTCCACTCCGATTGAGACACCTCTAAAACATGGTTTTTGAACACTTCAACAGCTTCTTCTGGCGACGAAAATCGTTGACCACGCATTTTTTTCTTGATGTGCGGAAACAAGAAGAAGTCATTAGGTGCCAAGTCAGGGCTGTACGTCGGATGACCCATTAATTCGACGTTTTGGCCGGTCAAAAACGCTCTGGTTTGATCCGATGTGTGAGAGCTCGCATTGTCATGGTGAACAATGATTCGTCTTCTCTTGTTGGTTTTTCGAATTTCTCCGATGACTTCAGGCAAACAAATTGTAGTGTACCGCTCAGAAGTGACCGTCCTACGTTGCTCAAGCGGAACAGTCGCCACATGACCAGTTTTGTCGAAGAAACAGGCGACCATTTGCTTCGAAGTGCTTCTTCCACGAACAACTTTCGTTGGATTTTGCTCGTCTTTGTAGACCCACACGGTCGATTGTTGTTTCGTTTCGGGCTCATACGCATAGATCCATGATTCGTCACCTGTGACGATCTTATAAACGTCTTTTGAAGCACCGCAATCGTATTTTTGCAACATTTCTTTGCACCAATCGACACGAGCCTTTTTTTGAGCGACTTTCAAATTGTGCAGGATCCAACGAGAACAAACCTTTTTTACGGCCAGGTGTTCATGCAGTATCGAATGTATGCTGGTGGAAGAAATGTCCAAGGATGTCTCTATCTCTCGGTATGTCGCATGTCGATCTTGCATTATGAGTTCACGCACGGCATCAATGTTCTCTGGCACAACAGCCGTTTTTGGACGACATTCACGGAATTCGTCTTTGAGCGGGCTTCGGCCACGATTAAATTCATTATACCAATTTTTCACAGTGCTATAGGATGGTGCTTCATCGCCATACAAAGATTTAAGTTCATCAATGCAGTCTTGTCGTGATAATCCACGTCGAAAGTTGTGAAAAATGATGGCAGGAAAATGTTCACGAGTTAATTCACGAGTTTTCTATATTAATTTTTTCAAGTCACCGTAAACAACACAAATAATGGTCGTACGTCAAAACGTTTTGAGTACGATTATGCTTAAAAATGACAAACTTTCCAATGGAAAAGTCCGATTGCACTTGGCAGCACTCAGTGTTGCCAGGCCAGAAATATATATAGCAGCCCTCGTACATACACGGCAACCCCTTTTAATACACAAAAAATCAACTGAAATAAAAGAACATGGCACAAAAAAAGAGAAGAAACAACTGAACGAAAGTGATCCGTACATCGTAGTATATATTTTGCACTATTGAACGAAAGGAGCCGATTAAAGATCTGGCTCGTTTCGTTCAAATCAGTCATCCCTTCAATTTAACCCGTACACTATTGAACGAAAAGACCTGATTTAAATGACCGCATCATTCCGTTCACTTGATTGGTTCGGTCAATTTAATACGTTCGTTCGCGAACGACACAGCTCTATTAGAGAGCAAGAAAGTATTTGCTCATCAATAATATGTATATATTAATATTACATGATCATTACAAAATCAGTATTATTAATAACGGCCTCTGCCTACTCAAAATAATTTTAAGGTATTGATTATTTTAATATGCAATTGTACTTAGAAGTTATGTCTATCATAAAATTATTTAAAATGCAGAAATAATAATAAGAACACAAAAATCTGTAGCAAGTACTTCAAAAGAATGTTAACTTATTATAAATACATATGCTACAAATGTAAACTGACTTTTTTAATTTTTCATTATATATTCGTAAGTGTTTTTCCTCTATTTGAAATATTTAAGTTTCTTAAAAATTGTAGCACTTGGCGTCCCAGTTAAAATTTTGCATATTTACAGTTTGATGCTTTGTAAATATGGCTTTTAAATTTAAGCGACTTTTTATTTAAATATATTATTTGTCCACACTTATATAAAATAAACAAATAAACAGCTGTAGTTTAAAAATTATATTAAATAAATCAAAAATTTTTAAAAATGTTAATCAAAAAACATATAATGAATGGATATTTTAATCCTTACAGATACCGATTAATTAAAGAAAATGTACATGGATTAGTTCAACATATAAGCAATTTAGCTTAAGTTTTGGCTAAGAGAATTACAGAATACGGCCTCAGGAATTTTTTATTCTATAAAAACCTTTTTGAAAAATTTTTAATATACAGTCGGACTTCGATTAGCCGACCAGAAAGATTATGGATAATCGATTTTCATGGTTAATCGAATAACAATTTTGCGTATACGATTTTTTTAATATTTTCATTATTTAACTGGTGAACATTAGTATACAAACAGATTTATATTTAAAAATTAATGCTACTATTTCATCGTATGCAAACAAAAAAAATTCAGCCATCACGGATAATAGAGGCAATCACGATTAATCGAAGCAAACAAAAAACAATAGACTGATCTTTGGCCATTACGGTTAATCGGGGTTACCGCTTAACCGGATTACGGATAATCGAGGCCCAATTGTAATTTATTGTGACTTAAATAGTCAACCAATATATAACTAAGTTGATAAAATAATAATGATGCCATTTTGAAGATAGATGGTTTTATTTACCATGTAACATAAAAAATAAATCATATCTTTTTATTTCTACTATACAACGCTATAAAATTAAAAAACAAAGTAAGTCTATGTGAAAAAATTTTAGGCACACAAGTGAAAATGTTCGGTTTATTAGTGGTTTTTGCATGTCTAGTATTTGGTTGATCCTTCTTTAGCTTGGATAATTGGTTCTAACTTTTTGTCATACTTTTTGTTAAATTAGACGTTTCATCAGGAGTAATGTTTTCCAACTTTAAGCGAAATGCTGCTTTAAATCATTCTTTGAATGTAATGTGATGTTTCCGTAGCCTTTTTGCCAGCAGGTGCCAAATATGCTCTGTAGGATTCGTTTCGGGGTTTTCAACTGTTTGCAGTGGTATATAAGACATTCCTGCACAAGATATAAGGAATATTTTGGGTCATTATCTTGTTGAAACAAGTATTTCCCTTCTAAGCACAGCTTCGCAATATTTGGAAATAAAAATTCTCTTAAAATATTCAAATAACAGTGCTTGTCAATTTTATCATCTATAAATGCAATATTTCCCACTCCAGATGCCGCCATGCAACCCCAAACCATGTCATTGCCGCCACCAAACTTTGCAGTCTTAATAAGATTATTTTTTTGAAGCTCTTTGTTTGCTTTTCGGCAATTTTTTTGTGAACCATCTGAACCAAAAATGCTAAACTTTGAATCGTCGCTAAATATCACGCTGTTCCAGAAAGTTGGAGGTTGATTAATGTGGAGTTTTGCGAAGTCTAATCTCTTTTTCTCTTCCGTGATAGCCAGCTCCGTGCAGCGTATTTATTATTGTTTGCGGATTAAAGTTCTCATTTAAACTTTGCTTCATTTTCTGGCACAATTTTACAGCCGACTTCTTTGGATTTTAAGCCACTGCAGCAACAATGATCCGCTCATAATGTTTTATGACGTTTCTCAGACTAGAGTATGGGCCTCTGTACAATACTACCAACTTTCCCTGCGCATGAAGATTAATAAAAATTTTACGGAAATCTATAGAAATCTTTGAACGATTGCTCATTTTGCAGTTTTCACCACGAATTAAATGCGAAGAAAAACTTTTTTATATTTAAAACTTGCCTACTGAGAATTTAACACGTGCAGATATATGAAGTGTAATAAACAAGTGTAAATTTACCGTTATACAAGCGATCACGGTGCATAAATGCAGTACCTATGTCTCTAAAAATATTTATATAGACTTACAGTGTTTTTAAGAATTATTTTTTGTGTTGGGTGATCAATAAACCCATCTATCTTTAAAACGGCATCATTATTATTTTATCAAGCTAAGCAGATTCAAAATAATCAGGGATCACTCCTGAAAATCATGATGTGCCTAAACTATATTGATTAACTGTATGAGTATATAATAATACATTATACAAATTTTAATCTGTGACGATTTTTTGACGATATTTTCTAATTCTTGTGTCGATTTTGACTATTAGTTTTCTCCTGTTTGCCAATAAGTTGAATTCTCTCATTTTACACAAGCGGATTTAAGAAAAATCAACACAAAAATTTACCATAGACACATCAATGTAGGGAGGTGCAACATCTTTATAAATTTATTGTCTTTGATTAGATGCTGCGAAAACTGAATTAGTTATTAATTATCACAAATTTATTTTTGAACTTTGATTTTCATATGATAATAATGGAATTAGCGGACGATGGTAAGAATATGGTGTAAAGAAACGTATATCCCCCAATGAATACTCAATGAATTTCCAACTTGTTAATTTAACGACTTGCAAAATATTGGTCTATCTTGTCCAATTTCTTACGACAAAACTGCTCCTAATTTAAAACTAAATGCATCTGTTGTTAAAATGAACGTTTTATCAAAATCTGGATATTGCAAAACTAGTGGGCTTTTTAATGTTTCAAATATATTCTGTCCAATCGAATTTTTATTTTTCTTCAAAAGTTGTTTAAACAATTCGTTATTTCAGAAATTTTTTCAATAAAACGTTTACAATAGATACAAAATGCCACGATATTTTGTTATTGCCTCAAATTTTCTGGATCGAGGTTAATGCCTTCCGGTGAGTATAAGTGTCGGAAATATACAACTTTTAATTTAAATAAATTCGCCAAGTGTAAGTTCGACTCACACACGTTGATTTTCGTACTATTTATGTGTCGCCCTTTAATTTTTTCAATAGTTACGGCAGACAGTTAAACAGTAAATTTAAAATAAGGCTCTGTGAAAATTACTAAATATCAAATTATTACACATTTTAGTTTTTTTAATGACTAAGTAATACATTCCCTGCGTAAATTATTAGTCCCAGGCTATTACGGTTAAAAAAAAAACAAACCATACTTATGTAAGTCACGTTACTATCGGGATACAATTCATTCCATTTCACCTTGTACTTCGCAGTACATCCTCTGTACAAATTCCAAGCATCTGCCTATAACAGTTTAAAACACGAGATCATATTAGTCAAATTCACGGCCTTTTAGAAATACCCTTTAATTTCAAAATTTTTTGTTTACAATAAATTTTTATAGCGTAAATTGTACATACAGGCATGTCCTGAATTCCACACGAATTTTTCACTTCAAATTTTTCAGAGCATTGTTGCTATAAAATTATTTTTTACAAAAACAATGCTTTGAAAAAGTTGAAGTGAAAATTTCGTGTGGATTTCAGAACAGGCCTGATAATCCGATTAAATTCTTAATGTCTCCCTACTTAAACGTTTAAAAAACAAAAGCCGTATAAAGCTGCCCATACACGACATGTTTTTTACATCTGACATGTCAAATTTCACACTGTTAAACACATACATGTCGTGTAGGGCTGTTACATTGCTTCTGTAAAATACATGTAAAAAGTCATCTGACAAAATTTCATTTAGACCTATGCCGTATGAGAGCAATCAACGGCGATTGCCCATTGGCGGTAGCATTAGCCGGCTGAAGGTAATATTTCATATGACCAAAATCTGAAATTGCTTTTAACTATTTGATAACAATTATGTAAATTCTGTATCATTCAGTTTTGCTAGAGAAAGCCAGGAAAAAGTTACGCTTTTCTTTCAAAAAAGTTACATTATACAAAATATAATATATAGGTTTATTCCATATTGCAGGAAAAATAAGAAGGCAACAAAAACGAAACGGAAAAAAAACGTATTAAAAAAATTTCATAAAGATGATATTCATGAGGATTTTAATTAAGACTCCATACTAATATTTCGGTATGGAAAAGTGCATGACCTCGACATTCAATTAAGTTAGTTAAAGTACGATTTTTATAATAAATCCATTTTAACTTTTTCTTTGAAAGATTTAGCTTCAATATTATTTACTACTTTATTTGTTTTCTTGACGACATCTTGCTTAAAAACTTGCATTGAAATTGGGTGCAGCCTACGTCACAGCTTTCAATTTTTGTGAATTTTGACAAGCAGTACGTGTAAATTTCTTGAACAAAAACTTGACCGTATGACCGTAACGTAGCGTGACCGTTTTTGCTACTAAAGTAGCAAATTGCTATTTTCTCGAATAATTGACCCTTTTAGTGCCCTCTTTTTAAAAAGGGGTAAATCTGCTAATTTTTGATATATTTTACCCTTTTTGGCACCTTTTTTGTTACATGGCACTATCTATTTCATTTTCAAGTTAGATGGTTGCATTTTGCGTCTGTTGCAAGAACATTGGAGCAATGGCGAATTTTGCAACACTTTTTTGTTTGTACACAGTTAGAAGAAAAAAAAAATGCCTCCAATATTGAAAAACTACGTAACATTCAAGAAGGTTTCTCTTCTACGAGGGCTGCTATATATATTTCTGGCCTGGCAACACTGAGTGCTGCCAAGTGCAATCTGACATTTCCATTGGAAAGTTTGTCATTTTTAAGCATAATCGTACTCAAAACGTTTTGACGTACGACCATTATTTGTGTTGTTTACAGTGACTTGAAAAAATTAATATAGAAAAAAATGGAATTAACTCGTGAACATTTTCGTGCCATCATTTTTCACAACTTTCGACGTGGATTATCACGACAAGAGTGCATTGATGAACTTAAATCTTTGTATGGCGATGAAGCACCATTCTATAGCACTGTGAAAAATTGGTATAATGAATTTAATCGTGGCCGAAGCTCGCTCAAAGACGAATTCCGTGAAGGTCATCCAAAAACGGCTTTTGTGCCAGAGAACATTGATGCGTGCGTGAACTCATAATGCAAGATCGACATGCGACATACCGAGAGATAGAGACATCCTTGGACATTTCTTGCACCAGCATACATTCGATACTGCATGAACACCTGGCCGTAAAAAAGGTTTGTTCTCGGTGGCTCCCGCACAATTTGAAAGTCGCTCAGAAAAAGGATCGTGTCGATTGGTGCAAAGAAATGTTGCAAAAATACGATTGCGGTGCTTTAAAAGACGTTTATAAGATCGTCACAGGTGACGAATCATGGATCTATGCGTATGAGCCCGAAACGAAACAATCGACCGTGTGGATCTTCAAAGACGAGCAAAATCCAACAAAAGTTGTTCGTGGAAAAAGCACTTCGAAGCAAATGGTCGCCTGTTTCTTCAGCAAAACTGGTCATGTGGCGACTGTTCCGCTTGAGCAACGTAAGACGGTCACTTCTGAGTGGTACACTACAATTTGTTTGCCTGAAGTCATCGGAGAAATTCGAAAAACCAACAAGAGAAGACGAATCATTGTTCACCATGACAATGCAAGCTCTCACACATCGGCTCAAACCAGATCGTTTTTGACCGGCCAAAACGTCGAATTAATGGGTCATCCGCAGTACAGCCCTGACTTGGCACCTAATGACTTCTAGTTTCCGCACATCAAGAAAAAAATGCGTGGTCAACGATTTTCGTCGCCAGAAGAAGCTGTTGAAGTGTTCAAAAACCATGTTTTAGAGGTGTCTCAATCGGAGTGGAAAAAGTGCCTCGACAACTGGTTTGAGCGCATGCAAAAGTGTATAAATCATGCTGGAGAATACTTTGAAAAACAATAAAACCATTTTTAATTATAAATATTCGCATTTTCACTATTAGGCCAGAAATATATAGAGCAGCCCTCGTATAAATAAAAGTTATTTAAAATTTTTGTTGTTTATTCTTAAAAGCATGAACAAATTCAGGACAAATTTTCAAAGTGCGTCTTTTTAGATCATATACATATATCTTGTTTCCGTCACCAAACACATTTTATTATAACTGTTTATAAATTTTCTAAAAAAGAATACTTATACGATACATTATTTTTTAGAAAATTCTCAAAAATAACAAACATATATTTTCTTAATATTTTGTACTTTAATCATATTGTTAATATATATACCAGGGTTCAGATTGGCTCGCTCTCCTGCTCTTCGCGCACTCTTTTTACGCGCGCTCTTTTTCAAGCTATGCGCAAAAGAGCAGAACAGAAAAAAAAGAGCAAATCGTTTATGCGCAATGCGCATTAAATTTTATTTTTGCTCTGCGCATTGAAGCAAAAGAGCAGCTCTTTTGCTCGTGCTCCTTTTGATAGTAACAGTGGTTCGTTTGAAAAATTAAATAACTTCGTGGTTGGAAAAAAAGTACATGGAAAAATGAAAATAATTGCGTGTACGGACGGCAAAATGGTATATGTTACGATGAATATAAAATTTAAAGAGGAAAAATATTAACAAAATTGGTTTTTAAATATAGACAGCATTGATTTTTGCACAAAATTTGAAATTGAACAGAACAAGACTGTTTTAAATATAACTGATACCTTAATTTTACAAGAAAGTTATTTTCTATATTTAAAAATGTTGTTAATAGAAAGGCTTGATCGACTTCCAGAAAACATGTATATTTTCGAAGTTTATTGTAAATTTTCAATTCTAAAATGCCATAACTCTGTACTTAAAATTAAATATTTCTGCAGTTGAAGAAGTTTTTTAAAGATTTAGAGACCCTCTTGACACTTATAAAACACAAGTTAGACTCAATATATCCATTAAAAAGTACCATAAACTTTATACAAGTTCTGGCCTATTAATTTTTAACGGTTTTGTAAAAGATAATTAATTTATGCACACTTCCTAAAGACTGTAATGGAGTCACGTTCAATATTAACTTCAAGTCAATATGCAACGAGTATTTTTGACCGATACGAGTACTTTTTTACCGATACCTACTTGGCACTCGGTGGTAAAGTATCGATGCTAAAAGTAATTGTTATCGAGAGGAAAGTATCGATATTAACTTGTATTTACTCGTATCGTTTCATCCCTACATATAGTCCGGCACTTAAAATCGGGGTATTGGTACGGTTGTCAAATTTTTCAAGCGAAATAACTGAAGTTGCTAACAATTTTTTTTGTAGGTTTAAACAGAATGCTTATTTTCCGCACGAAATGCAGTTCATATTACTTCACAGTCGGAAATAATTATTGCGAGAAGCATCTTGCTGTTTCTAAACATGAACCAAGAAACATTTTGTGATTTTTCACGAATCGAACTGCGTCAAATTTTTTTATTTTTTGGTTATTTCAAACTAATTTTTTATTTGGAATTAAATGCATTTGCAAGGTAACCTTTGTTATTAAAATCGAATTGATATGTTAAGAAAGGTTGAAATGTTAAAAGAGATTTTTACCTCAAATAATGAAACAAGTACTCTTTCAGTTTTATTACCTTTAGTGTCTGTACCATAATTTACAAAAAATTTGGCCTAATATAACAAAATTATACATGGTACGTGGAGCCTTTAAAAGTTACAAAAAATGTAAAAAATAACCAAAAGGCAACAGTGCTCTCAATATTTATTGCAAACTGATCTTGTTCATATTTAGAGTAAAATGAAATTATTAAAATTGACAAGTCCTTAGTAATTTCGTAACGCAGGCAAAAATATTTTAAGACGACTACAAGCCATTTTGAAACCGGACGGCTTGGATATTTGTACTGTGAAAAAAACCAATTTGATCAGCTGTTGTAAACAAATAATAATTATGTCAGGAGTAATTAATTATGTATAACGTAATTATAAATACAATCAAAGGCTACCAATCATCGACTACCGACTACAAAAGTAGCTGGCTACAAAAATAGCCAAGTCGTCAGCTAATTAATTCTTTTAACGACTACCGACCACTAACTACAAAAAATAAACATCTGTTTTGACATATGTATTAAAGTTAACCAAAACAAAACAAATTTGATTTTTTTAAGTGAATTTGTTTGAAACAAAAAAATTTCAAATGTCTCAAGAAAATTTAATTAACTTTACAAGTACAATTGCTAAAATAGTGGAAACAACGACTTCAGTGTGTGAAGTGTCCACGTCCATATTTGCATGTAAATAAAACTAAACATTTACATTAAACAATATAATAAATACATATAAACAGTAAAAATGACTATTATGATATAAATGAAACAAATGAGAAATTGATGAAAAAAGAACTAAATGGAAAATTTGACATATAAAAAGTAAATGAAAAATGCGCCAAACAAAAAGTAAATGAAAAATGTAAACAAATGAACAGATGATTATTATTTTTCAATGGTGCCACTATAAAAGTTTTTAGCGTTTTTAATAGCGATATTTAATGTATTGCGTTTTTAAAACCACCATTTCATGCATTTATTGTATTGGCAGTACAAATCTGTTTTTGTAGCCACGAAAAATAGAAATTAGCCTAATGTAGCTACGGGCTACAAAAGTAGCCGTGTAGTCGGTAGTCATGTAGCGGCTAAAAGAACCATTCTCATAAGCACGCATGTATTTTATTTTTGACATCTTGTAGTCGATGGTCGGTGGACATGATTGTGTTTATAGCAATATGCTCCTTTAAGTTTTTTACTGAGGCAAAAAAGTTTAATTTTACGTAATTTCCAAGGTTAGATGATATATAATAAATTTTGTTTGTTTCTGCTATGTTTCTATTGGATGCATTGCTTTTGTAACCTCCGGAATTTCGGCGTTTCCCTGTTTATATATTTGGTTTATAGTGCGGTGTCTGTTATAATTGTAATTATTGATGTTGTTACTCCATTGCTTTGGTTAATATTTCTTTCTTTTATAAAAAAAACATACATTTTTGGTGAAAAAATTTTATTTTTGGGTTTAACATTAAATTTTTTTAATTTTGTAACCAATCACAGATTAAATCCCTTTTCCTACTAGGACGCATAATTACCGAGATAAATGAGTTTTACGTTTTCCATATAAAAACATAAATTTTTGGGGAAAAAAATGAATTTTTTCGTCTAATATCAAATTTTTTTAATTTTGTGAGTGATCACAGATTAAAGGACGCATAGTTACCGAGATAAATGAGTTTTAAGTTTTCCATATAAAAAACAAACTTTTGGGGAAAAATTTTTTTTTTTTGGTCTAACATTAATTTTGTAAGTGATCACAGATAAAAGCCCTTTTCATCCTAGGACGCATAGTTACCGAGATAAATAAGATTTAAGTTTTCCATATAAAAACATAAATTTTTGTGGGAAAAAATTGAACAAATAAATTTAGTTTAGCGGCAGTATTACACAAAAAGGTTGTTCGGGAGAAGTTAAATATAAAGAAAAAATATTAAATAAATTTTTCCGGAGCCGGGGGCAAGGATTTGCTTCTCTGTGCTATAACAAATACCGGCTTCGTTTACAAAACTTAATTTATTTAATATACAGGTCTGTTCTGAAAATCACGTGAATTCAAATCACGAACGGTTTTAAAATCACGCATACGTTTCGGTGCTGTTCTGCAAATCATGTGATTTATCATTTTTCGGCGTGATTTTAATTTTTCGAAAACAGGAGAAAGCGGTTGATTTTTTGGATTTGTGTTGTTTTTTTATTTCTTCTTACATTTGTAATTAAAATGTTATTAGTAATATAAGTAAGTTAAAATGCGAGGAGCAAAAATAAATAAGTGAATTTTTGTTTGTAATAAATGTACTTTCATTTAGATATTGGAGCTGATCGAATAGCTTTAAATTTGTTGTCAAATAAAAATTGAAATGCGAAAATTAATGTAAAAACTTTAGGAAGTTGCTGCTATTTAATATTTTGTACATTACTTTTTCTAAATTTGATACTAGAAACATTAGCATAAATAAGATAAATGTTAAATGATGTTTTAAACTGTGACAATTTGGCAACATTAGAATTATCTTCGGAAACGCAGACTAGCTAACTGCTAACGAGAAAGAGGAAATCACGAGCATTACTAAATAAAGGAAGACAATATTTTATAAAAAAGAAATGTCTTAAAAAATTTATGAATAATTTCGTTTTTATGTGTATAAAATCTAATTTTTTTGCAAAAATAAATAGAAGACATATCGTTTTAGTTATAAAAAATCATTATTCTAAACGAAATAATTAAAAAAACGAGCGAGTGATTTTAAAGTGGCAGTCATTTTGTTAACCGCTTTAAATCGCGTGATTTCAGTATATTTTGTACGCAGAACACCTTTTGCGTGATTTGAAATCACTTTGACAAAAAAGTGATTTGTAGAGCAGACCTGAGTTTATTTTGAAAAAATACTCCTTTGGTCCTTACCTATTTTTTTACTCTTTTTTCTTTTTGATTAAATAAGTATTAAAACTACCTTTCCTATTATACCCATATTTTCTCATTCTACCATTAAATAGTTTTAGCTTACAAATTCATTTTACATCCCACCCCGTACACAGCTTTTTTAACTTTTGAGTTGTGTCCATAAATTAGTTTTAAGCCCTTGAAAAAATCCACAGACAATGGTCCTGTTACCTTGCATCTTGTTAAGAAGAATGAAATTTATTTACAGATCTTGCCCTAAAATTTCTGATAAGATAAAAAATATTTACTTATATATAAATTCTACTATCAAAATCAAAGTGAACTAAACAATGAAAATATTCCATATTTTACGCAAAAAGAAAACATAATAAGAGGAATTTTGTTTTCGATGGAATGTAAAAAAATTTCATGTGAAAGATAATTCGTGAAGGGGTGACTATCTTAAAAAGTACTTGCCATATTTTGTTACTTACTTACGAAACACAAATAGTTCGCAAAAAAGAAGTCGAAAGTCCTCTTTCACACACGTCAGGTGATCAGTTTTTGATTAATTTTCTTTGGAACCTGCATTTGTGTTCACACATACCGTCAAGTTTGTTTCATCAAGTCTCGTTTTCTTTGCTTTCCATTTCTGCAACTTCTATTCCTCAGCCAACTTCAAGTATACAATTTTCTTAAACTTGATGGTACGGTCAGGTTTGTACCTCTTTCTATTCTCCTCTCCTCTTTCTCCTAAAAACTCAAGACTTGAGTCAAAAGGGGACTAATTAAACCAGTTCTTCAAGTTTAAAGAGAATACCTTAAAATACGTATTAATGATCAGCATTATTTTCTGCAATAATTAATAATAAAAGTCTTATGCCTTATTAAAATCATTTAGTTGGTAATCTAGTTTGGAAGCCCGTATTCGATTACCTTCTCTATCAATTTTGCTGGGCATAAATGTGTCATCCTAATTAGCGGATGTATTTTAGGATTTTTTTTTTATTTAAATTATGTTTTTAATCATTTAGTTTTCGAAATAGTTTCAACCCATCGGGACTTTAAAGATTCTTTTATAATACTTTAAAGACGTTGAAAGTAATCGATTGCAGAAAATGACTTCTTATATATTACCATAATCGTGCCGCCGACGACAACATTCTTGATAGCGGTAATAACGATTTTCTTTATAACACACTGTATTAACAAAATTTCGCAAATTTTATATTAATTTCAGAAAATTATACATTGTACGTACATACATTCTTAATTCTTGAAATAAGCATTACTATTTGCATAGAATTGGGAATTACTGAGAGATTTGTATGAGGGCTGGTATATGGTGGACACCAGAGACTCTTTCTTGCAAATCCGATGGTTGTTTAAAAGTTCTTAGAAAAATTCCTCAATAATTAGGGTTGAAAAGGAGAACAATAATTATTCAATGTCGAATAATTATTATAGTTTGAGTAAAGATAAAATATAAAGGCAATTAGTTTCTTTTCAGTATGTGTATTTACATGTGTAATTATGTAAATTTATTGTACAATTCAGAAATTTGGTTACTTACCAAGCTAAGTGCAATATTTCAATAATAAATGTGTAGATTTGTTGGATGTAGATTTTTGTAAAAAATGTATAAATGTTGAATTTTTCAGGAATAAAATATGTAAGCAGAACCAATGTTTAGTTGCTACCCGAGTTGTTGAAAAGGTAAGTAGTAAAAAGGAAGTGAATTAATTTGTGTGCCATTAGATTTTTTTTTACAATTTAATTTTTTATTAAATTAGGAGTTGAACTGTGGATCTTATAAATGAATTGAAATTGATTTTGGCTTAAGATATTTTTTTTTTAATTTCTAAAAGCCATTTTTAGAAAGAAAATGTTTGCAGACGTTTTCCCAAAAAAAACAAAACTTAGACACCAGTAGAATAAATAAATTGACACCAACTTAAAGCATTCTTCGTATATAAGATTACAATTTGTGATAAATGTATTATTAAAGCAATCATCAAAGTTCTCCCATTTAATTTACCGTAATATTTTATTATTGAGTGGGAAGAATACGTCTTGCATCAAGTGTAGACAAAATAAAAACTATATAAATACCTATTCATATCCTACATTAAATATCTAGAACATCTGAATTCTTTTTACTAATTTTTTTTTTTTTTGTATTTCAGGGTAGGCCGTTCTATTACTCCACCGAATGCATTAGTTAGTCCAGCTACAAATTCAACCATGCCTACGGCTGCAGCTGTAGCGGCTGCTGCAGCAACTGCAAAAATACAAGCCTTAGATGCAGTAGCAAGTAACGCTGTTCTTGGTTTAGCATCCGCTTCACCTTCGCTTGGAATATCGCCACTTACCGCTAAAGTACCTACTTTGCCCCTTACCACTCCTGGAAACAGTTTTCATTCAGCAATTACTTTGCCCAACACAGCTTCGCTTATATCGCCAAGCATGTTCCAACCTCCAAGTATAACTTCAAATATTATAACGCCTTCGGCCTTACAAGTGGTTTCTACCCAAACAATAAACTCTGCTCCAAAACCGATAGTAGTTCCAACTTCTAATGTATCAGTTCCAATCATTGCTAAATTAGCTGCCGGTATATCAGACATAAATCCTTTAACAGCAGTTTCTGGTTCAGTTGTAGCATTAGCTTCAGCAAATGTCCCAGCGCTGCCCAGTATTATAGTTAATGAATCAGATAAAAAGGCTACCCATGACAAGCAACAAGAAGAGTCGAAGATAGTAATAGATGAGGGTGAAACGCAAACCTTACAGCAACAAGAAAGCATGTCCATTAAAGGACAAAGTGCTAGACAATTTGTTATGCAACGTCTAATGAGGCCACAAGAGTCAAGAGTTATTATTCTGCGAAACATGGTTGGGCCAGAAGATGTTGATGAAACATTAAAAGAGGAAATTCAGGAAGAATGTACTAAATTTGGAAATGTCAGTCGAGTTATTATATTTAACGAAATACAAACAGAAAACGAAGACGATGAAGAAGCGGAGGTTATCGTTAAGATTTTCGTTGAATTCTCTACAATAGCTGAAGCTACGCGCGGTAAAGATGCCTTACACGGACGTTTTTTTGGAGGCCGTCGAGTAACTGCAGAATTATATGATCAATCACTCTTCGATCACGGTGACTTGTCTGGTTAATATTACTGATTGGATCGAAATAACATTTAGTTCACTGTATTAAACATACATCAACAAATAAATTCACTTTTTCAGCATATGCAGCCGAAATAAATTATATAACAGGTTAAGGACAAGCAAGGCCGAATAAAAGCTATTAAAACTAAAATACACTTGCAAAATTTTAAAACAAAAATGCAATTTTTTTGTTGGTTAAAAATGGTGTTTTCTATACATATTTCACTGGTTTCTTGAGCATACTCATCAGGAAACTTTTATCAAAAGTTTTAGAAAAGCATGCTAATTTTTCTTTAAGTACAGAAAGCCCATAAAAATATTAATGCTTTAAAAAACTCGCCAACAAACAACCTGTTATTTTTTCTAACATTCCTTTCCTTATTAGGTTGATTATATGCCGACTCACAGCAGTGGTTCGAAACGACTTATTTTGGACATAATTCGGTATCTCCTGAACCACTAAAGCACAAAGGTCTACAGGTGCTTCTGAAGGGAGCTGCGAACCGTCGGCTCTCTAGGTTGGGTTGGCCCCAAAGTTGGTTACCTCGGACATAAAATTTTTTGGAAATGTGATAAAGAGTTTATTTTAACCTCTAATATTCAGTTTTTTTTTAAATATCTATAAAAAGTGTACTTAAGTAGGTTATCAGCTTTAGTTTGGAAGAAAATGTGCTTACTTAGCATGTTTATCTTAATTTAGGCCGACCTTAACTTAGTATTTCGGGCATGGTGTGCTTATTAATGAGTGGATTGTTTTAACACATTTGCTTTATTATAAATTAAATTTATAATATCTAAGTTTTGAGTTTTGTTCTGATAGAACTTTTCGATAAAAAGCTACAAGCCTCTGATGCCGATAATGCCGTTTTTCAGGATTTTCCCCAAAAATGTGGCATTCTTTTTTGCTTTGTAATTTAAACTTACTCCAGGACTACCAAAGGTTTTAAACAATTTTAAAGGCACGCTATATCAAATGCGAATAAAGGAAAAATAAGGTCAAAAATTATTCCCCCTCCAGCCCTATCCAAACATACCCAATATATAATAATAATAATATAAATTATTGTAGGTTTCTTACGAGTGCGAATCACCGATTCAAAATACGTAAAGGAATTTTAAAATCCTAAATTGTTGGCTACATACTACAAAAAGAATATGACAGCCCTATAATTAATAAAGGCAGGGTAGCTACGTTTGTAAAAAAAATAGGGACGTTTTGCCCCGTTCCGGGAATTTATATGTTAAAATAAAAAAATTTTAAAAATTATTTCACCATTTGGGTTAAAGCTCTTTGATCTTTATAATTTTAAATTTGTATTTATACATTTTTAATTTTTTCATACAAATGAGAAAAAAATAATGAGGAGGTGAGGCTTAAGCTTTTGACTTTTAGTTTAACAATATTTAATGATAAATGTTGAACTAGCAGTGTCATATTTCTTAAATTTAGAAAAACGTGTTTTTAACTATTTATTCCAGATGATGCTACACAACGGAGTAGCGAAATATTGAGAAAATATATAAAAATAAAAAAGACCTAGTGCTTAAAAATTAAATAAATATATTAATTATTAAAAAGGTCAAATAAAAACTGTATTAAAATATAATAGCTCTCGCAAAAAAAATAAATAAATAAATAAATAATATTTATTATAAAAAACAATATTAAAATTGATATTAAAACACATTTTAATTAAATAAAAGCATCATTTATTAGGTACTAGTACTTATTTTGTGTGACTCGGTACTCAAGCGGTTCCAGTTTTTTTATTTTTGTTATTTTCTCCTTTTCCAATTTGCTTTTAAGTGTTTTATCTACCACTTCTAAGTTTTACCATGAAATCACTTTTTTCTATAATTAGCTCGTCTGTCTATCTTTTGCAGCCGCTCTTCTCTTGGGTCACCGAAAGATCATCTGAAAGAGAGTTAAATTAAAATATACATATGCAGGTACATATTGGTGTATAAGGATATTCCGAATATTCATATATTTTTGAACAATGTTTTATTTTTTTCCAACATTAACTGACAGAATTTAGTTCATCGGCTAGAACCTCACTTTTACTTACACCTTTATCAAAGCTTTCCAACACATATTTTGTTTCTTTTTTTTCATAATAAAAACATATTAAAAAATAATCACCCTTATTCTGTTATTTTAATGGTTTTTTGAAAATCAGCATTCTCGTTGCCAATATTGCCGTTAATCGATGACTGGCAATATAAATTTGGAATTTTGTAAGGAAATGTTGGCTCGAATTGCCTTTGATGTTGTGCTCTGTGATTAAAGTATCGTGTACAAACAAAAAATTAATAAAATTATGTAAACTTTAAAAATAGCAGAAATAAAATAAAAAATGGACAAACTTAAGATTACCAACCCCAACCAATTCCAAAACTTAGCTGAAGAGTTGGAAAAAATCCATTACTTCCCAGAGGTTTTCGAACAGGCATTTTAATTTTAAGAAACAGTGGGAAAGTATTGCCACTGTTTTAAACGCCCTCAGCTCACCAAATAGATCGAGTGGTGGATGGAAAAAGTTTTGGTGTATAATGCTTTACAAATTCATGTTTGACAAAATTCTTTTTACAGATTTGGCGCGACATAAAATTTTAGGTCAAAGTTCAGAAAGTACACACATCCTACACGCAATGTTATGTTCAGAAGTAACCAACACATATATTTTTCCTAACAATTATGTGTGTTTCATATTTTTAAATGTGCCGAACACATCCACGAACATGAGAAGGTCACGTAGTGTTCCATCGGACACACATGTTCGAGTGTAGCTTTTCCTTATGTTCGTATACGGCAAAAAACGTACACGATCGACAGAGAAGTTTGAGTGTACTTTATTTAAAGAACGAGTACGGAAAAATGTACATGAAAAAAAGACATAAGTTCGTGAACGCACGGCTAAAAAGAACATGTACGATAGATTACAAATTATCCATTAGCGATTGGAAAAACCTATTAAATGCAATAAAAAAAGTTATTTTATTTAGTTTAAAATGTTAATTTAAAAAAAAAATAATAATAATAATTTATACATTGTAATAATTATTAGTTATACAATATAAATATAAATAAAATGAGAAGAGGCTTTACGAATTTCTATGTGTGGGACAAAGCAAAATTTTTGTTACTCTCTGTTTTCTATTTTAAGATTTGAACAGTCGAGCAAGTCAAAGTTTATTTTTGTTATTAATATGTACGAAATAGATTTATTTTGATACTTTAGATCTTAAGTTGTTTCCAATATTCCAATACGGTAATATCAAAGGGTTGCATTGGTTTTTCACATAAAGCAAGTAGTTTATGTGATACTTTTGATTTTCTGTTTAATGCAATGTATTAAAGAGTAAGTGGACATATTGTGCTAGTTTAAAGTGTGCGTAGTTTGAGTAATTTCAAGTCTTTATTAAGTGGTCCTGAAAATATAATAGCATTTATTATTGTTTTTTTTTTTAACTTAAACCGATTACAGCGGATTTTTTTTTAAAATTAAAGCCAGGGTCATATGAATGACTTATAAATGAAAATGTGCAATAATCAGTGTTATAAAAAGTAAGGATTAACAGTCATATATAAACAAGGTCGGAAAGCGTTTTTTTTCCTGTCAAAAGTTCTCATGCCTGTACATTTTGTATGGAGCATACCGAAATAACGCGGCGGCAACGCTTTGCAATTGGAAAATCCGATTTTGACAAGGCGTTTAATAATAAAAAAAAATTAAAAATAAACAAATACAAAACAAATTTTGTTTTTTTTTAATAAATTTTTAATTTATACAATACAAACACCAGAATTATTTTTTTTAAACATTTAGGGAAGTTGTTTAGGCATGGCATTTTAGCGTAAAAGCTATGCGGAAGGAAACGGCCTGCTTTCCGTTTTTGTTTAGATATGGATGTAAGAGTAATTGTTTCGGCGTATATTTGATGTAAAAAGGAGAAATGGTTTTCAATATATAAAAATAAAACAAGAAGAATTAATTGTTTTATGAGACAGGTCTCTAGTATTTATAAAGTTAAAATTTACTTTAGAAAAAAGCACGTAATACTCACTTCGTATTCAATCAACGAATAAGAAACAAAATGTCTTACAAAATTTAAGTAAACGGTCCAAATAATATTTAAGTACCGTTAACGGTTTACTCGTTAAAAAGAACAAAAAAGGCCTACCAACAAGGCTGAGAAAAAAGGTATCAATTAAACGCTTTTAGAAAATTTAGAACAAGCATAAAAACAAACAACTTGTACTTAAACATTCCCGGCTACCTTGTAACGATAAGGAATGATGCAAAATAGCACATACGACTTAATACTAGAGCCAGTAAGAATTCCGATTAGGTATAAATAATATACTTTATTTTTTGATTGAGTCATGAAGGAATCCTGATGAAATGAGTTTTATTAAATGTTGAGTGAGCCATAAAGGACTCGTGAAGAAAAAGACTTAATCATTGAGCCACTAAGGACTCTTGTGGACTGTTAAAATTATAAATATTTATTATTTAAGTGTAAAAAATGGATCATTAAGGGACCCTGTTGATTTTATTTTTATTTGAGTCATTAAGTACTCTTGTGGACTGTATACATTATACGGTTTAAAACGGCGATAACCTCGAAATAACCCATCCGAAGCTAATGTATTGGGATATTGCTAATTGGACTGGCGTGTATGTGATCTCTCATAATGATTGGTATAAGTTCAGGTCCTGAAGACCCTAAAAAGATTCCAAAATTGAGTCAACCATAGATGCGGACAAAGTTTTTTACCTTACATCTGATGCAAGCGAGCCGCGATTGTAATTTTTTTGTGACGTAAAATGAATCGATTCGGCAATATTTCACTTTTTCCAAATTGGAAAGTGGTATCCGTAAACTTAATTGCAAATGTAGCTACTTTGGCAGCACGCATCAACAACGGAAGTCGTGAACGTCCTTGTCGTTTATTCAGCCGAGGTGTAGGCGAAAATGAAACTGACTGACGCAATGAGAAATGTTTATGAAGTGATACCGATTTCGGTTTGTTTGCTTTCACATTTACTGACGAAGTCTTATGCTTGCAAGTTGCCACACTCGTGCAATTTTTGCCAACATGCCCACTCGACAAGCAGCGAAAACAAATCTCATGTGCCGCCATCGTTCGAAGTCTGCGCTCCAGGCTTATATCCCTAAACTTGTAGCAAAATCTCAGAGGGTGATATTTACCACATATCGAACATTTTGATCCTCCACGATTTCCATTAGAGTGTGAACTGGCAGGGCTTAAATCTGCGTCATGAGCCTGAACCACAGCCTTCAAGGTTAGGACCTCAATTTCTGCAATTGCTAGTTTATATTTTGGTTGATTGCGAATAGTTTTCTCATTTGCGTTTGGCAAAGAAGGCTTTTTAATGTCAGTAAATAGCATTTTGACGGTGGGATCACCTGGAACAGCATCACAAATTGGTGCCGGATCGCTGGCTTTTGTCGCCTTTTCACAATCAAGCAAACCATCATCAAAAAGTTGGCTTTCAGGGAATTTTTAAGTCCATGACGTTAGAAAAAGAAAGGTTTGTATATATAAAATCGATGAAAAAAGTGATTTTAAACTACTGTTCGTTCCATACAATAAGCTTGGTCAATAAGCGATTTATTATACCTGTGCGAATATCGGCAAAACGAACGTGGCCGTCAGTACCA
Organism: Gymnosoma rotundatum; assembly: GCA_916610165.2. NCBI lineage: Eukaryota > Metazoa > Arthropoda > Insecta > Diptera > Tachinidae > Gymnosoma > Gymnosoma rotundatum. Next base: position 62,101,928 of record OU744339.1, read on the forward strand.
GTATAAATCTTTGCCTCTATTTCTAACATCCACGATGTTGCCGGCAATTGCTCAGTCTTTATGGCAACTAGGTCAGTTACAGCAACTTCCCTTTAGAGATAAATCAAAGCCTTCAGCATATCGATTATCAATACTAATAGGACTGTCATATGTTGTCGGGTTCGGCGGAGCCAAAATGGAATTAACACAAGCCTCTATTCTAGCCAGAAGTGTTGATAATTTTTCAGATGTGTAACGGCAAGATTGCACCTCTTTTCGAAAATGTAATTCAAAACTTTTTACCCAAGCTTCCCAAAGGCCGCACATATGAGGAGCTCCAGCCGGTATAAAAAGCCATGTGAAGCCTATATGGCCAAAAATGGATCGCATTCTTGCCTGACAATCTTTTGAAAAGGTTCAAAATCCTTTGCAATTTCGTATGAAGCGCCAACGAAATTCATACCATTGTCAGAAAAAATGATATTAGGGCAACATCGATTGAAGGCCGCTAAAAAGGTGTCAGTAGATAAGTCAGATGAAGCTTCTAAGTGTTCTGAATTCGTAGAAAAACATACAAAGATACAAACATAATCTTTTGTAATTCGACGCGATTTGCCATTATGATTTTTACATCAAATGGTCCAGCGAAATCTGCCCCAATGGTTATAAACAGCATCTCAAGAGTATTGCGTTCCGGAAGGGCAGCCATTATTTGACTGCAAGAACGCTGTCCATCAGTTATGCACTACCGAATTACCATGCGAACCAACTTGCAATCGTGGTACTTGATATTCACAACGGTAGACCCGCAACAATAACTTGCTCCCAAATATTCAAATTCTGTAATAAGCTTCGCGAAACGACAGTCATATGGTAGAATAATAGGGTATCGTTCACGATACGGCAGTGAAGGTGATTTTACAAGTCTCCAATTTAATCGCATTAATCCCAATTCGTCTAGAAAGGGATTTAAGGTTAGTAAAGAACTTTTCGACGACAAAAGGGCACCTTATACAAAAGATTTTTATACTCAGCGAAATAAACCTTCACTAGACACGAAATTATTGTCATAATTAAAATTACCCTTATGGTCCGGGTGAGTTGAGTGAAGAAATCAAAACATAAGCTATGGCGCGCATAACACTGTCTAGTGATAAGACCCTTTCTAAAATGTCCTCAAATTTTGAGAAAAAAATGATGCATGTACTTTCACCCTTCGACTTTTTATATCAGTGTCGAGATTTCCTATATTTGGTGTATACCAACGGTTTTTATTCTGCTTTAGCCATACTGGGCCGTGCCACCAGAGTTTACCTTTCAATAAAGTGAGCGGATTCACCCCCGGTTGCCTAGGTCCGCAGGATTGTTCTCTGAACGGAAATGAAAGCAATTGTGGTTTTCAGTGTGAAAAATTTTATTCGCGACAAAGGTGGCCCACGACAAGGAGGTTTTCGAAGCCAGGCCAGCCGCAATCATTGAATCTGTCCAACGCGCTCGATAGCGATTTCAATTTCTGTAAGTATATTCTTTAGCAATTCCAATGCCAATTTCCGTAAGGATATTCTTTAACATATTTCAAGGCGAGGTAACGAAACTGATAAAAGTGGTGCTACTTTTGTCTTAGATGGTAATAAATAAGTATGAGTCGCTCCACTTGGCGACTCGGTTCGAATAGAAATCACCCTCGCATATGCCTTTTCCGAGACACCTGAAAAAATATGAAGTTCGGCAGTAGAGTGTTTGTAATAGTTTACCTGGTAAAAAAAAATTCAACAAATTTTAACCATTCCAAGTTATCGAAAAACTAGACTCTTCAAATGTCAAAACTTTTGCATCCACCAAGTCATCTGAAAGCAATCCATTCATAATAGATCGCCCACTTGATGTCCACTTTCTTAGCTCGAAATCCGCAGATAACAAGGCAGCAGTCAACTGATTCTTGGTCAGCAAAGCAGCTGAAGCTTCATGCAATCCAGTCAAAACATCATCGTCGTACAGACTCTTCCTTAAAATTTCTGACGTCACAATCATCAGCCAGTTGCAGCAAAGTCCTAGTGTCCAAATAAGGTGCGCAATTCAATTCAAAAGTTACAGCAAAGACAATAAATTTATAAAGATGTTGCACTCTGAACATTTAAAAAATCAAAAATTATGAGCAGTTTCATGGTAGCGGGGGTAAGAGATAAGAGGGAAGAAGGCAGATTCATACACACATGCGTTTAAAAATGTGTGTGGATGTTCATAAGAAATGTTTTGGTAAAGTAAAGTATTGAGAGACAAAAACACACATTTAACATATAGAAACGTACATACATACTTTCATATCTACATATAAAGAGGAATGTGCTTCATAAAATTTTATTTTTGAATTCTATTTTTCCTACTTATTTAAAAATTGTTTGTAAAATAAGCTTAAAAACGAAACTATATGACTGCTCTTGTGATTGTAGGGTAACTATACATTTTTATTTGTATATTTTTAAAAATATGCGTAATCGCACCGAACTAATCATACCCTAAATTATGTAGTAATTTTTTTTAGCATTTATTCTTGTGGATACTTAATATGTGTTTTAAGAAATTTCAAACAATGGTAATAAAATAAGGCACTTATTTATGTATATTTATTATTAAATATTTTGTTAAGTATATTTAACCTGCATATAGGTATAATATATATATATAAACCTCACTATATAAACCTGAATATGAATTTAATAGCTAAATTTATAAATTAAAATTGCCAAACAAAATAAATTACTGGCGCTTTAAAATTGAGACTTTCCTTGTCTCATTTTATGAATTACTATACATTTTTTACACCATTTTTATATTTAAGATTCAAGCATTATGTTCACTACAACTGAGACGCTAAACTAGTATTCTTCTTAGAATAGTGATAAAAGTTAAAAAAATTAATGTTAATAAATGTTATTGAAACAAATTCATTAATGTTAATAATTGTGGTATTTAGTTTATATGTATGTAGTAATTAAATTTAGATAATAAATGAATTTAATTTACTATTTTCGTGCTTGATTGCTTCAAATATAAATATTTCATGATATTCTCATGAAACATTTTTTATTTAAAAGTAGAAATTGAAAATATTACTGCGTAGAAAGTATATTCATATGGCCATTTCACTACTGCTATTTTAGCTCATTAGTGGATTTTACCCAAATTTTGTATAGAAAACTTGAAAGTCTTATATCAAAAGCCAAATTGATTAAATAAGAACTCTATTGAATCAATAAGAGAAAAAGACGGGAACAAAAAGACAGTATACAAAAACACAGCAAACATTCAGTAACTAAAAAAGTAAAGTAAATTAAAATCGAAAAGGTTCCGAATAATAAATTTGCATATTGATAATAAATGAATTTAATATTCGGTGTAAATCGATGTTATTTCTCTTATAAAACAACAAAACACATATTGTTACCATACAAATACACAATCGGTAACATTGGTTTACGTTGGATATTTTATAATGTAAATATATACACATTCGTATGCACGTATGTACAAATGAATTAATGTGAGATGAGAGTAACAAGTTAGCTGAGAATAATAATCTCTCTTTGTGATTTTACTCTTAAAGTGGCAGTAGCAGTACGTCCATCGACAAAATATGCACTGGATGTAGAATGTACGGTAGTGAAACATCTTAGTATATTTATAGTCTTTGGTTACAGCCTACAACTCCTAATCAGTTATCTGATGATCGGATGCCGACATAAAAAGGATTCTTCGAAAAGATGTATAAGACGAATAGACCCGAATCTGCCTACAGATTTTCGATATATCGCATTTAATTACAAACTCGAATAATCGCCAAAGCAGTATCAAATTAACCAAATCAGCCTGTAAAGTAGACCCTACGAGACGACAATCATTTAAGCTATTGCCATAGAGGTTTTATACGATGCGTTAAAGATTACCCTAAAATTCATTGTTTTCCTTTCGGGTATAATCACAGGGTGATGTGGCAAATAGCATGTACCAGCGACAGCATGGTCATGTAATTTTACCCGTTGTAGGTGACCTAATTCTAAATAATCCTCTAATACATCATCATACATGCTCCTAATTTCAAGTTTACGAAAAATTAAACCTTCACGAGGAAATTCAGGTCTAAAAGGTAGTGAAACGATATATCTACCGGTAGAATCCCGGCTAGTGATATTCTTATAAATCTTCTCGCAAATCCTGCCAGAAAGATTCATAATTTCTTTGTTGGGGTTTTTTCTAATTCCCAAAATCTCAAAAAATTTGGTACTACATATATTTTATTTTACATAAAAATGTCATCGGCTCTTAATGGGTTAAGCATGTTTAAATAATTTTAGTATTTCCCAAGGTACATTAATATACTAGGTAGTAACGGTGGATCAGCTGACTTTCTTGTTTACGTCTTCAGATGTCAAATTTTGTTTACACTTATTATTTTTTTTTCCTACAAAAATATTTTTCTTACAGTGTGCGTTGTCCAAATATAAACATAAAACAAAAGTTTCACACACTTTTTGAAACTGGGTTTTATTTAAAAATTGTAGGCCTCACCTCATGATTTTTTACTCATGTTATATGTAAAAACTAACAATTTTGTTAGCTGTTTGTGTTTTCCAGTTTGGTACAAAATGTACCAAACGAGGTGGCGAAGTTTAGGAAGCTCCTCTAGCTTACGAGGGCTGCTATTTATATTTCTGGCCTGGCAACACTGAGTGCTGCCAAGTGCAATCTGACTTTTCCATTGGAAAGTTTGTCATTTTTAAGCATAAAGGTACTCAAAACGTTTTGACGTACGACCATTATTTGTGTTGTTTACAGTGACTTGAAAAAATTAATATAGAAAAAAATGGAATTAACTCGTAAACATTTTCGTGCCATCATTTTTCACAACTTTCGACGTAGATTATCACGACAAGAGTGCATTGATGAACTTAAATCTTTGTATGGCGATGAAGCACCATCCTATAGCACTGTGAAAAATTGGTATAATGAGTTTAATCGTGGCCGAAGCTCGCTCAAAGACGAATTCCGTGAAGGTCGTCCAAAAACGGCTGTTGTGCCAAAGAACATTGATGCCGTGCGTGAACTCATAATGCATGATCGACATACGACATACCGAGAGATAGAGACATCCTTGGACATTTCTTCCACCAGTATACATTCGATACTGTATGAACACCTGGCCGTAAGAAAGGTTTGTTCTCGTTGGATCCCGCACAATTTGAAAGTCGCTCAAAAAAAGGCTCGTGTCGATTGGTGCAAAGAAATGTTGCAAAAATACGATTGCGGTGCTTCAAAAGACGTTTATAAGATCGTCACAGGTGACGAATCGTGGATCTATGCGTATGAGCCCGAAACGAAACAACAATCTACCGTGTGGGTCTTCAAAGACGAGCAAAATCCAACGAAAGTTGTTCGTGGAAGAAGCACTTCGAAGCAAATGGTCGCCTGGTTCTTCGGCAAAACTGGTCATGTGTCGACTGTTCCGCTTGAGCAACGTAGGACGGTCACTTCTGAGTGGTACACTACAATTTGTTTGCCTGAAGTTATCGGAGAAATTCGAAAAACCAACAAGAGAAGACGAATCATTGTTCACCATGACAATGCGAGCTCTCACACATCGGCTCTAACCAGACCGTTTTTGACCGGCAAAAACGTCGAATTAATGGGTCACCCGCCGTATAGCCCTGAGTTGGCACCTAATGACTTCTTCTTGTTTCCGCACATCAAGAAAAAAATGCGTGGTCAACGATTTTCGTCGCCAGAAGAAGCTGTTGAAGTGTTTAAAAATCATGTTTTAGAGGTGTCTCAATCGGAGTGGAAAAAGTGCTTCGGCAACTGGTTTGAGCGCGTGCAAAAGTGTATAAATCATGCTGGAGAATACTTTGAAAAACAATAAAACCATTTTTGATTATAAATATTCGCATTTTCACTATTAGGCCAGAAATATATAGAGCAGCCCTCGTACATACATACTGTGAGCGTCAAAATAAAGTGTACACAAACATTTTCTTTAGATTAGTTTTTATTTCTGTCTTTATTTAACATTTTATGTTTTTTTAATTGTTATTTAGTTCCCTACTTAAACTTAAAAAAACAACAAAAAAAATTTACAACAACAAAAGTTATAAAACAAAAACAAAATCTATTCCATATTTTACGCGTCAAAATAAAGTGTACACATATAATTTATTATAAAAATTAGTATGATTTAGTATTTGTTTGCTTTTCCTTTAGCTTTAATAAAGGCACTTAGTCTTCGGGGCATCGATTCAACTAGTTTTTTGGTTATGTCAGATGAAATTTTCTGCCACTTCTCCATTATAAGGGATTTAAGCGTATCCTTGTTAGTAATTGTCCTCTTTCGTATTTGCCAGTCAAGATGCTCCCACAAATGCTCAATCGGGTTAAGGTCCGGTGATTGGGGAGAATGATCTAATGTCTCAGGAGTATGATAAAGGAGCCATTCTTTTACTATCTTTGCCGTATGTTCGGGATCATTGTCTTGTTAAAAGATCCAGGGTCCCTTGAAGCCCAATTTATCCACACTACATGACAAATTGTTTTTAAAAATGTTTAAGTAGTCCGTTTTATTCATGGTATCTTCAATAAAAACCAAGCTTTTCAGTCCACTTGCCGCAATGCATCCCCACACCATCACCGAACCCCTCCATGCTTAACCATAGATATTAGATTTTGTTCAGCATACTCTGTATTTTTTGTATGCCATACTTTTACAGGTTTTTTCTGGCCAAATATCTCAAATTTACTCTCATCGCTAAATAAAATGTTATTCCAATGTAAAATGTTTAGTTTCGTACTTTTTTGCATACTCAATACGTTTTTTCTGATCTACTAACGATATAAGTGGCTTTTTTGGCGGCAACCGACCATGTAGACCATTTGCGTGTAGAGCTCTTCGTGTTGTGTTGGCGCTAACGTTGGTATTTTTTGTTGCTGAAACTTCCTCCGATATTTTAACAGCACTTTTAAATGGATTTTTCTTCACATCACTCAAAATAGACCTTATTTCAGACTCACTTCAAGCTCTTGGTCGGCCTGCACCTGGACGATTTTCTACTTTGCCGAATTTTTCGTGCTTATCAACTATTCTCTTTGCTGTATTATGGCTTCTGTTTATAATAGACCCGGTTTCACGAAAAGTTTTACCGTCTTTTCGAAGTTTTATCACAAGTTCTATGACTTCTGTTGATGTTTGTCTGCCCATTTTTAATAAAATAATAAATTTCTTTTTGCAAAGAAGTTATAGTCCGAAAATTGCGTCTGTCTATTATAAAACAGTAGTAGTGATTTTAAAGAATGCAAGAAAGTAAATAAACAACAAAACGTAACGGTATTTTTTGCGATTCTACTTCGCTAAAATGCTACAAAATAAGATGTACACTTTATTTTGACGCGTAAAATATGGAATAGATTTTGTTTTTGTTTTATAACTTTTGTTGTTGTAAATTTTTGTTGTTGTTTTTTTAAGTTCAAGTAGAGAACTGAATAACAATTAAAAAAACATAAAATGTTAAATAAAATAGTATTTTTAAAGACTGAAATAAAAACTAATTTAAAGAAAATGTTTGTGTACACTTTAATTTGACGCTCACAGTATGTGCTCGATATATATGTAACTAACATCCAAGGATATGTTATGACATCTAGATTAATCATATTGTAATTATTTTTTTCGCGCTGCATTTTCAAATATTGAAAAAATCATGTTAAGGTGGTTTTTTGAGAAGTTAAATATGTACTGGCTTCTCGGACCAAAGTCGAAATTAAGTATTAATAACAAATTACTATTGTATAAAACAGTATTAAAACCTGTATGGACTTATGGTATCCAATTGTGGGGAACAGCTTCTTCCTATAACATCGACATTATTCAAAAGTATCAGTCCAAAACTCTTCGGCTTATAATAAGTGCTCCATGGTATATAAGAAATTCTACAATTCATAATGATCTCGATGTCCCAAGTATAAAAGATGAAATTAAAAACTATAGCATGAATTATCTAAAAAGACTTAGCGACCATCAAAACGTTCTTGCGATAACTCTTTTAGATGACAGTGCTGAAGTTAGACGATTAAAGAGACTGCATATTCTTGATCTCCCCTTTAGTTCTTAAGTTATATATGCATATTTTGTAAGATTTACGAAAAACTTAAAAAATATTAATTGTTTAATTTAATGGAATTTAACGCTACTGTTATATTATTCTAATTGTAGTAAGTAGATTTGCTTATTGTTTTCTAGTGAACAGCTTGCAAATAAAGTACAATAAAAAAAATGTTATATGTAAAAACTAAAAATTTTGTTAGCTGTTTGTGTTTTCCAGTTTGGTACAAAATGTACCAAACGAGGCGGCGAGGTTTAGGAAGCTCCTCTAGCTTACACACATACATATATGATCGATATACATGTAACTAACATCCAAGAAAATGTTATGACATCTAGATTAATAATATTGTAATTATTTTTTTCGCGCTGCATTTTCAAATATTGAAAAAATCATGTTAAGGTGGTTTTTTGAGTTAAATATGGACTTAAAATTGCTACAAAATCATAACGCATCGAGCTTTTTCTACAATTTTGAAGTTATGTAGCTAAAAGAGTTTATAATCAAATGGTGAATTGAAATTCGTTTGGTTTAACATATAAATTCCCGGAACGGGGAAAAATGTTCCAAAAAATTGTTTTTTTTTTTTGTTTTGCAAAAGAGGCACCCTGCCTTAATTCTTCGCGGGGCTGTCAAATTCTTTTTGGAGTATGTAGCTAAAATTCGGGGACTTAAAAGCCCGTTTACCTTTTTTTAATTGGGTGCTTGCAGTCCGAGGAATTTTACAATAATTTTTAAGTTTTGTTCCAAAATTGGCAATGTTGGAAACGGCTGGAGGGGGAACCGTTATAATTGTTGACCTATTTTTTTATCCGCATTTGTTACAGATTGTCTTTAAACAAACAAATTTGCTAGTACGGAAGTAAATTGGGAAAATTCCTTAGAGGCTTGTAACGTTTAAACGAAAGGCCCAACCAAAACAAAACTTCAAACTTGTTTATTCTTAATTTTATTAAGAATGTCTTAAAGTAATAAACTGATAATATAAATTCTTGCGAAAAAAAAAACCGACTTAAAACAGATTTCATTTGTCTGCCTATAACAGCTCAAGTGTATGGCCGCATAAATTCGGTTAAATTTACTATTGGGACACACTTATATCTCCAAACTTTATACTTTTTCAACTGTTTGGCAATATACATCAAATTGCAGCAACTAAAGGAGGACTTTAATTTCAAAATTCAAATTGTATACTTGCTGTTGTAGTAGATTTAGCAATCAGGCTCTGCGTAAATTTCAACCGTCTGTCTGTAACGGTTCAACAGTTTGCCCATATACATCCGATTATATAACCTATTTAATTTATCATAAAACATTTTTATACTTACTCGTATTATACCAAATAAAGAAGTAGACATTCTGTCTAAAATTAAGGTGTTTGTATACAACAAATTAAATTAATTTTGGGAACACACTTTACTTTCTAAATTATAAGCTTTTTATTATAGCGGACTTAGCAAAACATGTTCCTTGTAAATTTCAGCTGTCGTTTATACCGGTTAAAAAGTCCGGCCACATACACCATATTATATCAACTATTGGGATACCTGTTATTTCAAAATCAGCAGTTAGTAATACAGGTTCTTTGTATATTTTAATCGTCTGTCTGCAACTGTTTAAAAGTATGGACATATACCAAATTAAATGAAATGCACCCTTTAATGTATAATTTTAAATCTTATCAGCTGTTACTATAACGGCTATAGCAATCGACATTGCGTCAAATTTACAAGCGTTTGTCTATAACGCTATAAAAGATAGGCCTATATAAGTAAATCTGCAGTAATTATGGGACAACCTTTAATTACTAATTATAAACTTGTTGATATAGCGGACTTAGAAATACAGGTCCCTTTTAAGTTTCACCCTTATGTCTATAACGGTTCAAAAGTATGGCCACACACTTGAAATTACATCAACTGATGGAACACCCTTTAACTTCTAAATCCATATTTTATACTTGTTGTTATAGCGGACTTACCAATACAGGTTCGTTGTAAGTTCCAAGCGTCTGTCTATAACTGTTAAAAAGTATGGCAATATACATAAAAAATAAAGAAAAATGATTTTTCTGTTTAATGGTATAAATACATATTCAGAATCAACATTAAAACATGCAGCCTCCTGCGTCGGTCCTTCCTCTTCGTAGCATATTCGCCAGCGAAGTAAAATAATTAATTAAATGGCTATATCTATTTCCTTTCACCACCTGTCTTCTCTCTCATCTATCCCTTTCCTAAGGAATGTAGCACGGTTACAAACTAAGTAGGTATTGATGCCTGAAGTGCTACTTCTCTTTAAAAAAAATACAGAAGTGCCCTTTACAATTTATAATAAAGGGAAAAAAAATGTATGTTGTATGGAGACACCCTTTAGTTTTTAGGATTATGAACTGTTTTTAAAACGAGACCAATCTGTAAGCGTAATCTATCATATTACCAAAAATTTTCAAAATCGGATCAGAAATAACTGAGTTCTGGAGGCACAAATATAAAAAAGCAACATTCAGCCGAATCGTATAACCTCCTCCTTTTTAGAAGTCGGTTAATAAGCGTACTACGCCAAAAACTATTAAGTTAAGGTCGGCCAAAGTTAACAAAAAAAAATTAAGCCAATTTTCTCCCTGCACATTTATGTACATTTTAATAGATATATTCAAGGACTGATTAAATTTAAAAATCTTAATATTTGAGTTAAAAATAAGCTTTTTATCATATTTAAAGAAAAATTATATGTCCGAGGTACCCAAATTTGGTGCCCTACTTAGAAGCCCCCCATCACCCTAGGGGTCTGACTGTCCGTAGATTCACTGAAAACACCTCTGTCCTGCTTCTGTAAAATTTCGTTGAGATATATTGAGTGGCTCATAAGATACCGAATTTTGTCCCATGATGATTTGACATCCTAAAATATATATTACAAAAACAAAATACATGTTGTTTACTTATTGTTGTACTTGTTTTAGAACTGCTATTACCCGTAAAATATACTGTGAGCATCAAAATGAAGTGTACAAAAACATTTTCCTTAAATTAGTTTTTATTTCAGTCTTCAAAAATACTATTTTATTTAACATTTTATGGTTTTTTTAATTGTTATTCAGTTCTCTACTTAAGCTGAAAAAAAAAATTTACAACAACAAAAGTTATAAAACAAAATCTATTCCATATTTTACGCCTTGGTATTTCCTTAAAGTTCTCTTTAAAATGATACCCATATTGATAGTTAAAAAAACTTGAAAATTTCAGTTCACCGTAACTCGGAAAATTGGGTGAGCGCTAATTTTTTTACTGGATGTTTTTTTTTCTTATTTTTTATTCTGTAATAACACGTTTTCACTGGTTGCTGGGGTAGCTTCAGCGGAGTACAGGGTCGTTACTAACTCTGGTTAAATATCAGTGGTGAATAAAAAGACCTCTCTTTCTCTTTACGTTATAAATCGTATCTCTTTATTAAATTCACGGGTGTTGATGGTAATGCCAACAGTTTGGTCCGGTGGTTCGGAGTATCGCGCTCTGTGAACTCGGCAAGATAACTGCCTCACACGTTCAGCTAATGCTGAGAACTGTTACACACAATAGTTGTCTACAACCAGCTCTTGACAGAGAACACGAGCAACCGGTTGGAGGTATAACCTCGGGTTGAGTGTACTCGTCTCACACGAAAACTAAATCTTGTCAGAGAGGACGGCAACACTTAGTGGTATAACCTCGTGCCGGATTGACGTGTCGCTCTTACAGTAGTCAGTTCTTGACAGAGAGCAAGAAAAAGCCAGTTGGAGGTATAACCTCGTGTCGGCATTATCCGGCTATCGTACAGTAGCCAACTATTGCCTGCGAGTGAGGAAAACCAGTTGGAGGTATAACCTCATGTCCGAATTGCCCGTCTCCCCACAGTAGCCAGTACAGAGCCTACAACAGTAACTGATTTATGCAATTTGGGATGCAAAAACATCCTCAAAAATTGCTAGTCGTTCACTAAATGAGATTCTCTCAATTGGGGACGTAAAAACCTCCGTATCAATTATTAGATCTTACTTCTGCGAAATCATCAAGACAACTGTCTTTAGCTTATGTCAAAAATTCAACGAAAAGCCTGTCAAATGCTTAGGTCACTTATCAAAGAAATTTTTGTGGCTACAATGTGCTTATATAAATTTAGTAACTTATTTCCACAGTTGCACATTTATGTTTAATTCTTACTTTGCCAAAAATAATTTCTATACAAATCAACAAAATTTTAAAACGAGAAGGCTTTAAAGAAAATATTTTATATATAATAACATTCACATACACATTAACGTATTTTGGTTTATGTTCTAAGAAAATGTAAAAAAAAAAAAAAAAATTACAAATTATTTTCTATTTTGTGTTTGTGGCCAACCGTACTAAAAAATGCAACGATGTTCATCGCTTATATGGTATACATATGTGTGTATAAATACAAATTTAATTTAAATATTATAATTGTAAAAAATTGGCCAGAAAGAAAAATGTGGTTTTTTCTAAATTTTCTATTGAATTAAAAATTTAACAATTTAGGTCGTAGTTAAAGTTTTTCCTTATCAATGTATAACACAAGGCACAATCAGCTGTTTCCGTACGGAAAGTGCGATCAGTTTCGTACCTTGCATAAAGAAATGAAATTTAACGAAACTTGACGAAAAGTTATCTTATGTACATTATAGTTTACCACATACAATTTAATGTATTTGCACAGTTGTATAAGCTTGCATGAGTTGTGATATGCACATTATAGTTGGGCCTTTAAGAATAACTTGCCTTTTATACTAATCAGTGTCACACACACATACAAACTGCGTTGTGTGAGCACAGCTAGAGTTGTTTTCTCTTATGCTTGAACATATTTCGACAAACAGGTGGCGCTACATTCTAACAGGCCGTTAATTTTAAATCGAATTAAATTTTAAATTATAGACATTTAAGGTATCTTAAAAGTAATAAATAAAATATTAAGCCAAAATAATTTTTATTCATTTATATAATATTCAAAGTTCAAATAATAATTTAATAAAAATTGAATTATAAGCACGCAAGGCACAGCGAGCATTCATGCTTACTTCATAACAATCAAATTGATACCGGAACAGTATCTATAATGTTGTGAGCACACAAGTAAGAATGACTAAAAACAAATTTGCATTCGTGTTCAATCGATGATTGAAACAAAGCAAAAACAAATGTACAAGACGAAATACAGAGAGAACAGTAAAGAAATACGTTGGTTTGTGTGTAAATTTCGTCTAACCAGATTAATGTTGATTTGAATATTCTCGTATTCTTATTTACAAAGTTAGTTGGTTAAATAGATGATGTTTATAAAATACACAGCTAAAGGCCGGGGCACATAGAATCCGTCATACGTTAAACTTCAATTTATTCAACTGACAACTCAGTTAAAATACATGTTTTCATATTAGTGTTTTCACAATCAGTACGTCTCCGTCAACCCAAAGTATGAAAGTTGAGCAACTTTTAACTTTTCACGTATATTGAATACTTTGACAGCTATCAATTGCTTCTTCTTTGTTGTCTTGCTGTGCTCTTTACTCTCTCTTTGCACATATTTTTTTTTGCACATACATTAAACGCAGTATTGCCATTTGGTTACAATTTTATTATTCTTGTAACTTTTGAACATTTATTTATTTATTTATTGTAAAATTTTGTTATATTAAGTAAAATTTTTCTAACGTTTGATACAAACACGAAATAAAGTAATATCACTGAAAGATTACTTGTTTTATTATTTGATGTAAAAATCCCTCTTAACATATCTACCTTTCTTAACATTTCAATTCGGTTTTAATTACCAAGGTTACCTGCAAATGCAATCAAAATCCCATATAAAAAATTAGTTTGAAATAAACAAAAAATAACATTGCTTAAGTTTAACTCTCTTCTGTTAGTGAGAAATCACCAAATGTTTCCTGTTTCAAGTTTAGAAACCACAATTTTTTCCCAACTTGGAAATAATATGAGCTGCATTTCGTGCGTTCTGTTCAAACTTGAGAAAATTGGTAGCAACTTCAGTTATTCTGCTTGAAAGATTTGACAATCATAGCAATATCTCGATTTAGAAAAAAATTGCCCTTTAGATTCCTTCAGGAAGTGGCGGATTACATTACAGAAAAATTGTCAGTAATTTTGTGTTGAAATTTTAAGAAAATAAGCCTCAAATTTATTTTAATTAACGGCATTTTTAACATACTTAGTGTAGTAAATTTCATGGAACCCCAATATTTTAAAGAAAAATGTACTTTAAATAATTTTATTACACGGTGAGAGCATGCACTTTTCACTACCGAAGTATTAGTATTGGGTCCTAATTTAAATTCTCATGAGTAGCATCGGTATGAAATTTTATTTCATACGTTATTCTTTTTTTGTTTTCGTTTTGTCTTTCTTTAGTAAATGAACTTGTTTCCTTAATATTTTCCCTGACATATGGAATAAAAGTTTTTACTATATTTTATACCAAGGCGCATTAATTTACAGGTGGTCTTAATAGCCCAACTAATTTTTGTTTATGTTCGACGTTTTTAGAATTATGCAGGAGAAAGAAAACAACTGGTACAACTTTATTTAAAGTATCAATTGATGATAAAAGGATAAATTAAATTCGGCTTCCTTCTGTTCAGCCATCTACTTTTGACATCAAAATGGTGCTGTGCAACAACAAAATTACATTGGGTTTTTGTTTTTGTAGCCGTGCGGCCACCTCATATTTAATTCGCCTTGATTTTACACAAATTACATTAAATTACTATTTTTTTAAAGGAAAATTTCAAAATGTAACTTTTATTGAAGAAATTCATCTTTTTTTCCTGCTGTCGGAGGAGATCACTTTTACTCACCTGCCCATCACTGATGAAAGTGCCATCACCATTGTTAATCCCTTTGTTTGTTTGCTAATCCCTTTGTTTGTTTACTCGTTGCATTGTTCTTGTTATTAAGTTTAAATATTAATACTTGCAATGCATTTACATTTATTATTTTTGATGACTTTGTTGCTTATATTATCGGTTAATTTTATATTATTTTGTAGCCCAAATATTTGCTTATTGTATTTTTAGTTTTAGTCTTAAAATTGATACAAATAAAGAACGACGTAAAATAAATAATTGTCTCGCGTTTAATTATTAACTTAAAAATAGTTAATTTTCTTACGCGACATTTTTTGGACAGGTCGGTAGTTCTAAAGTTTAAATAAATAAAACTTTAATCGGTTTTCTTAGACTTTTTGGCCCGTAGAGCCACATCATAAATATTTTGTTCGTTTGATTTGTGATAAAGTTCTTGCAAATAATTTGTAGTCTACGCGTGACCTAGTACCAATTTTTGTGGTTTTTTTTTTCGTGTCATCTACTGCAAATATTTCAAGTTGTGCATACTTTCGTGTCACATATCACAAAAAAATTCGTTGTTTGTGTGCATTTTGCCTATAGTGGTACAAGTGCATTTTCAAAAAAAGTCGTGAAACCAGCTTTAAGTGCTACCTCCCTTTCGAAGATAAAGAATATCGGTTCGTAGTTTGAACATTTATACAAACTTAAAAATTTAAAATAAAATGGCAACCAACGATGAAGTAGTTCCTGAGCCACAAACCGCCAGTGGCCCAGAATTAGCAGCATTAAAACATCAAAGAAGTACAATGAAGCGCAACATCTCATATATGCAGAAAAAGATAGTGAAAATGTCAATGACGCTATTTTGGAATGCAGACTCGAAATTTTAGAATCGTATTTCAAGCAGTTGAGTCACGTGCAAGGAAAAATTGAACAGCTTTGTTCCTCTGATAATGGCCGAAGTGATTACGAGGAATTATTTATCGCTACGAAGGTAAAAATATTAAGTATTTTAAAACGACATCGTGGTTCGGTATCAATGGATGCTAGTCAATTTAATGCTTCTGTTGCTGGTGCAGTGTATTCATCTCGCCTTTATTCATTGAAGTTACTTAAATTTGATGGCAAGTATGCTGATTACGAATGGTTTATTACTGCTTTTAATAATTTAGTGCACGAAAATCATTCAATTACGGATGCTAAACTGCTTATCAGGCCCAGCTTTGGCAGTTGTGAAATCATTTCAGGTAACCGCACAAAATTATACTAAGGCACTAGAGAGATTAAAAGAACGCTACGACAATAAAGTGTTAATTTTTCTGGAACATGTTAATGATTTATTTAGTGTTCCTAATATGATAAAAGGTGACAGCGCTTCGTTACGAAAAATTATTGATACTATTTCGGCTATTCGTGGTTCTTTGTTCTCGCTCGGTTCAGAAACGAAGCTGCTAAATGGTATTTTGGTTCACATTGTATTATTGAAAATTGACTTTGAAACAAAATTTAATTACGATGAGAAACAAGACTTCAAATCATTGCCGACTTGGGATGCATTTTATGACGTTTTAAACAATCGTTGTCAATTTTTAAAAAGCCATGAAAAAAGGTTGAAATTTCTGAAAAATTTAATTCTGCAAAGGCAAAGCCTAATTTTAAACGTCCATCTCACACTTTTGTTCAGTCAAACTCTAAGTGCTCGTATTGTAGTTCATCGGAGCATAGTTTAAATTCTTGTGCATCCTTTTCATCCCATCCTGTTTCGGAACGCTTTAATTTCGTAAAGCGCAATGGCCATTGCATCAATTGTTTGAACAAAGGTCATATGGTTTCGAATTGCCCATCTAAATCTCGCTGTAAGGTATGCAAATCAGCTCATCACGCAGTGCTTCATTTCTACAAGATTCCTGAAAATTTAAACCCTCCAGAGACTCATGATATCGTCCAAAATCAACCTTCGGTAAGCAATCAAGTTCAAGTTGGAAATAATCGTTCAACTACATTCGTCACTCGGGCTCTCAACAGATCACTCATCCCAACAGCTGTGGTTCTCATCAAAGATTCTTGTGGCACATTTCAACCGGTAAGAGCTCTTCTTGATTCCTGTTCAGAAATAAATTTCATTCTAGAGGAAACTGCAAAGAGGCTTAAATTGGGGTTTCATCCATACACACAAGAAATCTCCGGCATTGGTGAAGTGCGCACAAAAATCAAATCTTACGTTGATGCTACATTAAAATCTCGTTTTAATTCGTTTGAGTGGTCCTCAACTTTTGCGGTAACTAAATCGATATCATCTCGTCAGCCCGGCGAATACATCGAAGCATCTCATTGGGAGATACTCAACACTCTTCAGCTAGCCGATCCATTATTCTACAAGCCCCAGCGGATAGAATTGTTAATAGGTACAGAAGCTTTTTTTAAGTTGTTGGTAGACGGTCAAATCTCATTGGGAGACAGTGGCCCAACATTGAAGAATACATCGTTCGGATGGATTGCTGGTGGTAAATTTACAACTAAATTTCCCGTAGCTCCAATGGTTTGTAATTTAGCTATTGAAACTGCCGAAGAATCCATTGAGACAACATTAAAAAAGTTTTGGGAGATTGAACTTTTTAAACATTCCATCAAAGTTTACAGAGGAAGAGGAAGCCTGTGAACAACATTACACTAAAAATGGTAAGATCCAAGTTCGTTTACCATTTAGAACACCACCAGAGGTACTTGGTAACTCATTTGATATGGCCTACAACAGTTTTTTGTCGCTCGAAAGACGCTTAGATCGCAATTCAACACTTAAATCTATGTACATTAAGTTCATAGATGAATATTTGTCGCTTGGACACATGTCGCTGTATACTTACTCGCTAGATGGTCCAAATTTCGTCATTCCACACCATTATGTACTTCGTCCAGAGAGTACTACAACAAAACTCCGTGTCGTATTTGATGGCTCAGCTCGCAGCTCCTCAAACATATCGTTAAACGATATTCTTATGGTTGGCCCTACAATACACCAGGACCTAATCACCACACTTTTTTTGTTTCGTTTGAACAAATTCGCGCTCACAGCTGACATCTCTAAAATGTATCGACAATTTGAAGTCAATGAACGGGACCGCAAATACCAGCTCATTTTATGGCGCAACAGCAGGGAGGAAAAATTGCAAGTGTTTCAACTTAGCACTGTTACATATGGTTTGTCTTCAGCTCCCTTTTTAGCAATTCGTAGTTTGTTTTTCATTGCAGATAAATATAGCTCATCGTTTCCTCTTGCTACTAAGACCCTGCGAGAAGACTTTTATGTAGACGACATCCTTACTGGTTCCAATAACGTCGAAACGTTGCTTAAAAAAAAGGCAGAGTTGGTTCACGTACTTAAACTACATGGGCTCGAATTGGCAAAATGGAGCAGAAATAGTTTTGAAATTACCTCGAATAATGAAGCTGAAGTACCGATAAAAGGTCCAGAAGACGAAATTATAAAAACCTTAGGCATGTCCTGGAAACCACAACAAGATATTTTTTGCTATCGTTTTGAATTGCCTGAATTAGAGGAGCCAACAAAAAGGTCAGTTTTGTCTCTTGTTGCAAAAATTTATGACTTGCTGGGAATTTTGAGCCCGATCGTGGTTCGCTGTAAAATACTTCTTCAAGAAATATGGGTTCAGAATTACGACTGGGATGACAAGCTGAATGAAGATCACAAATCTTTATGGCTCAAAATAACAGATGACTTGCAGTATATAAAAAATATCGAAGTGCCCAGATATGTGCTTACATCGCCTGAAATACTTGGTGAAATCCATGGGTTTGCAGATGCCTCCCAACGTGCATATGGGTGTTGCCTTTATTTTCGAGTTTTGGTCGAAGGCAAATACAAAACAACTCTGCTGATTGCCAAGTCTAAAGTAGCTCCTATTAAGGCACAATCACTACCCCGGCTTGAACTGTGTGCCGCTGTTCTGCTTAGTAAAACGTGGGAGAAAATAAAATAAAAAATTACTAAATTTGTATCGAAAACCTATTTTTGGACTGACTCGAAAATTTTTCTTCAATGGCTTAAACTACCCTCATCAACATTACATTGTTTTGTCGCTAATCGTATCTCCGAACTTCAAACCAACACTAGAGATATTATCTGGTTCCACGTTCCATCCAAAAGCAACCCTGCTGATATTGTATCCCGGGGATGTAGTGCACAGGGATTTCCCACAACAATTTGGTTTAACGGTCCTAGTTTTCTTCTCGATCATCAATCAACTTGGCCCAAAATTGATGAAACAAAAATTAGCTCAGAAATTTTGGAAAGAAGAAAAGCGGCTGTTTTCAAGTGTACTGATGCCCCAAAATCAGTAATCGAAGACATAATCGATCGTATTTTTAACAGATACCCAGTAGACCGCAACTTGAAGCCCGCAGATGCAGCTCATATAACCGTAGCAGAATTGGATTGTGTTTTCTGGCGCATAATTGGCCATATTCAAAATGCTAATTTCAAGGAGAACATTGTCGCACTTTCCAAAGGAAAATTTGTGTATCCCTCGCTACAGAAATTGGCACCATTTCTACAAGAAATGAAATTAATAAATGGCTCAGCTATCACATTACTGCGTGTTGGTGGCCATCTAGAAAAGGCACCTATACCATATGATGCCCACTTTCCTGCTTTGGTTCCCAAAAATCATCCATTTGTATTATCCTACATCGAATATTTGCATCGCCTTCATTTACACGCTGGTCCAAAGGTTTTACTGGGTATCATTCGTCAAAAAATTTGTCTCATTAACGCCACAGAAGTGGTTCGCAACGTCGTTCGAAAGTGCATCCATTGTTTCCAACTTGGCCAACTTGTTGTAGTTCATGAAGACAATACCCCACCACAACAATGGCAGTTAGCTCGAGTAACAAAAGCTATACTTGGTTCTGATGGAAAAGTTCGAGTAGTAGAGCTTAAGTCAAAAAAATGGTTCGTTTCGTCGTCCTATTCATAAAATAGCTCCCTTACCTCCTCTAAATTCATCTTGAAAGAGGGAACTTTCAACGGGGGGAGAATGTCGGAGGAGATCACTTTTACTCACCTGCCCATCACTGATGAAAGTGCCATCACCATTGTTAATCCCTTTGTTTGTTTGTTAATCCCTTTGTTTGTTTACTCGTTGCATTGTTCTTGTTGTTAAGTTTAAATATTAATACTTGCAATGCATTTACATTTATTATTTTTGATGACTTTGTTGCTTATATTAACGGTTAATTTTATATTATTTTGTAGCCCAAATATTTGCTTATTGTATTTTTAGTTTTAGTCTTAAAATTGATACAAATAAAGAACGACGTAAAATAAATAATTGTCTCGCGTTTAATTATTAATTTAAAAATAGTTAATTTTCTTACGCGACACCTGCCTTTCCCTGGCAACACTAATGAAAAGATTAACAGCTGATTTAAAATCCATCGGCAAAGTACTCATTGTGCCAACCTCATCCGTCGTTACTTTGACTTCAGGCGAATATGTCAAATTATGACGGATTCTATGTGCCCCGGCCTTAACGCCGTGTCAGATAAAACTTTTGCTTTGCGTTGCAAATTCGCTTTGACATCTAAGATAAAATGCACGAACTTATATGAAGTATGTCACATAAAGCACTTTTAACGCAAAGCAAAGCGCAAAGTTGGACAACACTCATCTTTTTGCGCGCTTTGACAATTAGCTGCTATACATTTGTATATTATTTTTGGCAAAATCGAACGTAAAAGAGTTAAGAATTTTAAAATATTTTTTTTTATTATATATTCTTCCTTTATTATTTTTTTTAGAAAATTATGGAAGAAAAACTTATAAAAACAAACAATAATTAGGCGCTGTTAAAGTTTTTATTGTGACATACCTCTTGCGTTATACGCTTTTTTTTCAAAGTTTGAAACGTCACGCAAAGCGACAAAGTTTTATCTGACACGGCCTTTAAGGTAGATAGATGCGAAGAATGCTGATGAAAGTCGTAAGTGCAGCATTTAATTCTGCTAGCGTCTAATTTTTCTTTTTTCTTTGGAAAACGTCCGCATACATTTGTAAAAATAAATTTTCTTTCTAAAAAAAAAAGAATTTTAGAAATTAAAAATAAATGAACTTAAGCCAAAATAATTTTTATTCATAAAATATTAAATTCACAAGTAAATGAAAATGTTCAGTATTCTAATAAATTAAATATAAAATTCACATATAAATGAAGGTATTTAATGTGATAATATTTAACATGGAGTCAAATATATATAAAAAAATAATAGAAAGTTAAAAAAAAAGTATTTAGTGGGGCCAAAAACGAAGGCACGGACTTTTGGCGTTACAATTCTCTATCTTCCCGTATAGTTATTTTTTTGATTGGAGTTACTTTATTTTTCCAACCGACATTAAAAAAATTAGACGTAGGGGTGGTGTTTTGCCTGCTGCCTCGAGGGACGTGCTGATTCCTAATAGCACCTCTTTCAACACTACATCTGATCGATAGATATAGATATAAATAGACGGACATCGCTCAATCGACTTTTCTATGCATAAGAAGTAAGAATAAATATACTTTATGGGGTCGGAGATATTGTAAAAATTACACACGAAATGACAAACTTATCTATACCCTATTTCCACTTATTGTGGTGAAGGATATAAAAAAGTTAATAGAATTATTCATTGAAGTTTAATTTGGACCTGTTAGAATACATCTGTTTCGGCGTATATCCGATGGGGTGGCGGAAACCAATTTGAATTAAATAAAACACAAGAATTATTAATATATATTGAACTAAATTTGAGAACGAATTCCCTCATATTGTAATGAATTTTACCTTGTAAAAAGTAGCAATAATTGCACGTAGTGCTTGAAGTTGTATCCAAAAAAGAACAAAAACGAAGTAAGCTTTTACATACAAAGGTATGCCTAAGTAGCCAACAATGTTTGAAAGCAGTTGCCGGTTTTTTTTGTAACTAATAAACACTTCCAACAAAGTTGACAAAAAGGGCATTAATTAAATAAGTTTTAGTTACACATAAAAAAAGCTTGGACCTTTAAAGACAATTCAGCTTTTGTTTAAACATTGTCGGCCACCTTGCAACAACATAAGGTGTTGCAAACTTATATTTATATAAACGATGATAAATGAGTCAATAAGGACACCTGTTGATGATAATAGTTGAGTCATGAAGGACTCCTGATGAGTATAGAAATGATGATTGAATCATAAACGACTCTTGTTTGATACATAAATTCGTGAGCCAAGATGGACTCCTGTTGAATATGCACCTTTAAGTAAGCAATAATGGACTCCGGTGGACTCTATACAAATAGCATAAATTTTTTTATTGAATTATTATTTGAACTGTGAATATTATAAATGAACAGAAATTATTTTGGCTTAAGTTTATTTATTTTTTATTTCTAAAAATCTTTTTTTAGAAAGAAAATTTATTTTACAAATGTATGCGGACGTTTTCCAAAGAAAACAAAAAAAATAGACGCTAGCAGAATGAAACGCTGCACTTTCTGGACCGCTACGACCTTCATCAGCATTCTTCGCATCTATCTACCTCAGTTGTGTATTTTTATAAACATCATCTATTTAACCAACTAACTTTGTAAATAAGAATACGAGAATACTCATTATCAATTAACATTAATTTGATTAGACGAAATTTACACACAAACCAACGTATTTCTTTACTGTTCTCTCTGTATTTCGTCTTGTACATTTGTTTTTGCTTTGCTTCAATCATCGATTGAACACGAATGCAAATTTGTTTTTAATCATTCCTACTTGTTTGCTCATAACATTATAGATGCTGTTCTAGTATCATTTTGATTGTTATGATGTAAGCATGAATGCTCGCTGTGCCTTGCGTGCTTATAGTTTAATTTTTTTTATTGAATTATTATTTGAACTGTGAATATTATAAATTAATAGAAATTATTTTGGCTTAAGTTCATTTAATTTTAATTTCTAAAAATCTTTTTTTAGAAAGAAAATTTATTTTACAAATGTATGCGGACGTTTTCCAAAGAAAACAAGGAAAATTAGACGCTAGCAGAATGAAATGCTGCACTTTCTGGACCGCTACGACCTTCATCAGCATTCTTCGCATCTATCTACCTCAGTTGTGTATTTTTATAAACATCATCTATTTAACCAACTAACTTTGTAAATAAGAATACGAGAATACTCATTATCAATCAACATTAATTTGGTTAGACGAAATTTATACACAAACCAACGTATTTCTTTACTGTTCTCCCTGTATTTCGTCTTGTACATTTCTTTTTGCTTTGTTTCAATCATCGATTGAACACGAATGCAAATTTGTTTTTAATCATTCCTACTTGTTTGCTCATAACACTATAGATGCTGTTCCAGTATCATTTTGATTGTTATGATGTAAGCATGAATGCTCGCTGTGCATTGCGTGCTTATAATTTAATTTTTTTATTGAATTATTATTTAAACAGCATTCTTCGCATATATCTACCTCATTTGTTTATTTTTATAAACTTTATCTCTTTAACCAACTAACTTTGTAAATAAGAATACGAGAATACTCATAATGAATCAACATTAATTTTGTTAGAGGAAATTTACACACAAACCAACGTATTTCTTTACTGTTCTCTCTGTATTTCGTCTTGTACATTTGTTTTTGCTTTGTTTCAATCATCGATTGAACACGAATGCAAATTTTTTTTAATCATTCCTACTTGTTTACTCATAACATTATAGATGCTGTTCCAGTATCAGTTTGATTGTTATGATGTAAGCATGAATGCTCGCTGTGCCTTGCGTGGTTATAATACAATACAATAGATGAACCTGTATTAGAAACGTGAGCCTTTACTAGAGGTGTGTGGGATCATTACGGTTGTATATTTAAATGTTCATTCTGTGATGGGTTTTTGTGAGAAGATGATCAGATTTAATATCAAGCGTCTGTCAAGTTCTGGAGAGCGAAAATTATAAGTGCCAGTGATGCAATTGGCTACGGCAATACTCCTGTTTACGTCGCAAAACTTGTTAGTGCTACGACCATGTTTAGGGTAAAGGATTTAATTATGAAGAAACAACATTTAATTATGAAAAACATAATTAATTTTTGTAAAAACAAAAAAGACGTCAGTCGCCTAACATTTAAGTACATGATATCTCAGGATTAGAAAGATGACAAAAATGGGTTTTTATCAAAAAATGTGAAATGTTTATTTCTTAAATAGATTTGAATAATGTATGTATGGTTTTCTATAAAACCGTAATGAAATAAAAACATATTTTTAAGTTACACGCTTTTTTTCACATTTATTATTTGCTTTTTTGACTAACTGTAAATTCTATTTATGTGCTGGTTTTGCATTCCAGACCAACAAATTGTCCAGAAAATTTTGTTTTTTGGTAAATCCTTGTATATTTAAGAAAATTATTACAATATCAAAGGCAAGTTTTAAACTTAACAAACAAAAAAAAATTAAGATTTTCCTTTAAGCGTTTTGGTATTGATGAGACCCGTTTTCCAGTATATTCAATACTGATTTTGTTCCAAAACTGTTTTGAGTATTTTCTTCAAAGTTTTGGCATGACTTAGAATCCGTCGTTGAACAAGTGGCTTCTTCCGTGCTGCACGACTTCGATAATTCACGTATTTTACAACTCTACGCACAGTATCCTGGAAAACAGTTTTTCTAAATGAAATGTTTCGGTGGTTTTGGATGCTGTTATTCGCGGATTTTCCTTTACAACTTGAACTAAATTTTTTTCGGCTAGTTAGTTTCGGCAGACGACCTGTACAAGGCCTGGACACCAAAACTCCTGTTTTCTTAAAATTGTTAAACACTCTTTGGATAGATGACTAAGTTCTTTCAGCTATTTGACCTATTTCTCTTAAGGGTTTTCTTTGCGTTCCGCAACATTTATTTCTTTTCCTCTATCCATGGTTTGTAATTTCCAAAAAATATTTAAAAATACCTCTGCCTGCTATCACTTTTAAACTTTAAATACGCAGTAAACTTAATTTGTAATAATTTATCTACAAAGAAGAATTTAATTTTGTGTATGCAAATTTTTTATACTGTCGAAGCTGCCATATTATATTCACCCTTATCGTGGCGTTTGAGCGAAAACGAAAGATGAGCATATTAAAATTAATGAAACTTACGGTAACAGTGAGACTACTCGCGCAAGGAAGCTAACAGAAAGGTGCTGGGAATAATTATGCTGTGAACATTTGTTAGGCAAAAGTAAGCGAATCTTTCCATGAGCACATTAAAGCAATGTACGATTAACTTTGTCAAAGGCGGGTCTCGTTTGAAATGGATTATTCACAAAAAATGAAATTAAGATGCATTTATTTCAAAAAAGTGGATTCTCTAGTGTAATTGGTTGCATTGACGGAACTCATGTTTCAAGTATAGCAATTTTCATCATTTGTAGTAATTTGGCTCCAGACATTGGTCAATAGCAGATTTTAGTTTTTGTTAAGCCTAACAGAAGTTTTACCTAAAAAGGATAGCTTTTCAAAAATTGTTTTTATTATTAACTGAACACTACTTACACTCCCTAGGATGGAAGCAAACATTTTTCAACTGTACTTATATCAAGCCAAACGATTATGACACAGATGAAAGCTAACATCCACTCTGCCGTAGCATCAATATAATGCATACAAGCCTTTTTATAGCACGATCTTTATGACACATTTTTAAAGTATTGTCTATTATTAGACTTTAAATAATTAGCATGAACTTCTTAACTTCCAACTGCATTTCTTTCCAAATTTTCAATCAAGTCAAATCCAACGTCTAATCGCATTCTGCACATTATGCAAATGAAATGTGTTAAAGCCAATTTTTTTTAATAATATGGCAATAAAATACTTTTTAGTTACACTTGTGCACTATAATATTATAAACACAATTTAAAGTTGAGGGTCAAAGCAAGACTCGATGGCCATTTCGTTACTGCTTACTTAACTCTTCAGGAAACTTCTGACAATCATTTAAAATAAACTAAAGATTTTTGTCCAAACAATAAAGTAAAGACAAAGATCAAAGTTTAAGCAAAAACAACAATAACCAACAGTAATTCCTTTTTTTCTTTCTCCACTGTATACGGCTGACTTTTTTTCGGTTTATTTAAAACAATTTATAACATTTTTATTACTTGCTTTTATTAACATTCACATTTTTTTTTTAATTTTTCTTACGAAACTTAAATTTTACACCAATTTTGTAATTAATTTTTTGGTTAATAAAAAAACATGTTTATAATAGATGTATGTAACAGTTGTTTTTAACACATTGCTTTCAGCGTTTTTTTTTTAATTTTTTTATTCGCTTAAACGAAAGCTGGAAAAATATATGATAACCCACTTTTTTAAACGTCACAAGTGAGTTATCTGATTAGTAATGTGCGATGCAAAGCACTGTGTTATCTTTTTTATTTTTTCACTTTTTAAATAAATTACTAACCTTGTAATTCGGTGTTAATTGATACTGATTGTAGAGAAAGGAATTCTAGTGGAACTTAGTTCAAACGTTTCGTCAGAACTAACCCTATTTTTTTATTTCCTTTTTGTTCTTACAAGCACCTGAACCTGAAAAACGCTAATCAATAGAATAAAGCCCCTTGAATGCTTTAAAATAATGATAATTAATGTCTTTATTTTTCATGCTTATATACTAAATTGTTTTACAATAAAATTGCTTAGTACGAAGAATACATTTTTGCAAAATTATTGAACCTATTTTTTATTATTAAAGTTAAAATATTAATTTTCTGTTTTGTCAACAATAATGTTAAATGAAACTTAATAAAAAAAGGTTTAGGTAATTGAACTTAAAAGAAAAAATGTTTAGTCAACAACAATGGTTAATGAATTTAATACGAGTATAAAATTGGGTTATAAAATAAAGTGTGTAGTCAACAATCATAGTTATTGAATTTAAATACAGAAATTGTGCAATTATTTTTAATAATGATAAAATAATAAAAAAATAAAATTATGTTGATTAAGTATCAACATTCTCCCCCGCGTTGACCAACGGTCAGTGGTGACAAACGTTCATTTGGGTTGATGTTTGCAATGTCGATGGTAACAGGTCGGGGTAAGGGAACTGGATAAGGTGTCGATTGAACAATCTTATGAATTTTTCTTCCTTTATAAGTTGAGTATAGCTTGACTATGATGATGGCTATTAAAATGATTAGGGAAATTAAAAGTGCAGTGTAGCTGACGGCATGGTGATGTTGACTTTGGGACCTGATTAATTCTGGCAATCTTACAATAGTTGACTCTTCAAGCTGTCTTTTCAGGTTATTCAGTTGATTTAGATGGGTTTTAATGGTTGTTAGTGTTATTAACAATTCTTTTGATCTCTTGTGGAGTGCAAATTTGATCAATGTGCCTGAATTGGACGTATGAAGTATGCAAGCTATTTGATGCATCAAAGTGGCCGTGGATAGTGAGAGAGTTGGTTATAATTGTGCAATTGGGTTTTATTTGCATTATTTCAGTGCCTCTTATTAGCTATGTTTGTGTGGTAGCAAAAATCCATTTATTCGGATTTTTCATTTGCGTCCATGTTGTGTTATCTGCCAGACGGGTAAGACTACAATTGGCTGTGTTAACGCTGTTGAGGATATTGATTTCACAGGAATTTATCAGGTATGTGATAGAAAGCGAAACAACACAAAAACGAATTTAAATCGAAAAAAGGTGTGATGTAGACTTCCATTTCAAAATCTTTTCGTTTTTGCTTAAATCGAATTCGTTTTCATATTCCACTTTGGTCTACAGAAAAGTTGTTAAAAAAAAGTGTGATAGAAAAAGAAATTTACATATTTTTTCTATTTTTAAAATTTTGTTATTGGTTAAAAATATTTCACGTTAAACTATTCTTCACTTCTAAACATATTCACTAGAAGAAGACATGCTGCTTGAATTTATAGAAAAAATCCGCAATCAGCAAAAGGATTTGTAAAAGGGGATAGGATAGAAGCAGAAAAAGTTTGGCAGAGCCTTAGAATTGGACCACCTAAAAACGATTGCTGCAATTAGAAAAAAGAAGATTTTGTTTAACAGCCTTATGTATAATAAAACGCTCCCTGCTGTGTTCGTTAAGCTGAAATCAAATATTTTTCAACAACAATTGCTTGAAAGTTTTGTAGTCTGAGCTTAGCAAATATAGTAGCAGGTGTATTCCATATCCATCCAGAAGAAATCATATTTTTATATATGGAGTGAAATAAAATCAACTGTCAATTAGCCTTTTCTACCTTAGTATAAATGGTCTTGTTCGCCCGGTTTAATTAGTTTGACGTGTGTCCCGTTAATGCAGCTAATAACCCCTGGAATTCCGAATTTGTCTGAGAGATGTCTTTTTGATTTTTGAACTTCCTCTCTGGCCATCTGTAGCTTAATCAATTTTTTGCCAAGCTTTCTTTCTAAAGGATCTAGCGTTTTTGAAAAGCATTTGCAGAAAATAGTACGATTCATGGAACTAATTGTGTCGTTTTCCATAGAACGCTGAAAACTGCCTTCAGCAAAGAATCTTAGATATACTGCTAGCTGAATTGTCAAAGGAATTTTTGATTTCTGAAAATTTTCTCCAATCTTATTCAAAATTCAATGAAATGCGTCCTTAATGACACGAAAGTATTCTGAAAAACTAATATGAAAGTTAGCTTCAAATTTCACGGTAATGCACTACCAATTGTCCGATAAATCCAATGGATTTGAGAAATCCCACAAACGTCTTCTTTTTATTTTTTCTTGTCTTGATCTTTTATTTATTAATATAAATAATATATGCAATTGTAAATGCAAAACAATAATACATTTTTTGAAAAATTATAAAACGAGTTAAACTTTTTCGTAGAAACAGATGGGATTGAAAAAATAATGAGAAATGATATCAATCGATTTCTATCACACCTAAAACCAAATCGATCGTTTTTGGCTTTCGTTTTTTTTTAAACAATTCGATTTTAATCACATACCTGTATATCCTTTTTGAATCTAAGCTGCTTATTTTGGCATATATATGTATCCTTGTTGCTGATTTTTTCATGGTGAGCATCGGTTAACACGTCGATAATCTATTTTTCTACCCTTTGTAAGTTCAATGCTGTTAATGTTAATTGATTGGCGAGAAGTGATATTAGTTGTGTTTGGCCGACTTCTGAGAGTTCCTTAGCAATTACTTTTGTTTCATTGTTAATTCGTGCAACAATCTCTGATAGTTGTTTTTGTGTGCTGGCTTCGTCTTCTTTAATTATATTTATAGTGGAATCAATAATTGATGTTTGGTTTTTAAGTAATTTAAAAATATAACCTGTTTCGATCTTCGCCCTTTTAATGGTGTCTGACATTTCATTGGCATAGTATGAGTCCAGCACTCCAAAAAGTGTCCTTGCTACATTTCCAACAATGTTGAAAGCACCCCTTTTAATTCTTCTAGCGGCAAATAGTTCCTTTTCCTCCAGCAATTCTTCTTTTACTTGATTGAAATTATTTATTAAATATTACATGTTGCCCGATGTGTGATGGTTGAACATAAGTGTTGCAACGTGACTAATCCAGACTGAAAAATCTTT
This sequence comes from Gymnosoma rotundatum, assembly GCA_916610165.2. Taxonomy (NCBI): domain Eukaryota; kingdom Metazoa; phylum Arthropoda; class Insecta; order Diptera; family Tachinidae; genus Gymnosoma; species Gymnosoma rotundatum. The sequence continues at coordinate 62,131,541 of OU744339.1, forward strand.
AACTCGGACAAAAACTATCACCTTTTTTGTAGTATACCATCAGCTTCCATTCAGCTGTTGCTAGTTTTATGGTACCGATACCTTCAAAGTAAAGCCCTGGATCAAAATTGAAGTTCTTTATCTCTACGGGACTGCCCATAACAGCTGGAATAAAAAGTATGACTACTATCATGGTGAGTACGATAGAGTTAGTAAGTACTGGGCGAATAGGATTGGATGACCCAGTTGCAGGTAATTGGTCTTCGTGATGTAGCGGAGCTAATCTGCGAATAGGTCTTCTTTTTATTCCTGCAGTTGTTTTTACATCTGCTACCCGAACCCTGCCATCATTTCCCTCGTGTGCTTGAAGGATTCTTCCAAGTGACCAGCTCATAACCGGTAAATTGTCTTCTTTTATGATAACCATCTGTCATTCTTTCAGATAATGATTTCCACTTTTGTCTTTCCTGCAGTTGGTGTAAGTACTCAGCAGACCAACGTTTCCAGAACACATGCTTGAGTTGGGAGACGGAGTTTCCATCTTGTGGCGAGAGAAGTATTTGGTTGCACTGATCTACTATCCACTTGGGCAGTCAGTGGTTCTCCAATTAAGAAGTGTCCGGGATTCAGCGCAGTTAGATCATTTGGATTAGATGACAAGCTTGTAAGATTTTTTCTCTGGAGTTATTATCAAATATCGCTTGATTTAATTCTTCTAGCTGATTCCGCGTACCTATGAAGTTTATAGCATTGTCGGAATATATGGTCAGGCACCGCCCTCGGCGTGATAAGAACCTTTTTAGCGCTCCACTGTATGCATCTGTTGTCAGTTCCGTTACAACTTCCAGGTGTACTGCCTTTGCTGAGAAATAGACAAAAACAACTATGTAAATTTTATGCGGTTTTTTACTCCTTATCTTAAAATGAACCCAAAACGGCCCGCGGTAGTCAACACCAGATGTGATAAATAGGCGTGATAGGGTTACCCTGCTTGCCCATAGATCTCCCATTATTTGTGAAAAAAGTTTAGGTTTCGCTCTTGTACATCGCACACAATTTTGGACTATATTTCTTGCCATTGATTTACCCTTGATGATCCAATATTGTTGTCTGGATATGGCCAAAATTGATTGTGGGCCACAATGATAGTTTTTTTATGTAACATTGTGAGTATAAGTTTTGAAATTGAGTCGTTGTAGGGTAGAAGTATGGGATGTTTTGCGTCATATGATAGATCAGATGCTTCCAATCTTCGTCCGACCCGCAAAATGTTATTTTCATCTAGGAATGAAGATAAACTGCTAATTGTGCTAGACTTGTTCTCTTCTTTAATTCAGATATCTCCTTCATGAAGTCGGAGGTCTCAACTGCTCGAATAATTATATTCAGCGAATCATCCAGTTCTCTAGGACTCAGCGAAATTTGTTTTGGTCGAAATTCATTTTGCGTTTTTGAATTATTAATTAATCTTAGTACGTAACCAAAAACCTTCTGTAAAGTTAAAAATGAATTTTTGTGGTGAATTTCGTATATAAGGCTATCGTTGCTTAATGCCATAGTTGCCGTAACAGGAACCGATTTCTTTTTCTCAACATCATTGGGTATTTCTTGATGTAAGTATTTCGATGGCCACGATTCCTCTCTTCCATGAAGAAAAAGTGGTCCCTATGCTGCACATAACTCTAGTCAAGGTAATGTCTGCTGCTTCAATGGTGCAACACTTAATTTTGCACAGAGCATTCGCACCAAAAGCCTTCTCAGAAGCATCTGCAAATACGTGAAGTTGAGTTTTTACTGGGATTACGCCCTGAAAGATGTGTCGTGGTATCGTAAAATTGTTAAGATTCTCTAAATCGCTTCTAAATGTGCTCCAAAATGCACTAAGGTCATTAGTTAATGGTTCATCCCAGTCTAGTTCATGATGCCAAAGGTGTTGAAGAAATATTTTGGCCTTAACAATCACAGGAGCTAACAGGTCAAGAGGAGCAAATAGTCTTGCGAGATCAGAAGTTACTGTTCGTTTAATTTGACTTTAATGCAAAAGTTATCGCTTTTAGGTAGCCAATATAATCCTAAGGTTTTTATTGAATTAGTTCTATTATTATCGAAATCTAAGTTAACCTCTTGGTCACCACTTGGAATATTTTTTAGCTAATGTGGATGGTTTACGCACCATTTCTTCAAACTAAATCCATATTTTTTAACATAATAATGAGTTTCTTTTGCATCTCCAATGCTATGTTTAGGTTATCAGAACCTCCGAGGCCGTCATCCACATAGAAGTTGTCTTTCAGCATCTGAGAACCATACGGAAACTTGAGAGAATTTTCATTAGCTATTTTTTGTAGACATCTTGTGGCCAGGTAAGGTGCTGCACGTGTCCCGTATGTTACAGTGTTGAGTTTGTAATAGGCAAGTGGCGATGATGGACCTTCCCTCCATACAATAAGTTTATATTGTTGATCATTTGGGTAAATTAGTAGTTGCCTGTACATTTTCTCGATATCTATTGTAAAAACGAACTTTGGCAATCGAAAACGAATTAAAATGGAAAATAGTTCACTTTGTACCACTGGACCAGTGTACATTAAGTCATTTAATGAGTATCCAGTTGATGTTTTTGCTGATGCGTCAACCACTACCCGAAGCTTTGTTGTGGTACTATCAGGTTTGAATACGCAGTGATGTGGAATAAAATATCTTGGATGTGGTAAGTTATCTAGGTATACCCTTTGCATGTGGCATAGTTGCTCATACTCTTTCATGAAATGCTTGTACTGAACTCGGATATTTCCTTTCTTTTGGAGTCGTCGCTCCAAACTAACAAATCTGTTGTATGCCATAGCTTGTGAATCACCCAATGATGTTGGGTTATCCCGAAATGGAAGACTGACGATAAAGCGACCATCTGTGTTAGTTTGAGTGTGATGAATAAAATGAGCTGTACATTGGGCATCTGCTGGAGACAGAATCCTTTCATTTGGTTCTACTTCATCGAGTTTCCATAGTTTTTCGGCCGCATGTTCTTGTGTAGACTCCTCACCAAATACTGCACATGTAAGTGGTGATTTTGAGCTGTGAGCAATGGTTTGTCGTACAGAGCCGCCCACGATTCAACCAAGTAACGTGTTTTGAAGCGTTGGACCGCCGTTAGTCAGTTTTATTGCACCAGGCTGCATAAGACTAAAATAGAATTCAGCGCCAAGGAGGACATCGCTGATAGAATCTGGGACCTGCTAAGTAGATATTACTTTGAATGTTCCAAGTTGAAACATCGAGGTTTTGATTTGGTTGTGCCGGAATGATAGTTGGGAGGACAATCGCTTCCAAGTTTGTTGAAAAGTCATTATTTGTAAAGAACATCTCAACATTCACGCGGTACTCTGCTCGTTTTTTAATCCTTCCCACACCATCAATGCATAAGGACGCTTCCATTGGAGAAAGGGACAGTTTCTTGATAAGTCGTTCAGTCGCAATATTTACTTGTGAACCTGAATCTAGTATTGCTCGAAATTCGTGTGTGATGCCATTTGTAGCCTTGATAACTACTTTTGCTGTGGCCAGCATGACATAATTCTGATGCCCTGTCATTGGCTTCATAGATGTGGATGAGACTGTGATCGTCTCTCCTCTTTTGTTTGTGGGTTGCACATGTGGAAGTGATTTCTTCTTTTTTTTTTTGTGTATCTTGTAAATGTAATAATCAATTATGCTTCTTGTTACATTTTCTACATCCACTGGAGGTGCAAACCTTTGTTACGTGATCATCCCTGAGACAGTTAACATAGAGTCTTTGTTGCTGTGCCCATCTCAATCTGGCTAATTCTGTCATGTTTAAACATTACTTGCAGTAATAGATTGGATAATTCCCTGTTAAACAAAGTTTGCAATTATTATTATTTTTATTATTCATAGATGCCACAGATGATACTGTCATCTTTTCTTTTTGATGGCAGTTAATTTCTTCTTGTAACCAATTGATTCCATTGATTGAAATTGAATCTCAAGGAAGGAGAATAATTCTTTCATTGTTGGCACATCTTTAGGTTTAGTTAGTGATTGTATAAATCGAATATAGAGAGCGCGATCTAGTTTTTTAATCAGTAGTTGTATGATTATGCCATCCCAAGATGGAGTGTTAATATTTAAGTTAATTAACGCCAACAAACATTCTTTGATAGTGTCATGAAGAGTCTTAATTGACGCGTTAGACATGGTTACTGTTGGCTGGTTAAGGATCTTGTCTACTAACGTTGATACTATGAGTCTTTTGTTATCATACCGCTCCTGAAGTAGTGTCCATGCTGTCTTGTAGTTCTCTTCGGTAAGCGTTAAATGACTAATAAGTTTTTCGGCTTCTCCTGAGATGTTTGATTTTAGGTACCACATTTTTTAAACATTTGGTAATTTTTTGCCAAGCTTTCTTTCTAAAGGATCTAGCGTTTTTGAAAAGCATTTGCAGAAAATAGTACGATTCATGGAACTAATTGTGTCGTTTTCCATAGAACGCTGAAAACTGCCTTCAGCAAAGAATCTTAGATATACTGCTAGCTGAATTGTCAAAGGAATTTTTGATTTCTGAAAATTTTCTCCAATCTTATTCAAAATTCAATGAAATGCGTCCTTAATGACACGAAAGTATTCTGAAAAACTAATATGAAAGTTAGCTTCAAATTTCACGGTAATGCACTACCAATTGTCCGATAAATCCAATGGATTTGAGAAATCCCACAAACGTCTTCTTTTTATTTTTTCTTGTCTTGATCTTTTATTTATTAATATAAATAATATATGCAATTGTAAATGCAAAACAATAATACATTTTTTGAAAAATTATAAAACGAGTTAAACTTTTTCGTAGAAACAGATGGGATTGAAAAAATAATGAGAAATGATATCAATCGATTTCTATCACACCTAAAACCAAATCGATCGTTTTTGGCTTTCGTTTTTTTTTAAACAATTCGATTTTAATCACATACCTGTATATCCTTTTTGAATCTAAGCTGCTTATTTTGGCATATATATGTATCCTTGTTGCTGATTTTTTCATGGTGAGCATCGGTTAACACGTCGATAATCTATTTTTCTACCCTTTGTAAGTTCAATGCTGTTAATGTTAATTGATTGGCGAGAAGTGATATTAGTTGTGTTTGGCCGACTTCTGAGAGTTCCTTAGCAATTACTTTTGTTTCATTGTTAATTCGTGCAACAATCTCTGATAGTTGTTTTTGTGTGCTGGCTTCGTCTTCTTTAATTATATTTATAGTGGAATCAATAATTGATGTTTGGTTTTTAAGTAATTTAAAAATATAACCTGTTTCGATCTTCGCCCTTTTAATGGTGTCTGACATTTCATTGGCATAGTATGAGTCCAGCACTCCAAAAAGTGTCCTTGCTACATTTCCAACAATGTTGAAAGCACCCCTTTTAATTCTTCTAGCGGCAAATAGTTCCTTTTCCTCCAGCAATTCTTCTTTTACTTGATTGAAATTATTTATTAAATATTACATGTTGCCCGATGTGTGATGGTTGAACATAAGTGTTGCAACGTGACTAATCCAGACTGAAAAATCTTTAACTCGGACAAAAACTATCACCTTTTTTGTAGTATACCATCAGCTTCCATTCAGCTGTTGCTAGTTTTATGGTACCGATACCTTCAAAGTAAAGCCCTGGATCAAAATTGAAGTTCTTTATCTCTACGGGACTGCCCATAACAGCTGGAATAAAAAGTATGACTACTATCATGGTGAGTACGATAGAGTTAGTAAGTACTGGGCGAATAGGATTGGATGACCCAGTTGCAGGTAATTGGTCTTCGTGATGTAGCGGAGCTAATCTGCGAATAGGTCTTCTTTTTATTCCTGCAGTTGTTTTTACATCTGCTACCCGAACCCTGCCATCATTTCCCTCGTGTGCTTGAAGGATTCTTCCAAGTGACCAGCTCATAACCGGTAAATTGTCTTCTTTTATGATAACCATCTGTCATTCTTTCAGATAATGATTTCCACTTTTGTCTTTCCTGCAGTTGGTGTAAGTACTCAGCAGACCAACGTTTCCAGAACACATGCTTGAGTTGGGAGACGGAGTTTCCATCTTGTGGCGAGAGAAGTATTTGGTTGCACTGATCTACTATCCACTTGGGCAGTCAGTGGTTCTCCAATTAAGAAGTGTCCGGGATTCAGCGCAGTTAGATCATTTGGATTAGATGACAAGCTTGTAAGATTTTTTCTCTGGAGTTATTATCAAATATCGCTTGATTTAATTCTTCTAGCTGATTCCGCGTACCTATGAAGTTTATAGCATTGTCGGAATATATGGTCAGGCACCGCCCTCGGCGTGATAAGAACCTTTTTAGCGCTCCACTGTATGCATCTGTTGTCAGTTCCGTTACAACTTCCAGGTGTACTGCCTTTGCTGAGAAATAGACAAAAACAACTATGTAAATTTTATGCGGTTTTTTACTCCTTATCTTAAAATGAACCCAAAACGGCCCGCGGTAGTCAACACCAGATGTGATAAATAGGCGTGATAGGGTTACCCTGCTTGCCCATAGATCTCCCATTATTTGTGAAAAAAGTTTAGGTTTCGCTCTTGTACATCGCACACAATTTTGGACTATATTTCTTGCCATTGATTTACCCTTGATGATCCAATATTGTTGTCTGGATATGGCCAAAATTGATTGTGGGCCACAATGATAGTTTTTTTATGTAACATTGTGAGTATAAGTTTTGAAATTGAGTCGTTGTAGGGTAGAAGTATGGGATGTTTTGCGTCATATGATAGATCAGATGCTTCCAATCTTCGTCCGACCCGCAAAATGTTATTTTCATCTAGGAATGAAGATAAACTGCTAATTGTGCTAGACTTGTTCTCTTCTTTAATTCAGATATCTCCTTCATGAAGTCGGAGGTCTCAACTGCTCGAATAATTATATTCAGCGAATCATCCAGTTCTCTAGGACTCAGCGAAATTTGTTTTGGTCGAAATTCATTTTGCGTTTTTGAATTATTAATTAATCTTAGTACGTAACCAAAAACCTTCTGTAAAGTTAAAAATGAATTTTTGTGGTGAATTTCGTATATAAGGCTATCGTTGCTTAATGCCATAGTTGCCGTAACAGGAACCGATTTCTTTTTCTCAACATCATTGGGTATTTCTTGATGTAAGTATTTCGATGGCCACGATTCCTCTCTTCCATGAAGAAAAAGTGGTCCCTATGCTGCACATAACTCTAGTCAAGGTAATGTCTGCTGCTTCAATGGTGCAACACTTAATTTTGCACAGAGCATTCGCACCAAAAGCCTTCTCAGAAGCATCTGCAAATACGTGAAGTTGAGTTTTTACTGGGATTACGCCCTGAAAGATGTGTCGTGGTATCGTAAAATTGTTAAGATTCTCTAAATCGCTTCTAAATGTGCTCCAAAATGCACTAAGGTCATTAGTTAATGGTTCATCCCAGTCTAGTTCATGATGCCAAAGGTGTTGAAGAAATATTTTGGCCTTAACAATCACAGGAGCTAACAGGTCAAGAGGAGCAAATAGTCTTGCGAGATCAGAAGTTACTGTTCGTTTAATTTGACTTTAATGCAAAAGTTATCGCTTTTAGGTAGCCAATATAATCCTAAGGTTTTTATTGAATTAGTTCTATTATTATCGAAATCTAAGTTAACCTCTTGGTCACCACTTGGAATATTTTTTAGCTAATGTGGATGGTTTACGCACCATTTCTTCAAACTAAATCCATATTTTTTAACATAATAATGAGTTTCTTTTGCATCTCCAATGCTATGTTTAGGTTATCAGAACCTCCGAGGCCGTCATCCACATAGAAGTTGTCTTTCAGCATCTGAGAACCATACGGAAACTTGAGAGAATTTTCATTAGCTATTTTTTGTAGACATCTTGTGGCCAGGTAAGGTGCTGCACGTGTCCCGTATGTTACAGTGTTGAGTTTGTAATAGGCAAGTGGCGATGATGGACCTTCCCTCCATACAATAAGTTTATATTGTTGATCATTTGGGTAAATTAGTAGTTGCCTGTACATTTTCTCGATATCTATTGTAAAAACGAACTTTGGCAATCGAAAACGAATTAAAATGGAAAATAGTTCACTTTGTACCACTGGACCAGTGTACATTAAGTCATTTAATGAGTATCCAGTTGATGTTTTTGCTGATGCGTCAACCACTACCCGAAGCTTTGTTGTGGTACTATCAGGTTTGAATACGCAGTGATGTGGAATAAAATATCTTGGATGTGGTAAGTTATCTAGGTATACCCTTTGCATGTGGCATAGTTGCTCATACTCTTTCATGAAATGCTTGTACTGAACTCGGATATTTCCTTTCTTTTGGAGTCGTCGCTCCAAACTAACAAATCTGTTGTATGCCATAGCTTGTGAATCACCCAATGATGTTGGGTTATCCCGAAATGGAAGACTGACGATAAAGCGACCATCTGTGTTAGTTTGAGTGTGATGAATAAAATGAGCTGTACATTGGGCATCTGCTGGAGACAGAATCCTTTCATTTGGTTCTACTTCATCGAGTTTCCATAGTTTTTCGGCCGCATGTTCTTGTGTAGACTCCTCACCAAATACTGCACATGTAAGTGGTGATTTTGAGCTGTGAGCAATGGTTTGTCGTACAGAGCCGCCCACGATTCAACCAAGTAACGTGTTTTGAAGCGTTGGACCGCCGTTAGTCAGTTTTATTGCACCAGGCTGCATAAGACTAAAATAGAATTCAGCGCCAAGGAGGACATCGCTGATAGAATCTGGGACCTGCTAAGTAGATATTACTTTGAATGTTCCAAGTTGAAACATCGAGGTTTTGATTTGGTTGTGCCGGAATGATAGTTGGGAGGACAATCGCTTCCAAGTTTGTTGAAAAGTCATTATTTGTAAAGAACATCTCAACATTCACGCGGTACTCTGCTCGTTTTTTAATCCTTCCCACACCATCAATGCATAAGGACGCTTCCATTGGAGAAAGGGACAGTTTCTTGATAAGTCGTTCAGTCGCAATATTTACTTGTGAACCTGAATCTAGTATTGCTCGAAATTCGTGTGTGATGCCATTTGTAGCCTTGATAACTACTTTTGCTGTGGCCAGCATGACATAATTCTGATGCCCTGTCATTGGCTTCATAGATGTGGATGAGACTGTGATCGTCTCTCCTCTTTTGTTTGTGGGTTGCACATGTGGAAGTGATTTCTTCTTTTTTTTTTTGTGTATCTTGTAAATGTAATAATCAATTATGCTTCTTGTTACATTTTCTACATCCACTGGAGGTGCAAACCTTTGTTACGTGATCATCCCTGAGACAGTTAACATAGAGTCTTTGTTGCTGTGCCCATCTCAATCTGGCTAATTCTGTCATGTTTAAACATTACTTGCAGTAATAGATTGGATAATTCCCTGTTAAACAAAGTTTGCAATTATTATTATTTTTATTATTCATAGATGCCACAGATGATACTGTCATCTTTTCTTTTTGATGGCAGTTAATTTCTTCTTGTAACCAATTGATTCCATTGATTGAAATTGAATCTCAAGGAAGGAGAATAATTCTTTCATTGTTGGCACATCTTTAGGTTTAGTTAGTGATTGTATAAATCGAATATAGAGAGCGCGATCTAGTTTTTTAATCAGTAGTTGTATGATTATGCCATCCCAAGATGGAGTGTTAATATTTAAGTTAATTAACGCCAACAAACATTCTTTGATAGTGTCATGAAGAGTCTTAATTGACGCGTTAGACATGGTTACTGTTGGCTGGTTAAGGATCTTGTCTACTAACGTTGATACTATGAGTCTTTTGTTATCATACCGCTCCTGAAGTAGTGTCCATGCTGTCTTGTAGTTCTCTTCGGTAAGCGTTAAATGACTAATAAGTTTTTCGGCTTCTCCTGAGATGTTTGATTTTAGGTACCACATTTTTTAAACATTTGGTAGAACTGACTCCACTTTAAACAATCTCCATTAAATTGTGGAATTGTAACTTTTGGTAAAGGCAATGAGCTATGTACGCCTAAGTGGCTTCCCAACTGTAACCATCTACATGCTGCCATTTGTGTTGATCTGATAGTACTGCTCATTCTATCAAATAATGTTGAACTGAGTCATCTAGTTTATGGTATTCATTCTGATCAAGTTCAAGTCTTGTGGGATCTTCGACTTTAAGCCACAATTCATCATAAAATTCTTGAATTTGATTCCACAATTTTTTTATGGTTTTACTCTTTATCTGATAAAATTGTGGTGGATGATCCTCTCCCTCCAACGATAACCCTTTCAATAACCATGTTAAGGCAGTCATTCGAGCTTTTAGTTTTCTACCTTGCCCTATAACTTGAGGTGACAATAATTCATGATCAGATGGATTAGGGGACTTGAGTTCTAAAGTTTTTTTCTGATTGTTGGTAATGGCTTGACGCTGAGCTTGTTAATCTAAGACGTAAGAAAATCAATTGTCTCACTGAAAACATTTCTCCTATGGATTCGTGTAAGTTTTGGACAATATATGGATCACTGGCTGATAGCGTATTATCTCTTCTAATCGCATTTTCTGTTTTGTCAAAGGCCTGCCATAATGCATTTAGTTCTTTCCTTTTAGTTTTGTAAAAGTCTAACGTTCGCTGATCATGTGGGGCCTTCTTGATGTTTGAAATAATTTTTTCTATCTCAGTTGCTTTCGCTTGCTGCTGAGATATAAGATTTTCTAAGTTAGCCATGTTAGATTGCCGTTAGATTTGAAGAAAATAGGTAAGTGGTATCCCTCCTGTTGAGTTGTTTTATACAGACTGGCTGTCCTGATAAATTAGGCTGATTATCCTGATAAATTGATTTGTACGGACTGGCTGTCCTGATAAATTGGACTGATTATCCAGATGAATTGATGCGTGTTTGTTTTAATTTTTAAAGCTCCTTACCACTGGTGGGAGGAAACTTTAGAAATTATGTAATCTAGGGTCACCAAAAATGTAGAGAAAGGAATTCTAGTGGAACTTAGTTCAAACGTTTCGTCAGAACTAATGTAATGGTTGCACCATGGTAACCCTCATACCGACCCTGTATTAAGTTTAAGATCATATTACAACACCAGAATTGTAACAAATGTAAGATCTTTTACAAAAACAAATTCAAATGAATTTTTTTACAGAAACAAATTTAGAATAAGTACCGTTAGATTTTAAGATATAAAAGGACGAAAAAATGAAAATAAAAGGCATTATTCAGCCGAACATAATTGGCTTAACTTCAAAAAAAGAAAAAGTTTTGTTTTTTTCTTCTTTGCCAGGCTTTTTAATCTAGCCGGAAATATTTTATTCAGGCCAGTGGCTTTTTTTAGAGCCGGCCATAAAAAAAAATTTTTATAAATTCAAAAATAAAACAAACAACATCACATGGCGATCCTGCCAAATAAAATTTGCACACTACCGCAAGGTCCGCTGCCACAACCACAGCCTATAACTATAGAGGAGTACCGTCGCCGGCAACAAAGGAAAAAAGAACTGTTGACAGCCATCCCAAAAACTGATAAACCAAAACACAGGCGAGCGGGAAAATTGGTAGCGCTAAGGAGGGAGTTAGCCGACCTGAAGCGTAAGGTGTTCGATGAGGAAAATGTCCTTCCATGGGAAGTAAGCAGTGAATTGGAGGCGCATTGACCAAATAGAGGAGACGTTGGCTGAAAGAAAAAAAGGAAAAAAGAGAACACCAACAGAAACAAACCAAAAAAAAAATAAAAAAAGACACACCAATTTATGATTATGTATATATATATATATATATATATATATATATATATGTCATATATTTTAACATTGTTATTGTTTGTTTTCTTGTTTACGTTTTTCTTTTGCTTAGTTTTAACAAATAAAAAGTTTTTTGTATAAAGAGAAGTTATGTTGTATTTTTTTTTGTTTATGTATTCAATTAAAATTAATTTTTATTAAAATTCAATAAATATATATATATATAATAATAAAAAACAAAAAATGGCTCCGTTTGATTTGTCATTAGTAATTAAAAATTTACAAATATTTAAGGGTACATACAAATTTTTAGAGGAATTTCTAACTCAAGTAGAAATTTTACACGACTTAATTGATAATGAAGATAGAATACATTCGTTAAGTACGTCTATAATTTTAAACTTACAACCCAAGTAAGGAATATATTAGGAAGATCAAATAGACCAACAACATTCGCTGAACTCAAAAAAAGGTTAGAGGATGCATATCCAATACCCAAAAACGCTACAACAAGTTTTATCTGAATTGGGTGCAGTAAAACAACAAGGAAGTAGTATTGCTGAATTCAGAGAAAAGATTACGACACTAGCTAATGAGCTAAGTATGTTTGAAATAGCAAATTTAACCAATCCAACCCAGGAAATGAAAGATGTAGTCTACAAATTAAGCGACAGCAAGGCACTCAACACATTCTTGCATGGGGTAAACGCCGAATACCAACGAATTTTATTGAGTACTGTGCCTAAAACTTTGAATGAAGCTGTAGAGAGATGTATGACAGCGGAACGAACTTTTCATTCCGATAAAAATAACTTATACTACATCTATAGAAACAATAACAACAGCAGAAATAATCAAAGATATGATAATAATTATAGAAGTAATAACAACAACGGCAACAATTACAACAATAATTATCGAAGTAATATAAACAACAGCTACAACAAAAACGATGAAAGATATAGAAATAATGGAAATAGCTATAACAGAACCAACAACAGAGCCAATTTCAACTGAAATCATACTACGCAAAGTAATCCTAACAGAAAAAACTCATATAATCCACAAAACAACAATAATGACTAAAGACATACTACTCAAAGGGGAAATTACAACCGGGGAAACTAATAAGGCCGGGTAATATAAAATATTACCCAGAGCGCCAACATCATGAATTTACAACATTTCTTGCAACACAAGTTTATATGTGATTTTAAAATGTATTAATAGCAAACAAAATTTAGTTTTTTAATAGATACTGGCGCTGATATATCAATTTGTAAAATAAAAACTTTTGTAAATGAAAATACGCAGGAAATTGCAAAACTGTCTGGCATACGAGTAACAGCTGATACTATAGAATGCCAAGGAACAAAAATATTAAATTTTGCAGTAGACGACAAAGTAATTGAACACCTATTTCATATAGTTGAAAATGAATTCCCTTTGTTATATGATGGTATAATAGGCAGAGATTTACTTAAACTTGACTTTGAAACTTTTACCATAACACTAAACATGAATGGAGATGACGTCACACTACCAATGAATTCTAAGTTAATTCATCAAACAAGAATTATTATACCAGCAAGATCAGAATGTATAGTTCCGATTAATGAATCTATAGAAGAAGATAGCATTGTCTTAAATAAGGATATAAAAAATGGAGTTTATTTGGCAAACACAATTGTACCTGCAAGAGGAATTGCTCATGTAAAAATAATAAATACAAACAATGAAGATGTTGAAATAAATAAATTTGATTACAAAATTCAACCACTTAGAGAATACGATATATACCCCGCAAACACAAGCACAGGAAATGAACATAGAAATGATTTATTATTGGATACAGTTAATTTAGATATACCTGACCCAGAGGCAAAAGTTTCAATAAAAGAGATTATTACCGAATTTAACGACATATTTCACTTACCAGGGAATAAGTTGACAACAAACAACTTCTACACTCAAAACATCCAAACTTCAGATAAAACACCCGTGTATATAAAAAACTACCGATTACCACACACACAAACAAAAGAGATAAACGAACAACTCCATGAATTGATATCAAACGACATAATTGAACATTCAATAAGTCCCTACAATTCACCTCTACTAATAGTACCAAAAATATCTACAGATGATAAGAAAAAATGGCGTCTAGTAATAGATTTTCGTAAACTAAATACTAAAATTGTTAATGACAAATTCCCTCTCACGAGACTTGAAGATGTATTAGATAAATTGGGAAGAGCGAAATATTTTTCTACCCTGGACATGAAAAACTCATTCCATCAAATTGAACTAGAGAAAGAAGCTCGACCTTTAACAGCATTCTCTTGTAACGACACGTTCTACGCTGGTTCCTGGGATAGCTGCAGCGGAGTCCAGGGTCGTTGCAATTTTTATTTTTCGTCCTAAGACGAAGAGAAAATGAAACAATTCGTGTTATAAAACTTCAAGTTACGTTTTATTGTTCTATTTCTTAAGACTATAGCGACGGCTAATCAACGGTCGGGAACGAAGCCACAAATGACAACAGCGGCTGGAGTATGCGAGCTGCGGTAAAACAGTCAGCGACAATAGCGGAATTCAGCCGTTTAATCAAAACAAACGGGCCCAACGGGTAGTTCCGCTAATGGGTAGCGTGGCGTAGTTGGTGATAGGGGAAGAGGGCGACGCTACCGGGCGGCAACGTTACGGGTAGCGATCAAACAAGCAGCGCCGTAGCGCAGGTGCGGTGACGCAAACAGTGATGGCGCAGATAGCGCTCAAACAGGCGCCGCAAGCAGTGATGGCGTGACTAGTGCTAAATAGGGCAGCGCACGCAGCAAGGACGTAGTCAGTGTTCCAACAGCGGAGCAAAAGAGCGATGGCACAGGTAGTGCTCAAACAGAGATGGCACAGGTAGCGCTTGAACAAGCAGCGGCGCTGCCGGGCGATAAATTAGTATAATTCATTACTTAACTATAACATACTGTGTAGGGGAAAACAAGGGCACGATTTTCGGCGTTACACTCTACTGGATCGGAACACTATCAATTTAAACGTTTACCATTTGGTTTGAAGATATCGTCTAACAGCTTCCAAAGGATGCTAACTATTGCATTAAGCGGACTTACAGCTGAAGCATTTTTATACGTAGACGATGTAATCGTATTCGGATGCAGTTTAAAGCACCATAATAATAACTTACGAAAAGTACTTCAACAATTACGTGACTGTAACTTAAAATTAAATCCTTCAAAATGTAATTTCCTAAAATCTGAAGTAGTGTATCTGGGACATCTAATAACAGACAAAGGGATAAGAACTGATCCTACAAAATATAAAGCCATTAAAAATTATCCAGTACCAAAAGATACTGATGACGTATGAAGATTTGTTGCTTTCTGCAATTATTATAGGCGCTTTATACCGAATTTTGCTGATCTTGCGAAAAATTTAAATCAATTATTGAAAAAGAATGTAAAATTTGTCTGGACACAAGAGTTCCAACATTCATTTGAAGCCATGAAAGAAAAATTACTCAATACACCAATTCTACAATATCCTGATTTTCAAAAACAATTCGTTGTAACTACTGATGCCTCAAATTACGAAGTTGGAGCAGTTTTGTCACAAGGCACAGTTGGAAAAGATCTGCCCATTTCATACGCGAATAAGTCTTTATCAGAACATGACATCAATAAACGTATTATAGAAAAGGAACTACTAGCCATTCACTGGGCAATAAATTTTTTCAGACCATATTTATACGGCAGAGAATTTATTGTTGTTACAGACCACAGGCCGTTAGTGTCATTGTTTTCACATAAGAACCCATCGTCGAAAATGACACGCATTCGTCTTGATTTATGTGACTACGATTTCACTATAGTTTACAAAAAAGGAAAAATGAATACTAATGCTGATGCACTGTCAAGAATAATAAGAAATTTTAAAGTATTAAAGGCTATGATCCCAACCAGAAACGAACCTGACAAGAAAATACTGGCTATTACAAGAAACATGCATAGAAAACTTAAATACACCGGTAAAGACAAATCTACATGCATCCCTACAGAAAATCCTGCGCAAATTTTCATTTGGGAATGCACATCATTGACTGACATAAAAAATATTAAAAAATTGAAATTCATACGAATATTTGAAAATAAAATTAATGTATCGATACAGATGGAAGAAAATGAAATAATTGTTTCCTGCAGTGATAATCCACTTAACACCACGGTGATTCTGGAGAAACTGACAGCGAAAATGAAGATAAACGAATTAGCACTTAACAAGAAGGATGATATATTCAGAAGTGTCCACATTAAAGAATTCAAGAGAATATTTAACAAATTGCAATTTGTAAAAGATTCGAATCTTAAAATTATATTTTACGATGAACCATTACGCATTACATGTAAACAAAAACAAATGCAACTAATTGAAGAATATCACAACTCTACGCATGGAGGACACTTAGGTGTTAGAAAGACTGTTCTAAAGTTAAAACAAAGATATATTTCGAAAAACATGAGTAAAATGATTAAACACTATATTCAAAATTGGCAACAATGTAAATTAAACAAGCAAACAAGACATACAATGGAGAAACTTACACTAACAAAAACACCAGCTACAAGTTTTGAAGTATTGTCAATAGATACAGTTGGACCAATGCGAGTATCAACTTATTACAGATACATTTTAACCGCACAGTGTGAACTTACCAAATACGTCGTAGCATATCCAATGGAAGCGAAAAATGCAAAAACTGTAGCGAAAACATTATTAGAGCAGTTTATATTGAAATATGGCCATTTTAAAGTTTTAAAATCAGATAAAGGAACAGAATTCACGAATCAACTAATGACGGAAATATGCCAACTATTAAAAATTCAGCAGACGTTTAGTATTATTTTCACCTTATTTCACCTTTGCTTATAATACAACCCCACATGTTGAAACTGGGTATACACCATATGAGTTAGTTTTTGGAAAATTACCATACCTAACTAGTGACATATTATCGAACGAAGAAACTAATTATGATATTGATAACTACGCAAATGAAATACAAAAAAGACTAAAATTCTCTTTGAACAAAGCAAAAGAATATTTAAAAAAGAATAAATGATAATGTAAAAATCAACCCATTAAATATAGAAATAGGAGATTTTGTAATAGTTAGAAACATTAACACAAAAAAATATCAAAAACCATACCATGATCCATACAAAGTTATAGCTAAGGAAGGTGTAAACACTATTATTGATGTTAATGATAATATAAAAAAATAGCACAATAATATGTTAAAAAATGGAATATTTAATATAAAATATATGTAAATATTATATAAGTATAAAACATATAAAAAAATATTATACCATATGTACATAATTTCCTACTAAATTAAAAAAAAAATTTATTAATTTATTTTACGAATGTACATATGACTATAATAATTTTTTCTTTTACGGTGGGGGTGTAATGGTTGCACCATGGTAACCCTCATACCGACCCTGTATTAAATTTAAGATCATTTTACAACACCAGAATTGTAACAAATGTAAGATCTTTTACAAAAACAAATTCAAATGAAATTTTTTACAGAAACAAATTTAGAATAAGTACCGTTAGGTTTTAAGATATAAAAGGACGAAAAAATGAAAATATGTATAATTCTTGCAAAAAGAAAAACCGACTTCAAAACAGATTTCATCTGTCTGCCTATAGCAGCTCAAGTGTATGGCCACATAAATTAGGTTACATTAAATATTGGGACACACTTATATCTCCAACTTAATACTTTTTCAACTGTTCAATAGTTTGGCAATAAACATCAAATTACAGCAACTATAGAGGCACCCTTTAATTTCCAAATTCGCATTATATAAATAAATGTTGAAGTAGATTTAGCAATCAGGTTCTGTGTAAATTTCAGCCGTCTGTCTGTAACGGTTCAACAGTTTGCCTATATACATCAGATTATATTAACTATTTATTTTAAATTTTTATACTTCTTATTATTCCAAAAAAAAGTAGTGGACATTCTTTCTAACATTAAGATATTTGTATACAACGGTTCAAAAAATACTGCCATATAGAACTAATGACATTAGTTTTCGGCACACCCTTTTCTCTCTAAATTCAAATAATAAGCTTCTTGTTATAGCGGATTTAGAAAAACATGTCCCTTGTAAATTTCAGCTGTGTCTATAATGGTTCAAAAGTCCGGCCACATCAACTATTGGGACACCCGTTAATTTCTTTGTAAATTTCAATCGTCTGTCTACAACTATTGGTGCACCCTTTAATTCATAATGTTAAATATTAGCAATACAGAACCCTTTTAAGTTTCAGCGTTCTGTCTATAACGGTTCAAAAGTTTGGTCACACAATTGAAATTACATCAACTGCTGGAACACCCTTTAACTGCTAAATCCATATTTTATACTTGTTATAGCGAACTTAGCAATACTAGTTCGTTGTAATTTTCAAGCGTCAGTCCACAACTGTTCTAAAGTATGGCCATATACAATAAATTTTATGAACTATTGGCACACCCTTTAATTTAAAATTTGTAATATTAATACTTGTTACTATAACGGCCATAGCAATCGACATTCTGTCCAATTTGCAAGCGTTTGTCTAAAACGGTTCAAAAGCTAGGCTCATATAAGTAAATCTTCCTGCCAGTCCTACGATGTCGCAATCGATCGTTCGTTCGCATAGTTACATGTAAAACAAAAACAATTTTTTAGAATTTGTTTTGAATGTAATTGTGCGAACGAACGAACACCTGCGATATCGTGGGACTGGCAGTTCATCTATTATGGGACACCCTTTAGTTTATAAATTCAAATTAAAAACTCGTTGATATAGCTGATTTAGCAATACAGATCCCTTTTAAGTTTCAGCGTTCTGTCTATAACGGTTCAAAAGTTTGGTCACACAACTTAAATTACATCAACTGCTGGAACACCCTTTAACTTCTAGATCCATATTTTATACTTGTTGTTATAGCGGACTGAGCAATACTGGTTCGTTGTAATTTGCAAGCGTCAGTACACAACTGTTCAAAAGTATAGCCGTATACATCAAAGTTTATGAACTATTGGCGCACCCTTTAATTTAAAATTTCTAATATTAATACTTGTTACTACAACGGCCATAGCAATCGACATTCTGCCCAATTTGCAAGCGTTTGTCTAAAACGGTTCAAAAGATAGTCTCATATAAGTACATCCTCATCAATTATGGGACACTCTTTAATTTCTAAATTCAAATTATAAACTCGTTGATATAGCGGATTTAGCAATACAGGTCCCTTGTAAGTTTCAGCGTTCTGTTTATAACGGTTCAAAAATACGGCCACACACTTGAAATTACAACTACTATTGGAACACCCTTTAACTTCTAAATCCATATTTTAAACTTGTTGTTATAGCGGACTTACCAACACAGGTTCGTTGTAAATTCCAAGCGTCTGTCTTTAACTGTTAACAAGTATGGCAATATACATCAAATTAAATGAACTATTGACTCACCCTTTAATTTATAATTCTTAATAATAACACTTGTTACTATAACGGCCATAGCAATCGACATTCTGTCCAATTTGCAAGCGTTTGTCTATAACGGTTCAACAGATAGGCCCATTTAAGTAAATTTTATTAATTATGGGGCACCCTTTAATTTTTAGATTTATTTTTGTATAATTTTTTGTTTTGGGAGCCATAGAAATACGCAGTCATTTCAAATTTTACAAAATCGCCCTTTACAGTTCGTAATACACGTAAAAAAATATGTATGTTGTATGGGGACACCCTTTAATTTTTAAGATTAGGAACTGTTTTTAAAACGGGACCAATCTGAAGCATAATCCATCATATTAATAAAAATTTTCAAAATCGGATCAGAAATGACTGAGTTCTGGAGGCACAAATATTAAAAAAAAAAGGCAACATTCAGCCGAATTGTATAACCTCCTTCTTTTTTTGAAGTCGGTTAAAAAGACATTATTTAGCCGAACATAATTGGCTTAACTTCAAAAAAAGAAAAAGTTTTGTTTTTTTTTTCTTTGCCAGGCTTTTTAATCTAGCCGGTAATATTTTATTCAGGCCAGTGGCTTTTTTTAGAGCCGGCCATCAAAAAAAATTTTTATAAATTCAAAAATAAAACAAACAACATCACACTAACACTATTTTTTTATTTCCTTTTTGTACTTACAAGCACTTGAACCTGAAGAGCGCTAATCAATAGAATAAAACACCTTGAATGCTTTAAAATAATGATAATTAATTTCTTCATTTTTCATGCTTATATACTAAATTGTTTTACAATAAAATTGCTTAGTAAGAAGAATACATTTTTGCAAAGTTATTGAACCTATTTTTTTATTATAAAAGTTTAATTTCTGTTTTGTCAACAATAATGTTAAATAAAACTTAATACAAAATGTTTAGGTAATTGAACAACAACAGTGGTTAATGAACTTAATATAAAATTGGGTTATAAAATAAAGTGTGTACTCAACAATAATAGTTATTGAATTTTATTATTATTATTTTTTTTTTTATTTATTATAATGAATGTTCTTCTAATGCAACAAGATCAATTATCTTATAAATTACAGCATTAGAATCAGATAAGTTACATACCGTTTACCGTTTTAAAATTTTTTATGAATTTCTGTAATAACTACTTAACAAATTTTTGAATCGCGCTGCGTTGCTAGTAAGTTGAATATTTGGGGGAAGATGGTTCCAGAGGTAAATGGTATATATATAAAACTGGTGAAAACAAGCTCTCTTTCGGTATTTGAATGTTCGAATATTATTGTTTCTCGCTGACGATGTGAATACCAATTTGTTATAAAGAGAGTCAGGCTTTTTTGTAGTTATTATTTTATGCAAAAAAATAAGATTTTTAAGCTTCATATAGTCATCGAGGTGCATGCCAAGGACATGTATTGAAAACGGTGATATATGATCAAATCTTTTCAAAGCAAAAACATATCGAACAATATTATTAAACGCTGTGTTGAGCTTTCGTTTCAAAGTCATCAAGCAAAAATCTCAGAGGCATATAAAAGAGAAGAAATTAAATCTGTTTTGGCAATTATCATCCTCATCCTCATGGGTGTAAAGTGTTGAGTCTGCCATAATGTTCTAATCTTCCCATAAATTATGCCACATGCTTGATTAATGTAATCCGACCATGTCAGCGAGCTATTAAAAGTAACGCCCAAATGTTTGGCGTTTGGCGCCGCCGGTATTTTGCCAATTGTCAAAAATTTTGACTTAATAGGATTAAGAAGTAGTCCATTAGCATATGCCCATTGATAGATTCTATCTAGATCAATATTTATTTCATTAATATCAGAATTTATAGCTGTTTTTGAACAGCCTAGATATAGCTGTACGTCATCAGCATACATTTGAATTTTATAGTATCTGATCTGCAAAGGAAGGTCATTTGCATACTTGGTGTAAAAAAGTGGGCCATATAGAACTAATGACATTAGTTTTCGGCACACCCTTTTCTCTCTAAATTCAAATAATAAGCTTCTTGTTATAGCGGATTTAGAAAAACATGTCCCTTGTAAATTTCAGCTGTGTCTATAATGGTTCAAAAGTCCGGCCACATCAACTATTGGGACACCCGTTAATTTCTTTGTAAATTTCAATCGTCTGTCTACAACTATTGGTGCACCCTTTAATTCATAATGTTAAATATTAGCAATACAGAACCCTTTTAAGTTTCAGCGTTCTGTCTATAACGGTTCAAAAGTTTGGTCACACAATTGAAATTACATCAACTGCTGGAACACCCTTTAACTGCTAAATCCATATTTTATACTTGTTATAGCGAACTTAGCAATACTAGTTCGTTGTAATTTTCAAGCGTCAGTCCACAACTGTTCTAAAGTATGGCCATATACAATAAATTTTATGAACTATTGGCACACCCTTTAATTTAAAATTTGTAATATTAATACTTGTTACTATAACGGCCATAGCAATCGACATTCTGTCCAATTTGCAAGCGTTTGTCTAAAACGGTTCAAAAGCTAGGCTCATATAAGTAAATCTTCCTGCCAGTCCTACGATGTCGCAATCGATCGTTCGTTCGCATAGTTACATGTAAAACAAAAACAATTTTTTAGAATTTGTTTTGAATGTAATTGTGCGAACGAACGAACACCTGCGATATCGTGGGACTGGCAGTTCATCTATTATGGGACACCCTTTAGTTTATAAATTCAAATTAAAAACTCGTTGATATAGCTGATTTAGCAATACAGATCCCTTTTAAGTTTCAGCGTTCTGTCTATAACGGTTCAAAAGTTTGGTCACACAACTTAAATTACATCAACTGCTGGAACACCCTTTAACTTCTAGATCCATATTTTATACTTGTTGTTATAGCGGACTGAGCAATACTGGTTCGTTGTAATTTGCAAGCGTCAGTACACAACTGTTCAAAAGTATAGCCGTATACATCAAAGTTTATGAACTATTGGCGCACCCTTTAATTTAAAATTTCTAATATTAATACTTGTTACTACAACGGCCATAGCAATCGACATTCTGCCCAATTTGCAAGCGTTTGTCTAAAACGGTTCAAAAGATAGGCTCATATAAGTACATCCTCATCAATTATGGGACACTCTTTAATTTCTAAATTCAAATTATAAACTCGTTGATATAGCGGATTTAGCAATACAGGTCCCTTGTAAGTTTCAGCGTTCTGTTTATAACGGTTCAAAAATACGGCCACACACTTGAAATTACAACTACTATTGGAACACCCTTTAACTTCTAAATCCATATTTTAAACTTGTTGTTATAGCGGACTTACCAACACAGGTTCGTTGTAAATTCCAAGCGTCTGTCTTTAACTGTTAACAAGTATGGCAATATACATCAAATTAAATGAACTATTGACTCACCCTTTAATTTATAATTCTTAATAATAACACTTGTTACTATAACGGCCATAGCAATCGACATTCTGTCCAATTTGCAAGCGTTTGTCTATAACGGTTCAACAGATAGGCCCATTTAAGTAAATTTTATTAATTATGGGGCACCCTTTAATTTTTAGATTTATTTTTGTATAATTTTTTGTTTTGGGAGCCATAGAAATACGCAGTCATTTCAAATTTTACAAAATCGCCCTTTACAGTTCGTAATACACGTAAAAAAATATGTATGTTGTATGGGGACACCCTTTAATTTTTAAGATTAGGAACTGTTTTTAAAACGGGACCAATCTGAAGCATAATCCATCATATTAATAAAAATTTTCAAAATCGGATCAGAAATGACTGAGTTCTGGAGGCACAAATATTAAAAAAAAAGGCAACATTCAGCCGAATTGTATAACCTCCTTCTTTTTTTGAAGTCGGTTAAAAAGACATTATTTAGCCGAACATAATTGGCTTAACTTCAAAAAAAGAAAAAGTTTTGTTTTTTTTTTTCTTTGCCAGGCTTTTTAATCTAGCCGGTAATATTTTATTCAGGCCAGTGGCTTTTTTTAGAGCCGGCCATCAAAAAAAATTTTTATAAATTCAAAAATAAAACAAACAACATCACACTAACACTATTTTTTTATTTCCTTTTTGTACTTACAAGCACTTGAACCTGAAGAGCGCTAATCAATAGAATAAAACACCTTGAATGCTTTAAAATAATGATAATTAATTTCTTCATTTTTCATGCTTATATACTAAATTGTTTTACAATAAAATTGCTTAGTAAGAAGAATACATTTTTGCAAAGTTATTGAACCTATTTTTTTATTATAAAAGTTTAAATATTAATTTCTGTTTTGTCAACAATAATGTTAAATAAAACTTAATACAAAATGTTTAGGTAATTGAACAACAACAGTGGTTAATGAACTTAATATAAAATTGGGTTATAAAATAAAGTGTGTACTCAACAATAATAGTTATTGAATTTTATTATTATTATTTTTTTTTTTATTTATTATAATGAATGTTCTTCTAATGCAACAAGATCAATTATCTTATAAATTACAGCATTAGAATCAGATAAGTTACATACCGTTTACCGTTTTAAAATTTTTTATGAATTTCTGTAATAACTACTTAACAAATTTTTGAATCGCGCTGCGTTGCTAGTAAGTTGAATATTTGGGGGAAGATGGTTCCAGAGGTAAATGGTATATATATAAAACTGGTGAAAACAAGCTCTCTTTCGGTATTTGAATGTTCGAATATTATTGTTTCTCGCTGACGATGTGAATACCAATTTGTTATAAAGAGAGTCAGGCTTTTTTGTAGTTATTATTTTATGCAAAAAAATAAGATTTTTAAGCTTCATATAGTCATCGAGGTGCATGCCAAGGACATGTATTGAAAACGGTGATATATGATCAAATCTTTTCAAAGCAAAAACATATCGAACAATATTATTAAACGCTGTGTTGAGCTTTCGTTTCAAAGTCATCAAGCAAAAATCTCAGAGGCATATAAAAGAGAAGAAATTAAATCTGTTTTGGCAATTATCATCCTCATCCTCATGGGTGTAAAGTGTTGAGTCTGCCATAATGTTCTAATCTTCCCATAAATTATGCCACATGCTTGATTAATGTAATCCGACCATGTCAGCCAGCTATTAAAAGTAACGCCCAAATGTTTGGCGTTTGGCGCCGCCGGTATTTTGCCAATTGTCAAAAATTTTGACTTAATAGGATTAAGAAGTAGTCCATTAGCATATGCCCATTGATAGATTCTATCTAGATCAATATTTATTTCATTAATATCAGAATTTATAGCTGTTTTTGAACAGCCTAGATATAGCTGTACGTCATCAGCATACATTTGAATTTTATAGTATCTGATCTGCAAAGGAAGGTCATTTGCATACATGGTGTAAAAAAGTGGGCCAAGTATGGACCCCTGCGGAACACCTCGGCTTGTAAATAAGGGTGAATAAACAATACCACCATTGACAACTATCTGTGATCTAACAGTTAAATACGAAGATATTAATTTTGTTGCGGTTGTAGAAAATTTAAACATATTGCCAAGCTTCAATAACAAAATTTGATGGTCAACAGTGTCAAATGCCATGTAGTGATCAAGTAAGACCAAAAATGTTAATTTATTCTCATCTAGATTGCCACGTATGTTCTCAACCACCTCGGTTAACGCTGTAGTGCAGCTGTGTTGAGGTCTAAAACCAGACTGACGGTCTGTTAGTAAATTATTGTCGAGTATGTGTTTATAAATTTGTTTATGAAGAATTCTCTCAAAAACTTTTGATATGTAGAGAAGGATAGATATTGGCCGGTAGTCACCATCACTTTTAGGCACTGGAATAATTTTCGCTGACTTCCACTCAATTGAAAAAGTGCTAGTTGTTAAAATCGTGTTGAAAATGTGATTGATATGACGTATTATATAAGGCAATATAAGTTTTATAAAACAAGGATGGATGTCGTCCAGGCCAACAGCATTAGACTTAATTTTTAGAAATCCTTCAATTGTGTCATCCAAACTAAGATGTCGGAAGTGGAGATCGTTTATTGTAGATATATTGTTGTTGCCATCATAAAAATTAACCTTTACCGGAGGTTGCGGAATATTAGCAAATTTCCTATTAACATCATTAACAACTAATGTGTCTGATTTGGAATTGACAACTCCCATTTCACGAATCTGCCTCCATGTATGCTTAGTATTTTCTGCATTCTGAAATTTATTGCCGTAATATGATAACTTCTCCCGCCAGATAATTGTTACAACTTCTCTTCTCGCCTTATGACATTCCGCAAGCAGCTGTGGTGTTTTGTAACGTTTCCATCGACTAAAAAGTAGATCTCGACGTTCAATAGCAGATTTAGTCTCAGAGGAAAACCAAGGATTTATTCTTCTATTAGATCTTTTTGTTCTGATTGGGACGTGTTTATTAAATAGCTGATTGATAAGACCATTTAAATGTTCGACTTGTGCATCAACAGATGGTATATAGAATATATCGTCCCAGCTAGCAGAAAAAGGTCATTCCCAAGTGACGGCATATCAATATTATTGAAGTCACGATAACAAAATGATTTTTTATGACGTTGTATTCTGAAGTTATATGACAGAAATATAAGATCATGCCTTGAAAAAATTGGTGCTGTTAATTGATCATAATGAAATATTTAGCAGCTATCAGAGACGAGGAAGAGATCTAATAGAGAGGCATTCGTCTTAGTGAAATGCGTTGGCATTGAGTTATAAACAGGGTGAAGATTAAGCGAAGTCATTGTTGTACAAAAATTTGAACTAGAATAGGTTAATAAATTGGCATTGAAATCTCGTGATATTATAATATTGGTAATATAATCAACAGAAACAGAATGCAGAAATTGTGCAATGTTTTTTAATAATGATAAAATAATAAAAAAAATTAAATTATGTTGATTAAGTATCAACACAGATGATAATTGTAAAAGTTCTTCGTAAAGGATCCTTGAAAGAAAAATCTTGTATTTAATCAGGCTCGAAGTCCCAATGATTCGGCGTATACCCGATGGAGTGGCGTAAACCAATTTGAATTAAATAAAAAACAAGAATTATTAATATATATTGAAGTAAATTTGTTAAATTTTGCTTATTTACTACTATCCTTTCATGTTTTACCTCGAAATGTTTCTTTGCATACCCCATGGCACTTGCCGTCAGTTGAAATCGTATCGAATTTTCGCACTAAGTTCAATGTTTCAGGCAAATTACCGATGGCGGTGTAGTAAAGTAACTAAATCAGTGTTTTATGAGTAACTTGCTTGTACTTCCGCTTTAGTCCTTTGTAGCTTTAGTTTCGAGCCAAAATAACCAGAAAAAAACGGAGTAACTGATACCCTTTAAACTAAACAGAAGTAAAAAAAATCCTTTACAAAAATTACCCTAATGGTTTTATCAAATTATTGTGATAAACCTTGTCGGACTTCCTCAGGTGTGGGTACTCCCGTGACTTCATAGGGACCCAACCATATAAGTGAAAATTTATTTTTTCGCGCATGGTTTTTTAGCCACACTATTTGTCCGGTCTTAAACTGTCTAGTCTTTGTACCCTTGTTATAATATTCTTTTGATTGCCCTAACCTGGTTCTGTCGCATCAATTCATAACTTCGTTGAATTTGGTATTTAAGGATTTTGTTGTAGTCATCTATGTTATAGAGAGGCTGGCTGCTTTTTTAGCCTGACATGTATTTCAAATTCGAATCCGTACAGTACCTTATTGGGTGTTTGCTTAGTAGACGAATGGCTTGTGTTATTGTGCACATGCATGGCATGATGCAGTCAGTCATCCCAATTAGTTCCGTCAAGTTTCTTAAATACTCTTTTGCAGAGATCCATTGGATTGAGGATGATATGGAGTTGTATATACCTTTTTTACTCCAAGCATTTTGCAAACTTCCTTGAACAATTTCCAATTAAAGTTGCTTCCATTATCTGTCACGAGAACTTTGGGGATGAAAAATCGGGCGATTATTTCTCTGAAGAACTGTCTTGCTACCGTTGCCGCTTCCATGTCTGGGATAGCTGCGCAGGCTAGGTATTTGGAAAAATCGCCCAGCAATACCCATAAAAATTCTTTCAAGAGGCATATTCGGCTTTGTGGTGTGAGCTTTTATTTTGCTGGCAAATTTTGACTTCGCATTCTAGCCCATTTGTATTGTGCCCTAATACGGAAATAAGTTCTAAGCTCACCTTGGTAGCCTCCCAATGGCATGTCAAGGGACGTTGTAATTACTTTCTTTATATCTTCTGCATCTGTTAAATATATGGTATTATCTTCTTTTTCAGGATTTTTATTCGTCTCCACTACACTTTCCCCATTCAGCGTTTCCACACCTTTTGATTGTGCTCTCGTTATTACACCTATATTCATTTCTTCCGTTGGAAGGCGGCTGAGAGCGTCTGCATTTTGATTCGTCTTGTCTGGTTTGTAGCGAATCTCAAAATTGTAAGGAAGCTATACCTTTCATGGGTTTGTGGTCAGTGAATACCGTGAAATATCTGCCGAGCAGATATGGTCGAAAAGTTTTTGTGGCCCATACAATGGCCAGCAACTCCCTCTCTATTGTGGAGAGTCGTTTTTCTGTATCGCTTAATAAATTGGTAGGTCACTTCCTGGTTCTTCATGAGAGAGAATTGCTCCTTGAGCTCCATTACTGTCGTCTGTTGTCAAAATGAAAGACTTGTTAAAATCAGGATATTGGAGGAGAGGAGGGTTTGTCACAGCATCCCTCAACTAGTCCATTGCTTCCTGGCACTCTTGTGTCCACTTTTATTTTGTATCCATTCTCAACATTTTGGCAAGAGGTAATAAAATACGTGCCGAGTTTGGAATGAACTTTCTGTAGTAATTCGTCAGCCCCAAAAATGCTTGTAGCTCCTTGATATTTTTAGTGGGTAGTATATCTTTTACTGCCCTAGTCTTATTTGGGTCTGGCAAAACCTTTTTCTGAGCACTGATGGCCAAAATAGATAATTTCTCTCTGCAGGAAATGACATTTTTCGGGGTGTAGCTTTAAGTTGTATTTTCTCAAGACCTCCAAAACTTTCATTAAATGTGAATTATGGTCCACTAAGTTTCTGGCATATATAACAATATCGTCCAAAAACACGAAACAGTCAATTCCTTGTAGCCCGGTTAGTATTGAATTCAATATTCTTTCAAAAGTAGCTGGTGCACCCGTCAATCAGAAAGCCATACGGTTAAAATCGTAGTGCCCCAAATTGGTACTGAAGGCGGTTTTTTGTTTGTCATTAGGATCCATTAATACTTGATAGTGTCCACTTGCTAAATCGAGAGTAGAGAAATACCTGCTGCACCCTAATTGGTCTAAAATCTCATCGATTTTTGGTATTGGAAAAAACCTGTTTTACTGTCGCTTCGTTCAGTTTTCTAAAATCTACAACCAATCGCCACTTTTTTCGCCGTCTTGGTCTGCTTTTTTTGGGTACCAAAAAAATCGGGGAGTTCCATGGAGAATTGCTGGGTGTTATTACATTATTCTTAAGCATTTGGTCTACCTGCCTGGTAACTTTGGTTCTGTGGACTTCTGGAAGTCTGTATTGTTTAGTGTTTATTGGGGGTTGACTTGCTTTCGTGGGTATTTCATGTTTCAATACAGTAATGTAGGTAAGACTGTCACCAGGCAGTTGGAAAATATCGTCGTATGTCTTTAAAATATTATAGATTGAAAACCTCTCTTCTGGTTTAAGATTTTGGCTAAGTTTCACCGTTTCCGAAAGTAGTTTTTCTCTTTTCAACCTTCTCTAGAATCTATTATATTTATTGTTGCTAATGGCTTCATCTTATAGTCCCTGTAGTTTTCGTAGCTCAGGCTTATTTTTTCACTCATATTTATGGCCGTGTTATTCGTGTTCAGAATAGGTACAAAAGCTGCTCCGGCTTTCACTACTGATAGAGTTGCGCCCACGAAAACACCTGGCAAAATTTCTGACTTATTTATGACAATGTCACCATTAACGGAGTTTACTAACACTAAAGCAATTGTTTGTGAACGCTATTTGATAGAAAATTGTTCAGCTAAGTATATTTGTGATGATTTCTTTTCTGGGACAAGTGATAGTGAAATCACTTCTTGTCCGTTTTTAAAAAAAATCTTTAGTTTTTATTAATTGTGTCTGTCACGGATCTGTCCCACATCATATCTCTTCCTAGCAAACCATCTGCTGGAAGTTCGGTTCCTTCGGGCACGACGTGCATTTGTGATGAAGAATTTTTCGGGCCTTCGAGCTGAGCAATTATCGTCTCCTTTGATTTTATATTGACTCCGAAGGCTCCTAACAAGCTCTTTTGATTTCGTTCATCTATTTTAACGTGGGGTGCCAAATCCTCTGCCCTCACTAATGTAGTGTCTGCTCCCGTATCTACCAGCAAAGACAGACTTCTATTTACTGCTTCCCTGTAAGGAAAATTTATGAATGCATCGTTCTTTTGTTCTGTACGAAGTTTTTGCTCATTTTGTGACTCTGATTTGAAAGTGAAATAGTTTGTTAAGTCTCTGGAATGTGTGTATATTCTCACTCCAGTGTACTTTTTTGCTATTTTTAATTGTGGTGCTCCGTCTACATTTCTCCCCACCTGGCATGACCTTTGTTATAGTCCTTAAAAACAATTTGTTTTCGTGGGCGCTCCTTTCTGCGTCTTCTGATGTTTTAGATGCTAATATCTTCGAAAGTAAGCAAGAATTTCCGGCATCCGAGCCTCTTAGTTTTGGCTTGGCCGCCTTAAGCTTCCCGAATTATTTCGGTTGTTGGCCACTTCTCGTACGTTGTTATTTCTATTGCCCCTATTGCTGATGTTTCTTCTTTCTCCACTTCGGTTAAACATATTATCATGATAGTAATTTTCCAGGCATCTTGACGCAAAATGTCCAAGTCCATCACAATTGTAGCACCGTTGCTCTCTTCTATTCTATATTATTGCCCTGGTTTTGATTTGATGATTGCAAAGAGTTTTGCGCTCTACCTCTATGATCAGGAGGCTGAAGACTTCTATTAATAATATTGCTGGATTGTTCTTGGCGTATTTCCTGATTAAAGTTAGTGTTGTTTTGTCGTCTAAAATATTCGTTTAACAAATGTCCCTGTTTATGGCAAAAATTGCAGAATTTTGCTAAATCCACAGATTTCCTTTATGTGTAATCCACCTGCATTGAATTGTTAACCGTTTGCTGGCTTAGTGAGAGTTATCTAACTTCATTCACTAATGATTCGGAATCATATCCGTTTTTGGGCGATATCTCCAAAGCTTAATGACCGATTTCTGATAGGAAATTCGACAAATATACAAAAAGTCGTACATGTCCAAAAAGACTCCACTATCAATGTACCTATACGGATTCCAAAAAATATTTACTTTATGGGTTCTTGGTTGAATAGCGTACAAGTTATAAACAGAATGTAAAATGTATGCACCAACAACTTTTACCCACAAAGATAAGGGTGTAAAGAGCACAACAACAAATTCTATATATTACAACATCATCTTCTATAATGCATAATAGGAAAACAGAAGCGGGAGCATGGCTGTATTAAGTTATTTATTCTTCAAATTACAGTGAACTTATTGAGTTGTTGCACATTTAATTAAAACATTAAAATAAAAATATTTATTTTGAGTTTAAAATAAAAACCTTCAAAGTAAGTTCTTTTTCCAATATATGAATAACAAATCAACTTAAATTTTTCATTATTTCGAAAGCTGTCCTAAATCCTCTTCAAAGTTTCTGCATCTTGACAGTGTGTTTACACGAGACGCCGAGTTACTTAATGCGCTCTCTATTCTTAATCCAACCCTCAATCATGTTCTCAATGACATAATTTCCTATACACAATTTTAAGAGCGAATTACTTCATTTGTACGTAATACGCTCTCAATTACCTTCTGAATCACAAAAATCAGTGTGATCTCTGATTTTTATCAGCATTTGCAGAAGAACCAACGCAAAGAGAATAGTTGGTTTTTTCAACAGAGAAGTCAAATCGAGAAACTGACTTTAAGAGGTAAAAAAACCAAAACTCATAATATTTGTGTCCTTGATTTAAATTCTTATCGATTTCATCAGTAATCTCCTGTAAGCAGAATTAATCATTTGAGCGGATTGGTTCTAAATTCAAACTTTAAAACTGCTTCAATAATTTTATTTACGTTATTTTTAATACAAATTTGCAATGATGGATGTTGTGGATGGTGTGTGTCACAGAGCTTCCGATTGCTGGGGATTGAAATTGTCTGTTTGCATCCCTTACTCATATAGTTTACGGAGTAGCTTCACGGGGAACGGAAGTCCGCCAAACTATTGTGAATTAAGTGTTCGAAAATTGGAACCTCTTCCAATATTTTTCTAGCACAGTAGAGGGTCACAATTTTAATGAAAATATGCTATTGATATAGCAGTAGGGAAACTTACGGTGCATCATGTGAACTTCAGGCTGCCCCAGAAATTTTTCCGTACTTATTTCAGGTTTGGAGAAATGGCGCCCTATGTTATCGCTTCGGTAACGAACAATATCCAGTTAAGCGACTTCGCTTTTCAGGGGATCTTTTAAATGGTCATTTTGATGTTTATGAGGATGTGTTATTGTCCGCTCAATAGCCTTCAGAAATTCCAAGTACTTTTTCTAAACCAAAAATTATATTGCCTTAGAGAAAACCATCTTATCGTGTGAAGTTTCAGAAAGATAGAGAGAGAAAAAAGCTTATTTTAATACTCAGGAAAAACTGAAAATTGAACGCTTAAATAAACACAAAAAGATAATCCTTAGGTTATAGTCATGAATCAAGAAAACAAGATTGCGCATTCAGCCGTTCAAAAAATATTTCTACTGCGCATCTACGTCACAATAGACCTATAACGTGTGTTTGTTGTAAAAATATAAGAGATTTTTGGCTCTCTTACTTTAACTTTCCATAGAAATAGTCTATTTCTACGTCACACAAAAGAGACAACAAACTAACGGACCTGCGCAATGCGCAATCTTGTTTTCTTGATTCATGGGTTATAGTCAACAGAATGCAAACACCAAGGCGGCGCGTTCTAAAAAGCAAAAACTAAGTGCTACATCATACAGATTGAAAGAGTCCGAACAAAATAAAATCAATAGATTGAGAAAAGATACAGCCTGAAAGATGGCGAACAGATTGTTAGTAGCTGGTGAGCAGAGAATAAAGCGGCTGTAAAAAAACAAAATACGAAATGCATCTCAAAGACTAACCGAATGTGATGTAGGTAGAAGTAAGAGATTAGAGGATATGAGAAAGAGAAATAAACCTATAAGACTGAGTGAACCCGACGTCCAGAGAAGGAAATGATTAGAAAATAGGTGTGTTCATTTACTAAAAATTTGTACAAATTTGTAACAATTGTTACTAGAAAGCGTTCATTAACCCAAAAAATTTGCAACGAGAGAGCGTCGAAAGAGCGTAAGAAATTGGGAGACAAAAAAATTCTTGCAAGTTTTTACAAGTAAAATTTTTACTTGCAATAATTATTCAAACAACTGTTTTGCGTTTATGTTTACAAAAAAATATTTCAAAATTAAGTTGAAAATAAAAATATTTTGGAAAATTAAAGAAATTGTAAGTAAATGTAAACTTTTAAAGCGATAAAAAGTATTAAAAAGATAAATTTATATTTGTGTAACTTATAAACAACAGGAGCAAAATAAGATGTCTAATGAAATTGAACTAAGCAACACAGTATCTAATACATCAGTGGCAAAGGATGTTCCGGCAAACAGTCTTAGTGTTGTAAATATTACTCGATAATTTACACTAAGCAGGCAAATAATTTAATTAGGTAAAATATATATTGCGGAATAAATTTAAATTAACACATAATTTATTAAATTACTTTTCTACTGCTTCTGATATTTTGTTTTGGATAAAGCATTTTATTACAATGAAAATGAAAATTGCTTAAATTTGTTTTCTTTAAAAAATATATTTAACCCGGTTTTCGCCGGCTGTTTATTATTATTATTATAGTTTAGAAGCGATTGCAAATTCGGAGCATTAACGTTAGACAATAGCGAACAAAAATTCTCAATAATAATATCTATTAACGCATGCTTATTCTACCACGCATTAAAAACACCATTTATGAAAATCGCTTGGAAAATAAATCACAAAGTTGGACATAAACATTTCTGCGACCTTATTCTGTCGTTATTTCCGATATTTGAAATTAAAATTCTATGTGTAGGCAGGCTATTATAACGTATGAACTTATTAAAATAGGTATTTTATTCATTCATTTTATTCAAAAGTAGTTAAGCACCTTTATCGTATATAGCGTATTTCGACTACATCAGGTACTAGATTAAATAAAATTGCAAAACTTTTCATTATTCTATTACAAGCCGTACTCGAAAAACGCCAGTTACGACAATGCTGAATATAAATGACCATAATCACATCATTTTTATAATAATATACATATATGTATAATTTTTCCAAAAATTATAGGGGTAGTTATTGAGTACTCATATGTACCTATACATTACAACACTATTTTAACTTGCAAATTTTAGCTAGTAAAGTGTTCATTAACTTTTTCACATTTTTGAGAGTAATTTTGGAAAATTTCTTGTTACTCTCTCGTTGCTAATTTTTACTAGTAAAGTAAATGAACACTCCTAATAATAGAAAAAGGAAGGCGGGCAAAAACTAAACGAAACTGATGAACAAGAAAGAAAAAGTTAAGAGAGGATACAAACCGAAAAGCAGCCCAAAGAAAAAAAATCAGTTTCCGAAAAAAAGGAGATTAGAAGGAAATAAATAAAGAATAACGAATAAAAAACTGTTAGAGGGAGAAAACGTTGCTTTGCCTGTAAAAATTTCAACTCAAAATGTGCCAATGTTGCATATTCGATCACTTAACAGTGCACTTTCGTTTGCATCATTAGGTGCTCAAATCAAATCACCGCTAGGTGATATTCTTGCATATTTTTGATCCAGATAAAGCCACAGATGAGCGAATGAAAAATTCTGGAAACGCTGGATGCAGCCAATCTGTAATGAAAATACTAGGAAACTTCCTCAACCAACACAATCCTCTGGCAAAGGCCTACAGAATGTTGTACTAGGCAGAGATGGATGCAGAATCTGAAGCCAGACAAAGTGGCAATCATATAGCATTAGATCCAAAAGGTACCAGCACCAAACGTACAGCATACTTTATCCAAGTTTAGAACCCATGACATATCCCACATTATTTCCTTATGGAGAGTCTAGATGACATCAGATGTACCGTTGAAACAAATTGTATCCTCTGTTAAAAGAACTCCAGTTTCTCAAATGGGTTACTATACTTATCGGTTTTCGTGAAAGAAAGCCTTAATAAATTTTTAAGTGTGGGGAATTTAACGCAACATTATTTTGTAGATTCTTACGTCAAAATGGAATCCAGTCGTCCTCATTGGATCAAAGAACATCAAAAAGAACTTCGTGCAGAAAGCTATCAATGCCTTATGGATTTTGGCACTCAAAGGGTGCGGAAGATGGATTATTGCCGGTAAGCCCATTATTTTACCATCGTATTTCATAGGGACTCCAAGAAATATGCAACAGAACTATCAAGATGCAATGATTATAATACACAAGCTTGGAAAGCCCGATATTTTCTTGACGATGACGTGTAATCTAAAGTGGAGAGAAATAACGGAAAATATTGAATCATACCAAACAGATAGACCTAATTTTGTAGCACGTGTTTTTCACATAAAACTTTTTGAGCTTCTAACGAACATTTGTAAGAGACACATATTCGGTAAAGTCGTCGCCAAAATTCATGTCATTGAATTCCAAAAAAGAGGACTTGCTCATACTCACATGCACATAATGTTGTCTGAAGACGAAAACCCTCGCGACAAAGACGTCATTGATAGTAGCGTTTCTGCAGAAATACCCAATCCGGAGGACAATCCAATGTTATACAGCATTGTACTAAAGCATAAGGTACATGGGCCTTGCAGAGCTAATAATATGAACTCCACCTACATAGAAGATGGAAAGTGTTCAACAGGTTTTCCCAAAGAATTTCAAGAGGAAACTATATGCAATCTCGACGGATATCCCAGGTACAGGCATAGAAATACTAGTGTCACTTTTAAAACTGCTACAGAATTTAAAATAACTAATTCGTGGATTGTACCATATAATCCACTTTTAAGTTAAAAATATAATTGCCATATCAATGTAGAAGTATGTGCCTCTATAACAAGCTTTAAATATCTTTTTAAGTACATTTATAAGGGTTATGACTGCGCTAATGTAGAAGTTACCGAGCAAGGTTCTTTAATACATGATGAAATAAGGACATTTGCAGATACGAGATATGTAAGCGCTCCAGAGGCTGGAGAATATTGGTGAAACCAATTGACGACCAGTCTAATGCGATCATTTGACTTACAATACACCTACCAAATCACCAAATGGTATACTTTAGACCAAACAGCATTAATGAAACAGTCAATAGCATTTTCCTTTCGAACTCAACCCTCATTGCATGGTTTCGTCTCAACGAAAAGGAAATCAATGCTCGAAAATTTTACTATACTGAGATCCCGGAATATTATGTATTTAATAAGAAAACTGGCTGGAAAGAAAGAACAAGAGGTGGTAATAATATTATTGGACGCATGTGTACTGTTAGTATTTCTGAAGGTGAGAGATATTACCTCTCACCTTCATTCTCAGTTTAAACTACCAGTACAATTAACAGAAACCTTAAGTATGAGAGAAATATCAATAGATGCACAGCAGATAAAAAAGGTAAGTTAATCATTTGGAATGAGGCAACAATGGCACCCAGCTACGCACTAAATGCTGTTGATGAGTTGCTAAGAACATTAGTGAAAAAACTGTCCTTTTGGAGGTAAAGTTGTGCTACTTAGAGGAGATCGGCAATGTCTGCCAGTAGTTATATATTTTATAAAACCCTTATTTTTCGTCTGTTAAACAACTTTAATATTAATATTTTCTTTTTATAAATAAATACTATTATTTTTATTATTATTCTATTATTAGAAGTTGTTGCCATTAATGAAAAAACTATTATTCAAATTTTGAAATAATTTTTGTAAAAGAAATTGAAATTGAATATTTTTTGGAAATTATAAAAAATATATTAAGAAATAAAAAAATTACAAAATATAATTAAATAATATTGATGATGCATCTATTGTGCAGGTGGGTTTCGGTCTCAATATTTTTACTCCTGTTTGCTTAATGTGAAATAGACTGGCATGCATCGATTGTGCTGATTGTTTTCTATATTTGCTTCTCACATTTCTCTTCTGTTTAATTTACCGTTACTTTATTTATTGCGAAACTCTTCAGTCACATTTCAGTATTAACATAATTAGCCGTAAAAGTAAGTTGGGTCTTTAATGACTAAAGTATTAATCGTTTACAAATAACTAAAAAACTAAACTAAAAAAATTTTGAATTTTAATATTTCAAACTAATTGAAATCTTTTCATGCAATACAAATGTGTTTTAGTTAAAAATATTATTGAGTGCATCAATTGTGCGCGTCAGACGTGCGTGTCCTGAAAATTCTTGAAAGTTATAAAAATGATAAATTCTATTCATTGATTATATTTTCATACGCTGTAGAGACAACATGTTCCAAAAATTATAAACAAATTCCCGGTAGTTTTGCGTCAGGTCTGAAAGGGTTAATTTAATTGGCGCAGTCGAATAACGAACCAAATCAAAGGAAATAAGACGAAAAAAAATTATATATATATATATATATATTAAGAAGAATAAACCTTATACCATAAATTAAATCTTGTTCCAAAAGAAGTGGATACGGTTTTTCCTGAATGTTTTTTTTTTTAACATAAAATAAAAAACAAGTGATTGTTATAAGACATTATCCAACAGCAAAAAGTTCAAGCTGAGATATAACACCACAAGAATAAAACCCGAAAAAAAAGAAATTAGCAAGACCAGAGAGAAGAAACAAAAACAAAGAAAAAATATATCTCAAGCTCAAGAGTCAAGATATCAAGAAAAGGAAATGGCAACAACAATGGTTACCTTTCAGCTACTATCTGATGTTCCGAATTTTGATCGAAAACCAGAAGAACTGGAAATATTTATAAAGAATGTTGAAGCAGTACGAAGTCTTGTTGAGCCATTATTCAACGAATTGTTTGATTTAAGGATAAGAAGTAAAATTATAGGAAAGTAAATATCTCGCTGATAAATAACTAATTCAATTAAATGGGAAGAAATTAAGGTAATATTAAAAATAAATTTTAGTATATCAGACAGTATAGAGAGTATTATTAACAAAATTAAGACGGCAGAATTAAAAACCACTGTTAATCAATTTTATGATTATGTTGAGACATTAAAAACAAAATTAAATTTAAAAGCTAGTATTGATCAAAGTAATGAAGAATGGTTTAGTTGTACTAAGAATGAAAAAATGGTATTAAAGATTTTCATTAGCAAATTGCCTAATGAGCCGAAACTAATATTACAATCAAGAAATCCTCATTCTTTATTAAAAGCGAAAGAAATTCTTGTTGAAACTAATTATTTTTATATAAGTAAATTCCAAAGTTCGCAATTTTTACAATTTTTTCTTCTAATGTTTGTAGTAATCAAACCTAATGTTTTAATAATAATCATAGCCAAAAATATTCACGTCCAAACAATAATCAATAAAATTCAGGAAGTTCTGATGGAAGTAATTTTCTTAATAATAACGGTGATTGTATGAATCCAGTTCGTAATAGTACTCTTGAAAATAGTGGTAACTTTGTTAATCAGAATTATAGAAGAAGTTTTAACAACAATGGAAATTTTAATAGAGGATATAATAATAGAAATAGAAATTTTATTCAAAACTTTGCCAACAATGCTGGATATTTTAATCAAAATGGAAATTTTAATAAAAAAGACAATATCCTTTTATAATAGAGGTAATAGTAAAATAACTTCGAATAGCAGTGTACAGAATAGTGTAAATAAAACAATCCCAATGGATGTTCATTGTACTGAAATGTCAAATTTCCATTTGCGAGCCGGAAAAATTTACACTCCATAGTAGTTAAGTCACAGTCTGTCCCTATTAAATTATTAATACATACAGGTTCAGCAACTACTCTTATAAGAAAAGGCCTAATACATTTAGATCAAATTTGGAAAAACTTGTTATTTTAAATACTATTTGTTCTACAACAGTTACAAACACACGTTCTTCAAAGAATTTAATTCACCAAATTGCAAAATGGAAATGCTTGAAACAAAAATTTTTAATGAATTTGGTGGTACATTAGGTTGTAACATTTTAAGTCCTTTTTAACTGCAAAAATCGATTTTAAAGAAAACTTATTATTAACTGATAATGCGAAAATTCCCCTAATATTTGAAAAAGCTGCGGAATTATATAGCTAAAATTACATATCCTATTTTAATGATATAACTCTAGATATAAATTTCAATGAGCAACGAATGGAGTATTTAACTAACAAATTAAAAAAGGAAAATTTAAATAATGAGGAAATGATAGAGTTAACTAAACTTATTAAAGAGTTTAAATCTGTATTTTATATTGAAGGTGAAAATTTATCTTTTGTTGGAAAATATAAACATAAAATTCCTACCATAAATGATATTCCCGAAATCCAGAGGCTTGACGTGGAAAAACAAGTAAGTGAGATGTTGAATTCAGGCATTATAACGAAGTCATCAAGCCCATATAATGCTCCAATTTTTATTGTACTGAAAAAGAAAGATAACTCTGGAAAACAGAAATGGAGAGTAGTAGTAGACTACAGAAAATTAAATGATGTAACAATTGAAGACAAACTCACAATTCCTAATATAGAAGATCTATTTACAAAGATAGGAAGTTCTTAATATTTTAGTACACTTGAAGATAGGCATAAAACAGCATTTTCCACTCCAACGGGACACTATGAATTCACACGTATGCCTTTTGGATTAAAAAAATCCACCTGCATCCTTTCAAAGAATGATGAACGAGATACTTCATGATTTTATAAATAATATTTGCGTTGTATATCTAGATGATATTTTAATATTTTCCACGTCACTTCAAAAACATATCGTATCTTTAAAGAAAATTTTTAAAAGTTTATCCGACTACAACCTTAAAGTACAGGTTGATAAATGCAATTTTTTTAGAAGAGAATCTGAATATTTAGGTCATAAATTACTCCAGATGGTATTAAACCCAATCCTGATAAAATTAAGGTCATTCAAGAAATTCCATTAACAAAAACGATTAAAGAAATCAGATCATTTTTAGGCTTGTCTGGTTTCTATCGAAAATTTATTAAGAATTATAGCCGAATAGCTCTTCCAATTATATCGTATTTAAGAAAAGGATCTGTTATTGATACTAATAATCAAAATTATATTGATTCCTTTAATAAATTAAGGACAATGTTATGTACTAGTCCAGTTTTAGCATATCCTAATTTTAATTAATTATTTGTTTTAACCACAGATGCTAGTAATGGAGCTTTAGGGGCAGTGCTTTTACAAAATGGACATCCAATTTCTTATACGTCTCGAACATTAAATAAACATGAGCTTAATTATAGTGCAATCGAAAAGCAATTGTTTGGTCGGTTAAATATTTTAGACCCTTTTTGTTTGGTAGAAAATTTAAAATTCACACGGATCATCGACCACTGGTATGGTTAAATTCCTTAAAAGAACCAAATATGAAACTAAAAAGATTCAAGATACAGCTTACAAATAAAGTAGCAGATTACCTTAGTCGTTAAGAAGTTAATATTTTACGAGAAGAAGAAAATTCCAGATCGGATTTAGCTACAATTCATAGTGGGAAAGAAAATTTAAATGATCATATTTTTATATAAGAATCAAATTATCATTTCGTTAGGAAATACTTTTAAATACGAAACTAAAATCTTATTTAATAAAAATGTAAGACATATGTATAATTACATTTAGGTATTACTTTGAGGAAAAATTGCTACAATTCTTTAAAAATATTTTTCCAATGAAAGGAACAATCGGAATTTTTTGTGATAATTTTGAAATATATAAAGATTTGCAAGATACTTTAGTTCACTATATTTCTAATATACCTAGAATGAAATTCGTGCGATGTACTAAATTTATAAAAGATATTTTAGATAAAGAAAACCTCTTAAATATACTAGAAAAATTTCACAATGATAGGAATCACAGAGGTATTGAGGAAACATTCATGGAATTAAAAAATATTGTATATTATCCAAACTTAAAAAAAAAATTCATAAATTTATTAATAATTGGCCCTATTCACGATCTTGTGCAAATGGTCTTGCATCATAGCATTTGCAAAATTGTGTAGCATACTTTTAGTTTACACCAACAAAACATATAGTAATGAGTAAAATATGCTACACAATTTTGCAAATGCTATGATGCAACACTATTTTCACAAGATCGTGAATAGAGCTATTGTGTTTTGTGCAAATTTGATAGACAACCTATTAAAACCAGATTTTGTGTAACTGAAACTCCTATAAAATCTAATGAAATAATTCTTAAATAAAAATTTTACTTTTTTAACTTGTATAGATAAACTCACAAAACACGTATCTATACCAGAGAACTGCAAGAGTGTCTATTTTTAATACTCTAAGTATACTCATCTTAAAAACGGTTGCGGTGTGATCGCCACCGCATTTCTTTTGTGCGAGTATTTACTATACTTATTCCATTTGAATATCGATGAGTTTAAGTGTCTAGCATACTCAAGTGAAATGTTTGCGATACTGGCTTTACTTTATTCGTACTCATACTTACAGCAAACACCAAGAGAGAGATTTTAAGGTGTGTAGTGTGAGAAAATCATAGTTATCTGATCAGAGTTATTAAATCAAACACAATATCAAAACTCGCCATGTCTAAATTAGCTAACAAACATACTTCTTTGAAATTATGAAAGTTTATTTATTATGTTACATAAAATAAATTGAATAGAAGCCGTAAAATTCGACATATTTTCATTTATTAAAAACACAACAAAAGTTTACTAATAACTCAAGAATAGTTCATTGTTTATTATATAGGTTTTTGTTAAGGGTTTTTTAATTCACACAGGATAGAAATTTATAAATTCTATTCTTTAAGCAAATAGATTTTTAAAATTAATAAATAAAATATGTAAACTAAAAACTTTATTGCAATTTATTATTTATGAGGTATAATGAGTTTCAGTCAATGCAATATTACATCTGCGTATATACAGTTTTGTTTGAAGCTAAAAGACTAAAAAAAATTGAAAAATTTTCCTTTTATTCACGGATTCGAAAAATTAATTTATTTTATTTTTTATCATTTTGTTTTCCTAAATACCTTTAGTAGCACATTTATGACAGCAAGGCGCATAAACTGAAAATATTTGTACATAAAAACAGCAACAAAATAAATAGTATACAGAAGCTGGGCCTTTAAGCGGTTTTTATTGCATTTTATTCATTAAATATGTGTTGTATTTCATACGTATAAAAACGGTTGTTGCCTGTTTTTTTGCTTATAATGTTTAAGCAATAGATTTGATAAAATTTTGTTTTTTTTTATTGTTTATAAATAGATCTGCATACAATGCCGAATTTCATAAAACGGCAGTAAAAAACTTTAATAGGGTAAAAATATGGCAACCCTGCTTACAAATATAGAGAATTAAAAAATTCTCGCGTATATATGAGTATAGAAAGTACTTAAAATTCTGATTGCTATGATTTTGAGACTCGTTTTTAGGCTCTTTGTTTTAAATATACCCACAACAAAAAACACAAGAATGGGTAAAATAAACAAAATACTCGAGTATGAAAAATATAGAGTACGTATCAGAGAATGAAATGAGTTGATTCAATTTTACTGCCTGCTCCTATTTTTATTGCTTTTATTTCGTTTTTAATCATTAACAGTAGCAATTGCATTGCTTGTAGAGTTTGCTTTTGTAAATGCATTGTTTATTACTTAATCTTATTTTCGATACCGTTAGCAATAACAACATACAAAACACTCCTTCGTATACAAGATACTCAAATGATTCATTAAAGCTCAACTAAATGTTTCAAAATGAAAATTAAAAAAATTTGAATAATTTTTTATTTGAAGTAAAATACACATTACCTGGGGGCAAATTACAGCATTCGATGTCGATCGAAAATTTACATTTGTAAAGTTTTTTGGTTACAAATTAATTATATTTATTACGTTTTAGTACCAATAAACAAAACTCAAGAAGAATACTTCTAAGTATTATATTTAATTAAAAATGTACGATAAACTGCATTATTTTTCATTGCAATCGTGTTACTGTTTTTCTTTTGTTCGTAATTTAATTTTAACAGTGAAATACTCAAACATACTCACTGCTTTTATGATTAGTTGTAGTGTTTAAAATTTGCAATCAACTACAAGCATTTTGTAGCAAAAGACATGTTAATTTGAATTATGCTTTAACAATATTCCTTTAATTGGTGCGTATTGCTAGCTCAATATTCATTTTTCAAAAGTCAAAAGATTGCCATTTGATTGCTATTCATGTCATTCTCTGGTACGTATGCGGTATACTCATGGTTGCGGTGTACTCGTGCCGTTCTCTGATCTATACATTATTTAAGCAATAAAAACTCGTTGAGTATTGTCGAAAAAATCAGAGAAAGACTTGCTGTTATGGGAAAACCAAATAGAACCGTGGCAGACAATGAATTTAGTACGGTTATGATAAGAGATTTCTTAAGATCAGAGAATAAAGATTATCGTTTTACGTCTCCAAATACACAAACAGGTAATGCAGATATTAAGCGTTTTCATCTTACGTTAAATGAACACATTAGACTGTTTAAATTCGGAAAAAATGATCAAGATATTGACGATAAAGCTATAGTATATAAAACTACAATTCTATACAATTCACAGTACTGCAGGTGCTAAACCCAATGAACTATTCCACAATAAGGTTGATAAGTCGATTTGGCAAAAATTACATAATGTTGTACATGAAAAGAATATCAAAAGGATTGCAAAAATAAACAATAGGAGGAGATTGTCATAAATTTAGAGAAAAAAATTTTGTTAAGAACTAAGGATTTTATAATTTAAAAGAAAAACCACGATATATTATAAAGGAAATTAAAAAAAAAAAGAATAAAACAAATTTTGTAGATGAAGAAAACTGAAGAGAGATAGACAAGTTGTTAAGAGAATCTTTAAATACCAAAATGAAATACCAAATATAAAATTTGATCGAAAGAATACTGGCAGAAAAAAATAAATGTTTTTAGAAAACATAATTGTAAATTTTAAAATAATAATAAGTTATGAGTTTTTTTATTGAATTTGTTATTAATTTATTAATAAAATTAAAAAAGAAATATATTTTCTGCACGTTTGGACATATATGTTAATTTATTTATTTTTGATATTTTAATTAATGATTATAATTGTTATTTTATGTTCCACATTATGTTAAATGAAAAGAAAATATTTATATTTCTAAAATTTTTTCACATTCCGTGAGTAATGTTTACTCAAGGGATGGGGGAGTTATGTATTCTATAAAACTCTTCTTTTTCGTCTTTTAAACAACTTTAATATTAATATTTTCTTTTCATAAATAAATACTTTTATTTTTATTATTATTCTATTATTAGAAATTGTTGTCATTAATGAAAAAACTATTATTCAAATATTGTAAAAGAAACTGAAATTGAATATTTTTTTGGAAATTATAAATAATATATTAAGAAATAAAAAAATTACAAAATATAATAAAATAATATTTACAAATTTACAGTTCGAAATGGTGGCTGAAAATTCGATCGTTAAAAATGTTTTTGGTTAACACTTAAAGCCGTCTGTCTGATGTTCAAAAGTATTTCCAATTTACCATTTTATGTCCAAAAAATGATGAAGTATGCCAAATAAATGAGGAATTACTAAGTATCTTAGATGAATGTTTCACATTTTGCAGTATTGATACGGTGGAGTGCGATAGCATATCTGAACGGGAAAATTTTCCAGTCGAATTCTAAAACAGGTTATCGCCATCTGGAATGCAACAAATTGCAAGTTATGGTGGGAGCCATTATAATGCTTTTACGAAATTTAAGCACAAAAACAGGTCTATGTAATGGCACAAGGTTGCAAGTCACCAAATTGTCACAAAATCTCATACGCGCAACAATACTAACTGGTACTGCCGAAGGTAAACCAGCATTCATTCCGAGGATTGGTTTTGCTCCCTTAAATCCAGAACTACTATTAACCCTACTTCGGAGACAATTTCCTGTAAGGTTAACGTTTTCCTCACTATCAATAAAACTCAAGGTCAAACAAAACCAGTTTTTGGTCACGGGCAATTGTACGTATTTTAAGAGAGGAAAATAAAAATGATGTAAAGGTAAAGGTGAAACATGTAGATGGAAAACAGGGTATGCTAAAAAGGGCTCCAATTCAGTTTCTTCAAAAAATATTGTTTTCAAAGAAGTTTTATGAATTATAGTAAAAATAATGTCCTGAGCTATTTTTGTACATATTCTTAACTTTATTAGACAATAAATTGTTTTAA
This sequence comes from Gymnosoma rotundatum, assembly GCA_916610165.2. Classification (NCBI taxonomy): domain Eukaryota; kingdom Metazoa; phylum Arthropoda; class Insecta; order Diptera; family Tachinidae; genus Gymnosoma; species Gymnosoma rotundatum. The sequence continues at coordinate 62,176,438 of OU744339.1, forward strand.
CCATTGAAAATTATTTTTAACTTTTATGAATTTTATATGAGACCAGTTTATCGGCATCTGGAATGTACACCCCCCACACAAGTTGCAAGTTATGGTATTACGAAATAAAAACACTAAAAGAGGTCTATGTAATTACACAAGGTTACCAGTAACAAAATTGTCACAAAATCTTATATGCGCAGCTATATTAACTGACACTGCTGAAGATAATCTTGCATTTATACCGAGGATTGATTTGGTTTGGTTGGCGCTTTCCAAGGTCAAACGTGAGGGTAAGGATATATTTACCAAAACCAGTTTTTGGACATGGGCAGTTCTATGTTGCTTTCTCGAGAGCGAAAAATAAAGGTGGAACATTCAGATGGAAAACGAGGTATGTTCAAAAAGGGTTGCAAATCAGTATATTCAAAAAATATTGTTTTTAAAGAAGTGTTATGCATTTAAGCTAAAAAAAACTTTTTTTAATTACCTATAACGTTTTTGTACATACATGTATATTTGATTCTAAATAAGAAAAAGTATCTAGTCATTACAAAATATTTTTCGTTTTACTTAATTTAATTCATAAGATATATGTAAGCCTGGCAGGGATTTTATATAATTCCATAAGATATATGTAAGCCTGGCAGGGACATGCTTTTAAACTAGTTTTTTATAATTTTTTATTAACTAAAATGTTCAGTATGGACTTTTTTCATCCTCTGAAGACGAGGATGAATGCAGTGCACAAGAAATGAACATTGCAGGAAAAAACTACTACTAAACAAACACATTTACCCTTTCTAGTAAAAGTAAGTAAAATATTAAAATTTTGTTAGAAAGTGGCATTTATCAGGCATGTTCTGAAAATCACTTTTTGTGAAAGTGATTTAAAATCACAAGAAAGCTGTTCTGCATACAAAACTTTTAAAATTTTTGTGATTTTAAACCAGTCAGCTAAATGCCTGCCGATTTAGTATCATTTGGTTATTTTTTCAACCACTTTATTTTGAACTTCGCAGTAAATTAATAATATGAATACCTTAAACTGTTTTTTTATTGATTTTTATAGCAAAATTAGCAATTGGCACCAAAGAATTTATAAAATTATGAAAAAATTAAAGACACTCTCTATTGCAAGAAATATTGTTATTTGCTTTGTGATTTTGCATTTACTTTTTTGTTATCAGTTTTTTTAGTTTTTTATAAAAACAATACTTTTAATTTATTTCCACTTTATATTTTAAGAAAAACACTAATAATTTTCAATATATAAAAAAATTTCGTCAAACTAAAACAAAATACCAGCTGTTTTCTTGTGTTTTCGAAGAGGTGAAATCACAACGAAAAGTTAAAACTTTTGTGGTTTTCAGAACACCATAAAACCACAATTGTGATTTTAAAATCACAAGTGATTTGAAATCTTGTGATTTTCAGAACATGCCTGATACAGTGCGTTGTTTTAGATTTTTCGGATATTTCTAACTAAACAAGGATGCAAAAAAGAAAGACGAGCAAATCAAAATTAATAAAATTTACGGTAACAGTGAGACTACTCGCGGAAGAAAGCTACCAGAAAGGTGCTGGGAATGATTATGCTGTGAACATTTGTCAGTTAAAAGTAAGCGAATCTTTCATTGACTACATTGAAGCAATGTACGATTAACTTTGTCCAAGGTGGATCTCGTTTGAAATGGATTATTCAGAAAAAAATTAAATCAAGATGCATTTCTTCCGAAAATCTGGATTCCCTAGTGTAATTGGTTGCATTGACGGAGCTCATGTTTCAGTTATAGCAATTTTTATCATTTGTAGTAATTTGCCTCCAGCCGTTGGTCAATAGCAGATTTTGGTTTTTGTTAAGCCTGACAAAAGTTTACCTAAAAAGGATAGCTTTTCAAAAATTGTTTTTATTGTTTTTTCGTAAATAAAAAGGCACAATTTTATTACTTATTATAAATTGACTATTACTATAATTGATAACAGCATTAAAAGCTCGTAATATGTCATTTCCAATGACATCAAGTACTTTGCATTCTATTAAATTTATTTTATTACTTACATCAACTACTTCAGAAAACATTGGCACTTGGTAAATTTTGTCTGAAAATATCTTACTTTGAACGGTTTTTAATACAACTCCTGTTAAATTCATCGTTCATTTTGGATTACACAAGCCCGGATTTACAAGTAAATGAGTCACTCCAGTATCCACTATAAACTTAAGATTTTCTCTTATTATTATAAACGTTACTATCCGGAGAGGCTGGAATACGAAAATTTTTTGTTACTACATTTTCAGCTGAAGAATTTTGATTAAAACGATCAGAAGAATTCTTACGTGTTACAATTTTGAACCATACTGGTTAAGGACTTTTTTTGCGTCGGAAAACAATTCGTATTTTTTTATTTAAAAATATCAAGAAAAGTTCTCAAATTATGTCTAGCGATTTGTTCACTATTTTCATCAACTCCGAAAACTGAAACGACCTTATTATTCAAACTTCGTAGTTTATCTTTAGTATTATTATAAAACTCAACAACATTCGTTCGAAAAACTACAAAACGAAGTTCATCATATAACTTTTCTACACTTCGATTTTCCCCAAAATAGCTTATCAAAACTGTTTTATCTCCGACCAATACTGCACATAAAAATTAATTTCTAATTCATCCTTGGCTTTACCCTTAATTCTGCTTATAATTAAATCCATGAATAAAAGCTGAGAAGGAGCATCATACTGAATAAAGAGAGGACTTATGTTATCTACAAGTGAGATATATGTGTACAAATCCTTTTTATCTCCAAAAAAAATCTAGTAACCGTTACAGAAATTTTACATTATAAAAATTACAATTACAGAAAATAAAATTTTTTTTTACTAAAATGCTGATATTATGTCCTCTTATACCTTTTCTTCTTCTCCTTCTCTTTCTTTTTTTAGTAAATTCTTCAAGCAATTAAATTCCCTCTTGCAAGACACAATCAAAAGCACAAACGCTTAAAAGTTCTTTATTGACTGAGAGCCTGCATATATTTATTGTTGGACTTTGCTTTTGTTTGAATGTTTTTTCTCTATTTAATTACATACTCCAAACTGTGTGTTTTCACATATTATATTTAAATTTAAAGTTTATTTTTCAATTTATTTCTTTCATCGTCCATTATCTTGATATACACAGCACGTAGGTACTATTGTTTTTTGCTATATTTTACACATGCATTAATGATTTTAATAATTGTTTGTTGGGTGCACTATGATGATTTTATTATTGTTTGTTGGGTACACCCAAAAATTTTAATTTAAAAATCATCTTTATAAATATTTATTACTAAAACTGCTTAAATTTATTACTTAAATTATTTTTTCCATATATTTTACGTTTGTTCAATAAATTCGTTTTTACAGCACTTAACTTCTTGAGTAAAATTTTATACAATGTTTTTTTTTTTTGTTTTATATCTCTTACTTTTTAATGTTAAAAGGGATGAAAAGCAGCGAGCTACAGACTTTTGAATCTTAAAAATGTATAAATGAAAAAGAAATAACACTTTTACTTTCTTGTTTTTAAATTAAGACTATTTTATTAATCTTCTTTCACTTTCTTAAATACTAATTTTACAATCTGTTTTCTATTTGCTTGCCAATAATATTAATAATGGAATTGAATATTGCAAATCAATTCCCAATAAATTGATAATGAAATGTGTTATGAATTGCAAAACAATTCACAATAAATTTGTCTGTGTTAATATGTTGAAGTTACATTTAGTTAGTGGTAACAGAAATGCAAATTATTAATAGTGAACTATATAAAGTTCGTAACCAGTTCTTGGAATTAAAAATAAGGTCAAGCATAGTAAATTAAAGTATGTATATATTTATGTACATATATTAATATTTATATTATACAGTTCTTGGGATTGCCTTTATGTTATGAGAATAAAGTAAAAATTTAGTAGGTAAAGTAAAGTAGAGTGTTGTCTGAGTCTGATGTGTTTCTGTCTCTGTGAAATCAATTAAAATTCGTTGCGAACGTTACAGAAATAGTGATCAAAGTGAAGTGTCTAAATCTAAGATCTATTTTGTGGATCATTATAAATATTGCAAAAATTTGTCAGTAATTTTTTAACGCAGAAACAACATAAAAGTTACAAAAATACAAAACAAACATACCAAAACAAAAATATCGAAAACACCACTACTTAAAACTTTTTTCATAACAATAACAAAACAAGAGAAACGGATAAAAAGCTATACTCTCGCATATCAACAGAGGAAAAAAAACAAAAAACACTTCTCTCAATTATCCCATGTACAATTTAAAAAAAGAAAAATAAAACAACCACCAAAATTATCAAAATCATCAAAAAGAAAAATAAAAACAAACAATACCCTAAAGAGACATTTATATACAAACTATACAACACTGCCAATAAATTTAAATTAAAATCACATACAACTCATATTAAGTATCTATACATAAAATATAAAAGTTTTAAAAGACAGTGGCTTTCATATATATTTATTGTGGATCATTTGTGTCATAGCTCTGAGTAAACAAAGTAAAGCTTTTCTAAAACTCTCGTGGTTATTTTTTTCAGGACCATACCAAAATTCAATAATATCAATAATAACCTTAGGGGAGCAATAAAACCATAAACTACAACCGTAAATTAATAAATACAGTCAATCACAAAATAAATAAACAGTTGCTTTTGTAAAACATATTTTTCATAATTTCAAAACATCCAAAACAAATATGGAAACCAGAAGTGAATCGTCATCAAAAAGAGCTAGGGAATTACATCAAGATTCAAATCAAAACTCCTTGATTGAAAAGTACCCCAAAATTCCGCGATTAACTAGTGGTGATAAGGCTTTTTTCAAAGAATTGATTAAAGAAAGCGAATACATGACTACTGAAAAAATTAAGGATTCTATAAGAGACAGTGAGAACATTACATCAGCGGTAATAAAAAATTCAATTAGAGAAAGTGAAGAGAATCATTTTGAGTACATTAAGAAGTTAATACAAGAAAGTGAAGAAAGAATACTCTCTGTACTTGAAATTAAAATATCTGATATTAAAAATCAAATGAACTCTGTTATTGAAAGAATCGAACAATTAGAAACAAAGAGTATTCAAGTTAATGAAATAGGAAAAGAATTGACAGAGCTAAAAAGAAAAATTAACAAGCAAGAAAACTCGGTCGTTGCCAGTAGTATTCGAATTACTGGCATTCCTCACTACGAAAATGAAAATCTGGAAACTGTTTTTAATAATATATGTAATAATATAAAAATAAATACACCCCGAGTGGATAACATTTATAGACTGAAAAAAATTTATAAAAATAATAAAGCATACAATCCAAAGGAAGAGACAATCGTGGTTAGGTTGCACTCACCGTTTGAAAAAAACTTTTTGTTAAAATCTGTTGCCAAATCCCGCAAGGAAAATCGTGCTAACCTAAACCTCAGCCATGCTGGATATCAAAGCAATGTGAATATCTACATAAATGAAGACCTAACCCCCCACAACCATAAAATATTTAAAGCAGCTTTGAGTATGAAAAAAACAAACCAAAACATTAAATCTACGTTCACTCTGCGTGGCCTTGTCTACGTAAAAATGATAAGCTTTTTCGCCAATAAAAAATTTAAATATTTGTTCGATGTTTTTACCAAAAATTATGTATTTAAGAATTTATTAATTAAAATAGCTACAAACTTCTTTTTGAAAACTATCATGTTAACAATTTTTAAGATTAACTGCCAGTCCCGCGATATCGCAAGCGTTCGTTCGTTCGCACAATTACATTAAAAACAAAAACAAATTCTAAAAAATTGTTTTTGTTTTAAATGTATTTATGCGAACGAACGAACGATTGCGACATTGTGGGACTGGCAGTTACTCAATTTATAAAATTTTAAAATATTCTTATTTTTATTGCGTGGTGTTAGATATTGTCATAGATTGTGAGTATGACTAGCTCTTTGTATAATCGATTTGATTCCAGGGAAAGTAACTTTAGCATGATTAGAATATTGGCAAATCATTCTAACTCATTTAGTATATTTCATATAAATGCGCAGAGTTTGCCACCAAAAATAGACGAGTTTCGTTACCTATTTGAAAACTCTGATATTGATGCCATATGTATATCGGAAACATGGTTTAATAAGGAAGTAGATGATGGAGTACTTTATGTGGAAGGCTATCGTCTTTTCAGAGCTCATAGGTCAGGTAGTGGAGGTGGTGTTGCTATATATATAAAAAGTCACATTCGTAGTAAGCTCGTAATGAGTTCTTGTGAAAAAAATCAAACTGAATATATTTTTATTGAATTGAATTGTCTTCATAAAAATGCTGCTTGGATGTGTGTATAGGCCAAATAAAAATATCAAATTAGACAATCTCACTGAAAAACTAGAACTTCTGTTGGTAGAATATTCTGAGGTCATCATAGCAGGCGATTTCAATAGTAATCTACTTATTACGAATGAACTAACTGACAATATGTCAACTTTCGGCTTATCGCCCGTCAATAACATCAGGCCTACTTATTTTACAACTACTTCATTCACACTTTTAGATCTATTCTTTGTTAGTCAAATACATAATGTAACGCACTATGAACAGCTGTCTGCAACTTCTTTTTCGAAACACGATGCCATTTTTATTTCATATAACTTTTTAGTTGAAAAACCATCTCAAAACTTTACTTATCGTAATTTCAAAAATATTGAACACCAATGTCTATATCTTGATATTGAACATACTGATTGGGACACGATATACTATATACCTGATGTGAATGAAAAGTTAACATATCTTAATGACACTATTTTGAAGATATACAATGACAGGGTTCCTATAGCCACAAAAATACTACGTAAAGACGGTAGATCATGGTTTACCAATGAGGCTAAAGCATTGATATTACAACCGGATCGAAGTTATTATTTGTGGAAACGTTACAAAACTCCCGAATACTATTCTGAATTTCGCGAAGCTAGAAAAGCCGTTGTTTAAAAAATTAAGTCGGATAAAACAGCATATTATTATAACAAATTTAATTCAGCTACTTAAAGCAAGAAAAAATGGAATTGTATTAGAGAGATTGGGATTGGAAAAAGTAACAATAGACCAGTTGATGTTGATGTAAATATAATAAACGAAAGCTTTGTTAATTTGCCACAACCAACAGCTGATATCAACTTTTACAATGAAAACTCCAATATTCCTGACTCCTCAATGCTGTTTAATTTTCAAACGGTTCAGGTTATTGACGTTATTGAAGCCTTTTACAAAATAAAATCTAACTCGATTGGCTTAGATGGCATAGATCCACGATTTGTCAAGATTATCCTACCGTGGATAATTCAATACATAACGCATATCTTCAATTGTATTATTGTGACCGGTATATTCCCAAAAGTATGGAAACATGCCAAAATTATCCCCGTTCCAAAATCTGGAAGCGAATACCGTCCAATAGCCATATTTTCTTATTTTTCAAAGGCATTCGAACGTCTAATTTATAATAATATTTACACCTTTGTAAACAAAAATAATCTTTTAACGAGTCGACAGTCTGGCTTCAGACCCCAGCATAGCTGTATTACAGCATTTTCAGATGTAGTCGAGAATATCAGAGAAAATTTAGATGATGGCAAACTCTCGTTTTTGGTCCTACCGGATTACTCCAAGGCGTTTGACACTGTTTACCACCCGATTCTTCTCATCAAAATACTTAATCAATTCAGGTTCTCTCCACAAGCTATAAGGCTAATTCAGTCTTATCTTGAAGGCAGAAGTCAATCTGTCGTTAACAATGATGAAATCTCTCATTCATTGCCTGTAACTAGAGGAGTACCTCAAGGCTCCATCCTTGGACCTTTATTGTACTCACTATACGCAAATGATCTCCCACAACAACTTATCTTCTCAAATATACAAATGTATGCCGATGATATCCACTGATATCTCAGTAGTACCAAAGACTCAATCTTTTCTAAGATAAACAATCTAAACACCGATTTAGAAAATATTTGTATCTGGGCTTCAGCCAATGGCTTAAAAATTAACCCAAAAAAGTCTTGTCTTATCATTTGTAAAAACTGTATTAGACCAGAAAATGATATTAATATTTCTATTGGTGGTACGAAAATTGAGCAAGTAAACACCGCCAGAAACCTAGGTGTGACATTTAACAGGACCCTAACCTGGTCAGACCATATAAGTTTGGCCTGTGGTAGGGTATATAATATATATAACAACTAAAATAATGCATAAAATAAATACAATACGTATCAATGCTATAACTAATAGTTTTTGTTGTCTTATCGTAGTGTATTACATTGTTTAAATTTGCTTCGTATTTTAATTGCTTTAAGTATAGTATTTCTAATTTTTAATCGTTTAGGGTAACATTTTTGTTGTTTTTGATTTTTGTTATAATATTTGGTAATATTATTTTATCTCTAATTCTTAAGTTAACATTAGTAAAATTATTGTTGTTTAACAAACCTTACAATTTTCGAATTTTATAAGGAAAGTTCCTTTAATTTGTAATTCTTCTTTGTTACAGTTATGTTTAATATTTTGGTAATAATTTTTGAATATAAGTAGTCCGGGAAGTATTTCTACTACTTCTTCCGTTTCAAAATTTTCCATAGGACAATTAGCTTCTTTATACTCTAAAATATTTTGAATACAGTCATTTTTAAGAGTGATTAGGTTTTTCTCTAAGTTATCTTGAAAAATGGCTCATATATTTTTTTGCTTTGATCAGTAAGTATTGTATGTTGTTTTTATGCTGTTTTATTTTTAATATCCGGAATTGGTTCGAAGGTGATTTTGTTAAGAGTGTATTTTGAATATAAGGGTATTTTAAAAATTAGTAATATATTTTCGTCGTGAAGGGCCACAGACACTTTTATGTTTGTGTAGCTGTCAAAATCTGTTATAAGGTCCCTTCCCTCTGGCGTTAAAATGTCAGTTGGAATAATTCCAAGTTTGCTAGAAAAAATTACCTGCCCTAAGTCATCGATGTGATCCCGTAAAAGTGATTTGTCATTGCTAATTTGATAGATGTTTTTCATAAATACTACTTGATCCTCTAATGTTGATATTTTATTCTGGAAAATACTTCGTTTACTAAAGTTGTTTCAAACTAGTATTAACGTTTTCCTCATCTTCACTGTCCATTGTTCCTGCTATAACTTTTAATCCTTTCCCTAGTATATTAATCAGTCCTCGTTTTTGTCTAAATTTTGGATTCAAACTTTCAATCTTAGCTTTAGTTTGTTAGTTAGGAGTGGCGGCCTCTCACGACGAAGCTCACTTGAGCACAATCGAATGGCCCGTTTTGATACCACAAGGAAGACCGCATGACTACCCTTACCCAGCCGAGAACCATGAAGATTCCTGGATGACTTCGCTATGTCCCCTATCGAGTGAGATGATAGCGCCGTAAGAGTTCCGAAGAAAGGAGAGCCAAGAATTCTTAATATTTTTCGAGCCAGGGTTGGGCAATGGCACAAGAGGTGCAGTACGGTCTCTTCCTCATCCTCCGAGCCAGAGCTATGACAGAAATCATTAAAGGGTAGAACGAGACTTTCAGCATGCCTGTCGATTAGACAGTGACTAGTAAGTACCGAGACTGTGATACTTATGGATTTCCTGTCCAGTCCGAGCAGCTTCCTGATCCGCTTGTGATCCAGTGTAGTCCACAGTTGTCTGGAGACACAACAGGACAATACAACACCTTTTGCCTCTTTTCACGTGATCATTTCCCAAAGTGGACGTGATGATATGTGTCTTCAGTAGTTGCGCAATGAATCCCACCAGATCAAGATCCAAGAGGGCCTTTATAACGGCATTGGGGCAGACGTTATTGAAAGATCCTTCTAAGTAAAGAAACACTGCAAGCGTAAATTCCTTATTTGAAAGGGACTTTTCAACATCGGATATTAACACGTGCAGCGCTGTTTCCACAGATTTCACTTTCGTGTAGGCGTGCTGCGAGCTAGAGAAAAGCGCGGGATTTATGGAGTTTCTGATCTGAAGATCAATAATCCTTTCCAGCATTTTAAGTAAAAAAGACGACAGGCTTATGGGCCTCAAGTCTTTGAGTTTAATATGAGACATCTTTGCCGCTTTAGGGATGAAAACAACTCGGGCTACAAGCCAACCTATCGACATGTAAGTATTTTCCAGGCAAGCATTTTAAATTCGCAATAGCCATGGTTTTATGAAGTCCATGCCATGTTGCAAGTCCGCTAGAATGATATTGTCAATTACAGGAGATTTGAAGGCATTAAATGACATGATGGCCCACTTTATGTGAGCATTGGTCACCCCGAAAGTGGGTGGACAAACCGACGCGGAATTTACAGTCCCCATCACTTCGCCAATCCCTTCACTACCAGGGAAGTGAGTATCGAGCAGCGTCTCCAAGGTATCGATTACAGAGTGCGTCATTGACCGACCTGCTTCTGAATACTCTCAATAACTTAGCTTTAAGTATGACAAAATTTTTGTCAACAGTATCTAGTAATGTCTTGTCGTCCGAGGTAGTAGTTTTTAGTGTAGCTATGTTATCTGCAATTAAGTCAAGTGTTTCTTCATACAAGGTTGTATTAATCACATGTATTATTTTGGAGTAAGATTCTATTGGCCTCATTTAGTTTAACTGGAATATATCTATTGTTGTTGGTAAGATCTTTAATATCTAAATATTGCGTTTTTGTGATTGCTCCCAAGTTGTCATCTAAAAGAAAATTATTTTCTGGATTTTAAACTAGGATTGTCTCTGTTCTGGTATTTTCTTTTGTATTTAACATGAGATTTATAGTATTTATGTCCAGTTCCTATTGTTTGTATATGGTCCTCATCTTTTTTTTTTTTGGTATTTACCTTTCTATATTTTCTATGATTCTTCCCGCCTCTTATTTCTCTAATATAGTTTGTTCCATCTTCCAGTTCTCTATCTTTTCTATTTTCATTTAATTTCTGTATATAATTTTCCTTTTTTGAATTTATTAGATTCTGAATTTCTTTATATCTATCTTCATGTATTTCGCATTTAAAAAGTCAATGGGTTTGATTCCAGTGGTATTATGGATTGTATTGTTGTAGAAACCTATTATCCTCATCATTTTGTCTTCTATAGTCTCGTCCCTATTTCTGTCATCATGCCTTAAACGTATGTGTTCGTTAATAGTATTGTGTAACCGTTTGATGTCTGCGTTGGATGTGTGATTGCTATTAGACGTGAAGTGTATTTCAATGTTCTCCTCTTTCAAAAATTGTTGTATGGGAATAGCCTTAAATCCGAGTTCGTTGTGCACTATAATTTTGTTTACTTTGCAGTACGTATTTACAATTTGCAGTAATTTGGTTTTAAACTCTGTCCAATTCCTTCCATTGATTTGAAGTGCCATTGCGAATTTAGAGAATGTATCTATTGCTGTCAGGAACAGTTTTTTTTTTCTAAAGTATAAAATACATTCAAGTGCATCACTTCGCGGGGTCTAGATGGAGTTTCAGTAATTTTGTATGGTATTTTGGGAGGTTTCCTCTCATATTTCTCAAGGTTGCATATTTCGCAGTTATTTATAAACTGTGTAATTCTTAGTTTCAATTTAGGGTTGTAGATACGTTCTTTGAGTTCTTTAAAAACTGCTTGAATACCTCGGTGATTTTTGTCAAGGTGTTCACTTTTTATGGTCTCCGTTAGTGTTTCTTCGTCTTCTATATCTTCTACTAAGTTAAAGCATCTTATAATCCTAAATTTTGTGTTATTTGCGAAGAGTTCGTCGAACGTCGTTTGTAGCACTGTATAAAATTCATCTTCTAATAGAACAGCATTCAACTGCGCAGGGTTAAAATGATTCTTAAGTAGGAGAATTGCTAATTCTCTATCCAGTTCTTTAGTATAGATAGTTTTTCTATTATTTCCAAAAATTGTTTTGTTTTTTATCTTCAGTGAGCCTGATGTTATTTTTGTAATAACAAATTTGATTTTTGAATATGTTAATTGGGGATTAGGTTTCTTTTATTCTTGTGTAGTTTAATTCTAATGTATTAATATTACCTGAATCAGGTTCGATCCTGGATAAGGCATCGGCGTTGCTATTTGTAACCCCTCTTTTATACTTAATCTGGCAGTCAAATTCTGTTAATTTAAGTCTCCATCTTACAAGTTTGGAGTTGGGTTCTTTTATTAAGAAAAGCCATGTTATAGGCTTATGGTCTGTTTCTATTATGAATCTATGGCCGAGAAGTAAAGCCTGAAATATTTCGTTGCCCATATAATAGCTAGTAGTTCCTTTTCTATGGTACTATAGTTAATTTCATGTGTGTTTAGGGTACGACTTGCGTAACATATTGGATGGTCATTCTGTGAGGGATTTGCTCCCAACGCGTAGTTGCTGGCATCCGTTGTCAGGGTAAACTGCTTTGTAAAATCTGGATACGCCAGTATTGGGTCATGGATAAGTAATGTTTTAAGTGTGTTAAAGCTTTTTTCGTATTCTGGGTCAGATATATTTAGTTTAGTACTGTTTTTAAGTATTTTCTCATGGGCTTAGCGATTAAAGAATAATCTTTAATAAACTTCCTACAATAGCCAGTAAGGCCTAAAAGTTGCTTGATTTGTTTTGTACTTTTAGGTATCGGGAAATTTTTAGCACATTCTATTTTTTTGGGGTTTGTTTTAATACCTGCTGGCGTTATTATATGACTAAGGAATTCCGTTTCTCTCTTAAGGAATTCGGACTTATCCAGTTGGATCTTAAGATTTGCGTCTTTTAAGAGATTAAAAATAAGTTTGATGGAACTTATATGTTCTTGTAGAAATGTAGAAAAAATTATTACGTCGTCTAAATAAACTAGACAGATTTTGTTTACGTAGTTTTTCAGGATGTTGTTCATTAGCTGGGGCTGTCTTCAGTCCAAACGGCATTCTGAGGAACTCGTTCTTCGACGCTGAAGGCGGTTTTATGAATATTCTGCTCTTCTATTTCTATTTGGTGAAATCCCTTGGCAAGGTCTAATGTGGTAAAATACTAGCATCTTCCCAGTTTATCCAAGATTTCATCAATATTGGGTATTGGATATTTGTATCGATGGTTACCTCGTTCAATTTGCGGTAATCAATGACAAGTCTCCATTTTGTCTTTCCGCTGGCATCCGCTTTCTTGGGAACAATCCAAATGGGTGCCGAATATGGGGAGTTTCTATGTCTTATTATTCCGTTGTTGAGCATTTCCTGAATTTGATTATCTACTTCATTCTTATGAATGTAGGGGTATCTGTATGATTTGATAAAAATAGGAATATGGGTCGTAGTTCTAATGCTATGTTTTTTAGCGGAAGTGAACGAAAGTTCCTTATTTTCTTGATAGAAAATATCATGGTACTTGTTTATTATTGGTAGTATTTTCTTTAGAGTTTAAATGATCAATTCGAATCTGACTTCTTAGGAGTTGAAAATTTGATTCACAATTTAACAATTTAACTCTTATGTAACTCATTGGTGTAATTAAATTCTTCTTGTTTAATATTTTCCTTATATGTAGTGGTGTAGTGGCACCACAATAAGTAATCACCACTGTTAGTCTAAAGCTTACATGGCAACCCTTTATTAATGAACTCGCCTTGTTAATTATAAGCACTAAATGATAAGGACTAACACTAACAGAAAGAAAGAATAAAAAGAAGACAACACTTATGCAATGCAGGCAATAAAAAACAAATCTTCAACTAATTCGTGTAAAGTATGTATAATTATGTGCTTATTAGTACCAACGTATTATTTCTACAAACCTAAATAATTGTAATGACATACTATTTTTCTATAAACATGTTTAACTGTAATTGTATTTTCTTAATAATACTATGAATTATACCTACTTATCCTAATAATAAATTAACAATACTTTTTAACTAAATACATTTAATACCAATGCCTACATATACATATTTATTTAAAAAATTCCTGTCTCTTTATAAATTTTTATATATGTTTATAAAACTATAAAAATACTTATGAATATATACTCTCTACTTATCCTAATAACAAACAAACAATACTTTTTAACTAAATACATTTAATGCCAATGCCTACATATTTACTTAAATAATCCTGCCTCGTTATAAATTTGTATATATGTTTATAAAACTATAAAAATACATACATATGTATAAGTATATACTCTCTACTTTATTGAAAATAAAATAAAATGAAAAAACAAAAAGAGAAACAAAAAATATAAGATCACAAAAAAAAAAACAAAAAAAAAAATCAAAAAGAAGGAAGAATCTCAGAAAACTCTTATACGACAACAAAAATATTAAAACCAAAAATTAAAAAAAAAAACAAAACAACAAACAAAGGAGAAAAAGCATTGTTTTCTCTCTTAAAATGTGGACGAAAACAAATTAGTGCAAATAAATTCGCTTTATAAAAAAAATAGTAATATCGATGTAAAATATAAATTTGATAGTTATTTTGTGGAACATTTGCTTTCTCGTAATTTTACTGAAAAAGACAAAAATATTTGGTAACTCAGACATTTAAAATCAAACGATAACAGCCAAGTGTTTACTAATTCGTACACGCAAGTTTCAACAAGTTACCAGCGGGTTTATGTCCATTGACAAGTAAGACGAAGAAGTGTATCAAAACAAAGTAAATAAATTATTTTCTTAAAAGAAAAATTGCAAATTTGTTTTGTTCACCTCTTTCGTTGGAAAATTGGCTGCTACTGATATGGAAATAAATATTTAGCGTAAATTTTAAGACAAATACTAACCCTTTGTTTTCAGAACCTTAGCATACTTTATGGATGAGCAATAAATATGTTTGCACGGATGCACATACATAAATAAATACAATAATATTTCCTTCAATCTATAAAAATCCTAATATATGCAAAAAATTACAATTAATAAAAATAAATAAGTTTAAATAATTCATTATTTCGTTTTGTTTATGCTTGGGTTGGAAGAAAGTGATGCCATACGGAAAAAAGTAAAGTTATCAATTTATTCTTTTTAGGAATTGCAATACAATAATACAAACAAAAACTTTCTTACTTCTTTATATTATTAAAAAAAAACAATTTGGAAAAATTCCCATTTCATAGAAACGAAAACAACGACGATTGTTTCATCTTTCATCTAGAAAGAAAACAAGTTTTTATCGGTTTTAAAATCTATTGATTAGAGGCAATAAAAATTATGCTTTAACAGCAAATGTCAGGATTTAATAATGAGGAGTTTTCGGAACTAATAGAAGATTTTAGAAAAGTTAAAAAACGTGTATTACTAAACAGACCTATTACAACAAACCAGGAAAAAATAAATGAATACATAAGATTGTTAATTGATCATTATAACCGCATCATACAGTATACAAAAGATTTTGTATTCAAGCTAACAATAGATGAAAAAAATCGAATCTTTTTTAGAGCTGAAAAATGTCGACAGAATGTGGCGGAGTGTTTTGAAAGACTAAAGTGTTATATAGTTGTCCCAGACCAATTAGAACTTCTAGATACAACTGTTGTAAAGAAAAGTGAGGATTATCAGGTATTTGATCTGGCAGATATTTTTCCGGCTAAATCACAGAAAGACATAGTAATAAAGACAGAAATAACGATGGCGACGACCGAACAGAAAAGGTCATACATAAGCATGTGTGCCAGTATAATACGAGATAACTATGATGGAAACCCACTCGTTCTTGAATCGTTCTTGGACAAAATCAAACTAATTGAGGATTTAACTGAAGAAAACTTAAAAATTACATTGATAACGTTTTTGAAATCGAAGCTTGAAGGGAAAGCACGTGAGGTCTTACCTGAAAGTATAAGTTGCGCAAACGACATAAAAACTGCATTAAAGACAAAACTGAAACCCGATAGTTCAAAGACAATAGCAGGGAAAATATCTGCATTAAGTGTTAAAAATAATGACTTTTCAGACTTCGCGAAGCAGGCAGAAGATCTTGCGGATGCCTTGAAACGTTCTCTGGTGGTAGAGGGAATAACTAAAAATTAGGCGCATGAAATGGCCATAGAGCAGAAGGTGTCTGTTTGCCGTCTTAACGCGAGATCAGATTTGGTAAAATCAATCCTTGCCTCTCCGGTATTTTCTGACCCAAAGGAAGTAATTGCAAAGTTAATAGTAGAGCAAACGACTGAGACAAAAGAACTTCACGTATTGTCTTTAAGTAGTTCAAGCGCATACAGAAATAACAGTTTTCCTCAGGGACCCTCAAATCGTCCTCGTTCTAGTTTTAATCGTGGAAACACCCATAACTGTTTCCTCGGTAGATGAAATTATAGGAGATATTTCCCTAATTTCCGGAATAATCAGTCAAATCAACAACTCACATACTCCTTTAATAACCAACCGCGTGGTAATTACCGGGGTTATAACAGACGTCAAACGTCTCGTAATCCTAACAACTATGTGACTTCTGTACGGAATTTAAACGCAGAAGGCCCTCAACAGCAAACGTTGGGGGAAATAAGCCACAATTAACATTTGAAGAGCCAAACAAGATACAATTACCATTTAAAAAACCAGAAAGTAAAATATACTGTATATTTCAATTTAAATTATTCAGATTTTATAAGTATAAAGAGTATGGATACAAATCAAGTAAAAAGTTTTCTAGTGGACTCTCAAGCTGATATTTCTCTTATAAAAAGTTCAAGCATAAATTCCCGTCAAATTTTGGATAAAAGCGAAATAATAAACATGTCCGTTGTTACGTCACAATTAATTCCTACCCTAGGTAAAATCAATACAAGTCTTATAATAAACGATTATATTATACCACAAACATTGCACGTAGTCAATGATAACTTTAACATTCCCTCTGATGGAATTCTTGGGAAAGACTTTTTAAAAGCAAACAAATGCAACATAAACTATGAGAAAATGATCATTTCATTGCGGTATCTCAATAGAAAACTAGATATTCCAATAGAACATGGTAGGAACAAGGGTAGTTGTGTAATTCCACCTAGATGTGAAGTGTATAGGTTAGTTCAGGTAGAAGGTATAAAAGAAAACTTTTCGTAGACTCACAGGAAATAAGTGAAGGAGTGTTTTTAGGTAGAGCAATTATCGATAAACACAATCCAATTTTGAAAATAGTTAACGTATCGAATAGATTTCAATGTATAAACACATCTGATATACAGACTGAAAAGCTTTCGAATTATTATATTTATAAAATCTATGACGTACAACCAGATAAGGGACGTGTAGATAAACTAAGGGCTTTATTGACTACTCAGATGCCAAACTATGTGAAGAATAATTTAATGCGTTTGTGTGAAAACTATTCCGATATCTTTGCAATGAAGGAAGACAGAATGACCACCAATAACTTTTATGAGCAGAAGCTAAGGTTGGTCGATAACTCACCTATTTATATAAAGAACTATCGAATGCCGCATTCTCAGAGGGAGGAAATAGATAAGTAAGTTAAACATTTGTTAGATAACGAGCTCATTGAATCTAGTCATTCCAATTATAATAGTCCTCTGATATTAGTTCCTAAAAAAACAGCCGATGGGCAAAAAGCATTCAGAATGTGTGTTGACTACCGGTCAGTTAACAAAAAGTTAATCGCAGATAAATTCACCCTTCCAAGAATTGATGATATACTTGACAATCTCGGACGAGCTAAACATTTTTCAATTCTAGACCTAAGTTCCGGTTTTCACCAAATCCCTTTACATGTCGATTCATCATTTAGTACAAACTCTGGTTCATTTCGTTGGAAGGTTTTACCATTTGGTCTTAATGTTGCACCCAACTTGTTTTCGCGCATGATGTCCATTGCTTTTTCTGGACTCCCACCACACCAAGCATTTCTATATGTCGATGACATTATTGTTATTGGTTGCAGTATGCGCCACCACCTTAATAATTTAAAAAACACTTTTGATATTCTTCGTAAATATAACTTGAAACTCAATCCAAGTAAATGCAATTTTTTTAGGCCAGAAGTCACGTTTTTGGGGCATAAATGTACGTCAAATGGACTCTTACCCGACGATTCAAAAATACAAGCTATCCGTGATTACCCAGTTCCTACAAGTAAAGATGAAGTAAGGAGATTTGTAGCATTTGCAAATTATTACCGAAGATTTATTAACAACTTTGCAACCATCGCAGCTCCTCTGAACTATATAATAAGGAAAAACGTACATTTTACGTGGGATGAAAAATATCAACAAGCTTTTGAACAGTTAAAATCTAGCTTAATTTCTCCGAATTTATTACAGTACCCAGATTTTAGTAAGAGTTTTATAAATAAAGTGGACGCATCAAAGACAGGGTGCGGAGCAGTTCTAAGTCAAAATTTCAATGGCAACGACTTTCCCATTTATTTCGCATCTAAATCGTTTAAGAGTGCGGAACAAAAAAAAAACCGACAATTGAACAGGAACTACTTGCAATACATTTTGCAATAATGCAATTCAGGCCCTACGTCTATGGAACCGAATTTGTCATGCGACCAGACCATCGACCGTTAGTATATTTATTTAATATCAAAGATCCCTCGTCGAAACTAACAAAAATCAGATTGGAACTTTCCGAATTTAATTTCGTTATAGAATATATAAAAGAAACAACAAATGTGGCAGCAGATGCACTCTCGCGTATTTCAGTTAACGAACTGAAAAACAACAGTGTGGAAATTCTTGCTGTAACAACCCGCCGAATGTTAAAGCAAACATTAGTCAAGGAAAAAACAACAGACAAAGACATTGAAAGAATACCAATTTACGACAAATTTTCACACGAATTTAGCAAGAAAACACCAAAAATAAGGTCATAACTTTTATATACAAACAAGAAACTAACTAGCTTAGTCATTAATATTCACAGAAAATTCAAAGCTATTTTTTCTTTGAACTTCCCCATTAATAACGAAACATTAAATCTAGACGAAATGCTTTCGAGACTACAAGATGAAGTCGTTAATCGGAATTTTTAAAGGATAGAATGGAAAAACCATAGTAAAGAAATATTAAATAAATTAGAAATCATTTTAACAGAGCCAATTGAACAAATATATAACAAAAAACGGAAGGAAAATTTAATGAATATTTATCACAATGATCCGCTCTTAGGAGGGCATTGTGGAAGAAGCAAACTGTATGCTAAGTTGAGAACTTAATTTTTTTGGATGTAGCAACATTCGTGAAAAATTGTGAAAAATGCAGAGTGAATAAAGTGATACCAAAGAATAGGGAAAAACTAGTTTTGACACCGACACCAACACAGGCTTTTGACGTGATTGTACTGGACACTATTGGTCCACTACCAGAATCGAAAAATGGGAATAAATATGCCTCGACACTAATGTGTGACTTAACAAAATACCTAGTGACAATATCCATACCCGATAAAAGCGCAATTACTGTAGCTAGGGCAATCTTTGAAAAATTCATTTTAGTTTACGGTTCAGTGAACATTATTAGATCCGATTTGGGAACCGAATTCAAAAACCAGGTATTTGCCGAGTTATGCAAACTATTGAACATCGAAATTAATTTTTCAACTGCTTACCACCATGAGAGCTTGAGAACAGTTGAACTTAACCACAGAGTGTTCAATGAGAATATATCCGATTCGGACACTTACCTTACCTACTTTACGTTTTTTTTCATAAAACATCGGCACAAACCGTTTTCGATAACAAACTCACACCCTACGAATTAGTTTTTGGTAAATCTCCATCGATGCCTAAAGAATTACTCAGTAAAAGAATTGATCCGATATACAACGTAGAGAACTACAGCAAAGAAGTCAAATATAGACTTCAAAAGACACATAAGTTAGCTCAAGATCTTCTGCGACGGGCAGCCATCTTGACGTGATGCAGAGGCTTAAGTACAAGGATCCGTGCTGGTAGGTACACCCATGCCAGAGGGGCTCATGGTGAGTGCAAAACTAAGAACTGCCCCCCCCAGTGCCTGATAGCGTCTGTTTCCCCAATGGGGCGGCTATCAGCTACCCTGTACGAATGTTTGCCCCTTTCAATGAGACTGGGCATTCTGTCAGGGTACGTCCGTTCTTCTGGGTCAGCTAGATCCACGGTCCACTGTCCGAAACCCACCAGCGTCTGTTCACCATTGGTGCGGCTTGGTGGTCTGCCTAGTCCATACTAGGCAGCAGTTATAACCACATGGCAACAATGCAACTTTTACCCACCCTAATAATGAAAAAGAAAAAATGCCCTAAGTATCCGGTCGGGGGCTTCATAATCTCCGGAGACCCTATTCCCGCGGTGACGATTTCAGGCTGAATCGAATGTTTTTTTTTTTTTTTTTTTTTTTTTTATAAAAAGAGAAGTAGCACTTCAGGCATCAATAAATACCTACTTAGTTCGCAACCGTACTACATTCTTTTGGAAAGGGATAGATGAGAGAGAAGAAAGGTGGTGAAAGGAGATAGGAGGAGATATTTTACTTCGCCGGCGAATATGCTATAGAGAAGTACCGACGAAGGAGGCTGCATGTTTTTAATTTTAGATCTGAATATGTATATATACCATTAAACAGAAAAAAAAACATTTTTATTTTTTGACTTACCGCAAGGATTGAACCCAGGGCAGCTGGTTTGTAGTCAACGTGTTTACCACTTAGACTACGGCAGCCTCACTGAGATCCAGGTTAGTCACGTTGGCTCGCCAGGCCTGACTGGTCTGCAAGTTACTGGTGTCACCAAAAATGCAGGAGGAGACTCTGGGAAACCGGGGTCATCCAAATGCGAACTAAATGCACGAAATAGTGCACAAAAAGGCAGCGAAGTGCCTCTGGATTTCACTCCAAGCACTTTCAAAGCAGCCAACGTCCGTGCCGCTAAGGCTAAAACCCCTGTTTCGGGCGCTGTAGGAACACAGCAAGGTTCCATAGCCAACCCAGTGCCGGCTGTGAGCAGCGGAACTGCGAACCAGATTTCGGGTTCCAATGTCTCACCTCCCCCCGCCAGCAAGGTAACTGCGAACAAGATTTCGGGTTCCCAAACTGTGCCTCCAGCCGCAAAAGGCAAAACTATACCCCCACGGCACGCCCCACCTGCCAGAAGGGCCTTTTTGAAACGGCGTGCTGCCGAGAAATGTGTGGATCAGTTAGGTAAAAAGCCAGTTGAATCCCTTACGAAGGAGGAATCTACCTCATTGAAATGGGCAAGATTTTATCTGGCTGGCCTGCAAAAGCCCCCTTCTTCATCTACGGATGTGCCTAAACGGCAAAGATCTGAGGAGGAGGCTCAAGCGCAGAGTCAGCAGCCCGCTACAAAGCGTCCAAAACATAAATCCATGGACAGAAGCTTCAGTGAGGTTGCAAAAGGCAACCTGGCACGTGCCGTCATTGATCGGTATAACGCGGATAGCTCCATCTCCCACGCTAACTGGTAGGTGGTACCCAAGAAGTTGATGGGAGTGTTCTGGAGGGTCATTAAGACAACCCAGGTCCCTTCCCTCAATGTGACGATGCAGGTTGGTTTCGTGGACTTGTCAAACTCAGGCATGTTCAAACGAGGCCTATAGGCCTTCTTTTGGAAGGCCTATAGGCAGGAGCGAAGATTGACCTGGTACCTCTCGAAGAGATACCCCGCAGGCCTAGAGCCATGACACGAATACCGGACGAACCTGCCGAACCTAAGGATATAATGGAGCTTATTCGGGAAGGAAATCCTGAACTACCAACCAATGATTGGAAAGTAGCAAAAGTTTCCGAACCTGAAGGGGCATCCAGACGGATCGTTGTCCTGCTGAGTCAGGAATCGCTGGCGCCGCTTCGGGAGAGACGAGGAAGGATCTATTACGGTTTCGAAACGATCCTTCTTCGTGTCTACCGAGGCGACAACAGGGGTAACCTCACTCCGGAGGGTGATGAGCCTATTCCAGGAGATGTGGTAAATGAGGAGACTACCAGTCTGATCTCTGAGGAAGGCACCCTATCAAACTCTGAGTTTGTGGGTGAATTCTTCGAGAGAATGGACGAGACAGTTGACGAGGACGCCCTCTTGGACTCCGACCAAGAAGACGTCAACGTCACAATAATATCCGCAAACAGGGATGGTGAAGGTGACTAAAATAAACCTTCACCACTCTAAGGCAGCTTCCGCTGCACTACTCCTCCGCATCTCGGAGAGAGGGGAGGAGATCGTTTTAGCCCAAGAACCATGGCTTCATCGGAGAAAGGTTTGCGGGCTTGATGTTAGAGGCTTCAAGCTACTGTATATGAATGGTCCGGGTAAGATCAGATCATGCATAGTGGCGAAGAGCAATCTGAATATCTTCATTCTCTCTGATTACAGTGATGAAGATATGGTAGCAGCTGCCTGGGAGACAGACGGAGGTACGGTTATAATAGTCTCCAGTTACATGGCTCATGAATGCGAAGCCCCGCCGCCAATGCTTTGCAGAATAATTAAGATGGCAGCCACTCGAAACCTGCCGGTTATTGTTGGAGCAGACGCCAACGCACACCATGTTGTGTGGGGAAGCTCGGACTCTAATGCAAGGGTTGAGTCTCTTTTTGATTTCAATCTTTGTAATAATGTAGACGTTGTAAACGTTGGGTCAGAACCCACTTTTTTTGTAGTAAATAGAAGGGAAGTTCTTGACGTGACGCTAGTTAGTACTAAGCACTCAGATTTGATTAGGGCATGGAAGGTCTCTAGTGACTGCTCGTTCTCTGATCATAGGTATATTGAATTCGACGTAGAGATTCGGGTACATGGGGTTACTCCCCGACGGAATAGAAGGAAAACGGATTGGGAGCGGCAACGGTCTCCTCTTTCCGATTTTCTTTCGAGTCCACCGAGAATAGAAAATCGGCGGGACATTGAGGTCGCGGTGGATGCATTAACCAATGCGTTTGAACGCGCGACTTCGGAATCCTGCAGAATGAATATCTGGCGAGATCAGGAAACTGGTCAGCTTATAAGTTCTCAGTGAACAGATTTAAGAACATGGTAAGAAATGCGAAACAAAGGTCTTGGAGATCCTTCTGCAGTGAAGTGGAGGGTTCTTCCGAGACGAGCAGACTTCGTAAGATTCTATCGGCAAAGCCCATTGTCCCTAGTTTCATTAAGAAACCATGTGGCAATTGGACCTTGAATTCACAGGAGACCCTAGAGCTTGTCATGGAAACTCACTTTCCGTGCTGTGCTCCTTCTAGGGGAGGAGGCACAGCCATTCTTGACAGCCGTGCATCAGTTCCCTTTTCTATAAACAGGGAAGGACTTATGTGGGCTCTTGGTAGTTTTGACCCGTTTAAATCAGCGGGTCCTGATGGTATCATACCGGCTTATTTGCAGCATAATGCGGATATTTTTATACCATGGTTAATTCCGATATACACGCCATGCATTGCATGGTCGTATATACCGGAACCATGGACTTTTTGCTCTGTGGTCTTCATTCCCAAGGGGGGAAGACCTCGCGCACTGAACCGAAGGACTTTAGACCTATAAGTCTATTCTCCTTCCTCTTGAAGACTCTGGAACGGATAATTGACCTCCACTTGAGGAGGACGATTAATCCGGACCGACTCTCCGCCTCTCAACATGCAGATGTCAGGGGCAGATCTGTTGAGACGGCACTACACACGCTTGTGGGGTTTATAGAAAAATACCTAGAGCATAAGGAATATGCATTGGTTGCCTTTCTAGATATAGAACAATGTGAAACCGGAGGCCATTACGATGGCCCTGGAGGGACTGAACGTAAATCAGTCGATAATAATAATCTTTATGAGGAATCTATTGACTAATAGGGTCATAACTTCCAGTCCTTCCAGAGGTCAGGGGACTTTAGACATGCGACCATTTTAGGCTGCTCCTCGGCCATCCCCGACAACATCGATTATTGCACGCCCACCCCCATGTCTGACATTGGTTTCGTGGTATCAACGTCGGGCACATCGAATATGCGTGGGGATGTGCTTGATATTTATACTGACGGGTCAAAGTCGGACACGGGGGTCGGGGGGGGGGGGGGTGCGTCTTCATTCCTAGATTTCGAATCAGGATGAAGTTTAGGCTGCGGGATCAGTGTAGCGTGGTACAGGTTGAGATTTCAGCCATCAGAAGGGCGGCTTGCTGGATGAGGTACCACAGGATATACGGAGAGGATATCCGGATCTGTACTGACAGCAAGGCCTCGATTAACTCCTTATCGGGTGTCTATACGACATCCAGATTGGTACGTGAATGCCGGACATCTCTTAACGAGATGGCGAGACATTACAACCTGGAACTGTTTTGGGTACCGGCTCACTCGGGCGTACCCGGAAATATAATTGCGGACGAACTCGCCAGATTGGGAACCCGGTTGGGAGACCGGGAGACAGATCCACTGCTAGGAGTCCCATTAAGCTGCTGTAGAGCTTTACTTCAGCAGGAACTCCTCAGAGCTGCACAGTCTAGATGGTCTGAGGAGCTTACCTGCAGGGTCTCGAGGACATTGTGGCCTCAGTACGATAGTAGGAGAACCGCAAATCTATTGAGGTTTCCTCGGGGGCAGTTGGGCATACTGGTGGCGGTGCTGACGGGGCACTGTGTCACTGGTACCCATGCTAGGAGATTGAATCTTCCGCATCATGACTACTGTAGAAGTTGTCTAGATGAGGAAGAGGAAGAAACGATAGAGCATCTGTTCTGCCACTGCCCAGCTCTTTCTGAGAATAGAGCGACCATCTTCGGCAGTCCGAGACTGCATGGTCTTGCAGACTTATCTGTCTGCGACGTTGCTGTGATAAACTTGTTTATCCGGTCCTTGGGGTGGTTTGGATTGGGATCTTTGATGGTGCCGTAGCGGCCTGGATCTGATCCCCTGCAAATCCTGTTTCCATTTTTACGATAAACATTCAAAGCCACTAGAAATAAGCACAAGCGATAAGGTATTGATACGCAAAGAGCTTACGATAAGTAAAGAAATTTGATAACTGCAACATCACTGTATATGATAATTCGCTAAAAAAAGAAAAAACAGTATATAAAAATAGAGTTAGAAAAGTATAGACACATGGAAAATTAAATGAAAAGAAAACTATCGCACACATAAAGAAAAAAATGCATTAAGAGAAAATATTAAAATACAATTTAGTAAAAATCTAAAATTCCTTGAATTAAGCAATGAAAGGACAATTACAATAAACAATTCAAAAGTATTTGTTTACTTACTTGCGTAATTTAAATAAATTTGAAACTTAAAATATTTAATTTATATTTTAATATAATAAAAAAAAAGTTTGAAACAAACTAATTCACAAAATTTAAATTATCGTTACCAACTAAGAAAAAACTGAATAAGTTTGATAATTTTTCACTAATAATAATTATTATTATTAGATATAATTTTTTTTTAAAGATACATGTTTAACTATATTATTAGTATTGTATACAAAATTACGCATAATTTGTTTTTCATCGTTGAAGTTTTATAAAAAAAAATATATGTAATAATTAAATTGAAAAATTACTTACTTTTGTATGAAATCAAATATTATAAATACTAATATCAGAACATAATTCAAGTAAAAGTCATGATTTATTTAAACCTGATCAATTTAAATATTTCGTCATTTTTGTAAAATAAAATTTTGTATATATACTTACATATATTATTAAAATAGAAAAAAATCATGAAATAGCCCAATCACAAAGTGATCAGAAAATTATTTCATAATTTTTTTTAATATAAAAAGGGAGGTGTAATGGCACCACAATAAGTAATCACCACTGTTAGTCTTAAGCTCACATGGCAACCCTTTATTAATAAATTCGCCTTGTTAATTATAAGCACTAAATGATAAGGACTAACACTAACAGAAAGAAAGAATAAAAAGGGCAGTTGATACTCAATCTCAGAACACATCGTGTCTTTGCTTAAAGTTGTTACAGTGGTCTCTGTTTCTAACAAAGATTTGTAGCGTGTTTCCTTCAATCTTTATTGTATTGCTTTCATAGCAAATTCGTGCCTTTAATGGTCGGAGTAAGTCGTTGACTGTAAGTCCGTTGTAGTATTCATGAAAGTTTGTTGTGTAAAATTCTATTGTGTCGAGTCCTGTACCAAATTATTTAAAAACGGGAATTTTGACTTTTTCATTAATATTTATTTCGTGTTGCAAGGTTTTTATAGGGACTGGCGTAATGTATCCATTTTAGATAACAAATATTTAGTTCAGGATGGAGCTGGTTGCACCTGTGTCTATTATTAATTTTAGATTTCCCAACTTAGTTTTAATTTTTATATATGGTTATTCCCTGGGGCTGAAGATCGAAAATTTTAATTTTTACTTATGTTTTGATCGTGATGTTACGGTGTTTCGAACTTATTTATATCCACTGGTTCAGGTGTTGGAAGGCGGTTGTCCCATTGTGGGTTTGATCTATCTTGTCGTTTAAAAGGATTCCAATTACTTTGTCCCTCGTGTTGGTTATAGTTATTCTGATTATTACTTCTTTGTGCATTATGGTGTTTATAGTTATTGTGATTATTACTTCTTTGTGCATTATGTTGTGAATATTGTCCATTATGTTGGTTATATCTATTTCGGTCTGTTCGTTCTTGTCTATTATTTGAAAAATTCTGCCCATTATTGTTTGTTTGTAGGTTGTGAAAGGAATTTTAAGTACTACTATTGTACTGTCGAGGTTTATTTGGTTGTCTTCCATATGCAGAAAACATCCCACCTGAAGGTGAACTATATGCATAACCTGTCTGAAAGAATATTTCTAAAGCTTCTTCGAGAGTTTCGGGTTTTCTACACGTTAAAATCATACACATAGGTTCATGTATTTTTTCTTTGAACACATTTAGAGCAGTTCATCTATTATTTCTTGCACATTCGTTTGCTGCTGGGCCTGGGCCAGTTGTTGTTATTGTCTTATTGTTTAGGTTCCTAAGTCTTTTTTTTCGTTGTAGAATTCAACGCTGTTGTTAGCAAAATTAGGGCTTTTTGGTTTGTCGAATATTTCTTCTAGACTACAACTGTCGCCAAAGTTGTGGTTTAATATTGTCTTAATATCTGTCTAAGATTGAGCTTGGCAGTTAATTTCTATTATTTCCCGTGCCCTCCCAGTAAGTCTAGCCTTAATAAGGTCTGATAACGTCACAATCGTATCCGCAAACAGGGATGGTGAAGGTGACTCGAGTAAACCTTCACCACTCTAAAGCAGCTTCCGCTGCACTTCTCCTCCGCATCTCAGAGAGAGGGGAGGAGGTCGTATTAGCCCAAGAACCATGGCTTCATCGGGGCAAGGTTTGCGGGCTTGGTATTAGAGGCTTCAAGCTGCTATATATGAATGGTCCAGGTAAGATCAGATCATGCATAGTGGCTAGATTTCGGATCAGGATGAAGTTCGCGATTAACTCCTTATCAGGTGTCTATAGGACATCCAGATTGGTTCGTGAATGCCGGACATCTCTTAACGAGATGGCGAGATATTCCAACCTGGAACTGTTTTGGGTGCCAGCTCACTCGAGCATACCCGGAAATATGGTCGCGGACGAACTCGTCAGATTTGGAGCCCGGTTGGAAGACCGAGAGATAGATCCACTGGTGGGAGTCCAATTAAGCTGCTGTAAAGTTTTACTTCGGCAGGAACTCTTTAGGGCTGCACAGTCTAGATGGTCTGAAGAGGCTACCTGTACGGTCTCGAGGACACTGTGGCCTCAGTACGATAGTGGGAGATCCGAAAATCTACTGAGGTTTCCAAGGGGGCAGCTGGGCAAACTGGTGTCTGTGCTGACGAGGCACTGCGTCATTGGTGCCTATGCTAGGAGACTAAATCTTCCGCTCATGACTACTGTAGGAGTTGTCAAGATGAGGAAGAGGAGGAAACGGTGGAGCAATTGCTCTGCCACTGTCCAGCTCTTTCTGGGAATAGAGTGGCTATTTTCGGCAGTCCGAGACTGCATGGTCTTGCAGACTTATCTGTCTGCGATGTTGCTAGGATAAACTTGTTTATCCGGTCCTCGGGGTGGTTTGGATGTGGATCTTTGATGGTGCCATAGGGACCTCAATCTGATCCCTGCACATCCTGTTTCCAGGTGACACAATGGAACCTTTGGGACTCAAGTGAGTCGGTCTTTTCTTTTTTTTTGCGCCTTCTGCGACGTAAGGTCTGAAAATAAAAGTTTGGATGGCTCGTCATATGCGGCCAGAATCGGATGCACTCTGTCTATTAAATTAGTAAAATGTTGTTATTCGCGATAGTCTCCATTAAATTCGGGAAGTCGACTTAAGTATTTTACTGGGTCTATTCTACCTGAAAGTGGTTGGTTTTGTTCAGTCAATTCTGTTGTTATAAAAACGTCTTAATATTTTCCTGAAAAGGCGTATGTTCCTAGTAATTCTTCTACGTGGTTCTGGTCTTGTAGCTACGTTAATGTTCGTCAGGTAACCGTCATTCCATTCAAACCCTGAGTCTAAAGTATATTGTGCGTAGGGGTCTTCTTCTACGAATTCTAAGTCTAAAGGATAATTGGATACTGAGCTACTATCACTCATTTATATATATTACAAAAGTTCTGATCGCCACAAAATTTATTGTGCCTTTTTTCTGTGACCCGATTTTAATTAATGTGTAGAAAAATAAAAAAAAAATTAATCTAATTTAACTTTTAGTTGATAGTGTTGTCTTCTTAAAGGTGTTGTCTTCCTGGAACTCGTGCAGTTATTTTTGGTTGCTGTTTTTTTAATGAACATAATTTATGTATAGAAAAGTAAAAAAAATTTAATCTAATCTTACTTTTAGTTGACAGTGTTGTCTTCTAAAATGTGTTATCTTCCTGGAAGTCGTGCATTTATTTTTGGTTGCTGTTTTCTTGATGAACTTAAAGCAAATGCGTTTCTTTCTTTTTTTGCATTTCCTTTTTGCTTTTGACGCACATTTTTCAACAGCAACAGTTAAGCAACTCCATATGCATTGAAAATAGTGAAGCTCTTTTAATCACTGGTAATTACGTTCACTAATGTATGTATGTGTGTATGCTGTATACAATTTTTTGGTTTACTTAAATTGATCTCATTTGGATAATACTTAAATATATTTACACACATACAAGTTGTTTAGTTCCCTACATCAAACACTCTTTATGAAGTGCAAAACTGAACTGATTTTATATAAATGTTTTTTTTGACCTTTTTACTTGCTAAAATTCTTTATCCTAATTTCTTATAATTTGTTATTAATACCTTAATAAACAAACGTGAACGTGAGAAAATTTAAACATAAATTCCAAGAATTACACAGCTTTACAAATTTTTATTATGGAAAAATACCTAGAACACCACATGGCTAGATAAGTTAATTGGGACCTCTTGAACACGAAAAACGCTGTTATTATTTTTTTCTAAGTACCGTTTTTTAGCTAACGGTACTTTTGTGTTTTTCGGTGTATGGTCCCACTCAACCCTTGTGGAGTCCAAGCGATCGAGATAAATGGCACACCGTTGGAAAGGTAATTGAATGCCTTTCCCGTCGATATGCTGCAACTTTATATCTGCCAAGAAATGACTAAGTTATGGCACCTTAAAATTCAAAAAATCCTATTTTTTACGTTTTTTTCAAAATTTTTTTATTTTAATTTGGTTTTTTTTTCTTCGTTATAGTAAAGATCTGGAATGTTTTATTCTTTTACCAAATAGTTTATTTTATTACCATTATTTTAAGCGTAATTAGAAAAAAACGGATGAAAAATAAAGTTTTTAGTAAGGATTTTGTGGAACGACAATATCTTCATTTTCATTGCTCACACACTATATTCGGGGTTGTTTTAGTAGGTAGTAAAGAGCTGCACAAAATGTTTTAAAAGTTCTATGTTCTAGTGTACACTACTTCCAAACACAGAATTTCAGTGTAAATATAAATATCAAAACAAGCAAAACAAAACAAGGCTCTCACTAAAACAAAACAAGCACCATTCGAAAAGTTTCTCTTTACAGCTTTGTTAGTGCTTGTGTTTTAAAACAGAGTAGAACATCAAAACAAAAGGCGACAATGAAGTAAAAAAACTGTAAATCATAGTAGAAACATCGAGTGCACTAGAACATACACAAAGCATGCTCACGAAAATAAAGCAGTGTTGTTAAATAATGCGATTTAAGGCTGTTGAAAGAAAATACTTTTATACAATATAGAAATGATATACAAATACAAATTTGTTTTTTTATTACAGGCTGTTTTATTGTTATATTTTTAATATGAAAATATCAAACTTCGGATAAAAAATTAGTTTTTTAAAAATAATTTTATAAAAGGATAGATACTGAGCCACGTTTTATTAGTTTTAATTCCTTACTATCAATTGCTAAACCCTTTTTAAAATTTTTTGTATAGAACTTATAAAAAAATATATCATTTAGTATGACCGAATACATGCAATTTTTTTATTTTTGTTAAGTTTTATTACTATTCGTTTTTCTGCAAATCCCGAAACGTAAAAGACAATTTTACTATTATATTTTTAAAATAAAAATATAATTTTTTTTTTTTTAAAAGTAATTCAATTAACATTTTAAATAAAAAAAATATTATAATGTTTTTTTCTCCATTTTTATGCGTTTTCAAATCTTAAAATTGACGACACCTTATATTGAGAAAAACAAAATGATTGTAGTTTCTGTTTAGCCTAATTCTGCTATCAAAAACTTCAAGCATGTTTTGAATGTTCTACTTCAGTTTTGATATTCTATATCATTTTTGTTCTAGTTCTGTTATGTTTTACTTCAATGTTGTTCTAAAACACTTTTGTTCTTTAATCTCTATTTTGGTGGCAAAGCAAAACATTTGTGTATGGAAGTATGTGTTTGAAAATGAGAGTGTTCTATACACACACTACTTGAAATTTACCTGATTGCTTATAAGACATTTTTCTTATGCTTGTGCAGCCGTTTAGTAGGTAGGATTACTGTTTTAAGTTTTTATATTGTTTCTAGAATATTCTTTATGACTACATATATTTGTCCCTTTCATTATTGTATATACGCACGGAGAGTACAATATCAAAAATGACCAACTCATTCCTCAGGAGAAGATTATACTTTCTTCATTACATGTTAAGCTTGGGTTTCTTATAAATATTGTCAAAACGTTGCCAAAAGACAGTCTTACCATGAATTACCTTAAACAAAAATTTTCGAGAGCAGCAGCGAGCAAAATTAAAGCTTGTATATTTGATGGACCTCAAATTTGGGCTCTTTACGGTGACAAAGCAATTAATGACTGTTTAGGTCTAGCTCATTTGGAGGCATGGGAAGCACTTTTTGGGAAACTGTAGTCCTGATAACGCTAAGAAGATCAATACATTATCGCAAAAATTCAATGCTATTGGTAAGCGTTGAGTGAAAGCATGTATATCAATAATTCTTGCGAAAAAAAACCGACTTCAAAACAGATTTCATCCGCCTGCCTATAACAGCTCAAGTGTGTGGCAACATAAATTAGGTTACATTAACTATTGGGACACACCTATATCTCCAAACTTTATACTTTTTCAACTGTTTAATAGTTTGGCAATATACATAAAATTGCAGCCACTATAGGGTCACTCTTTAATTTCCAGATTCAAATTATATACTTGCTGTTGTAGTAGATTTAGCAATCAGCTTCTGTGCAAATTTCAACCTTCTGTCTGCAATGGTTCAACAGTTTCCCATATACATCAGATTATATTAACTATTTAATTTATAATATAACATTTTTATACTTCTTATTATACCAAATAAAGTAGTGGACATTCTGTCTAAAGTTAAGGTGTTTGTATACAACGGTTCAAAAAATACGGCCATATAGAACAAATTACATTAATTTTGGGAACACCCTTTACTTTTTAAATTCAAATTATATGCTTCTTGTTATAGCGGACTTAGCAAAACATGTCCTTTATAAATTTCAGCTGTCTGTCTATAATGGTTTAAAAGTCCGGCCACATACACCATATTATATCAACTATTGGAACAGCTTTTAACTTCAAAATCCAAATTTTATGCTTGTTGTTATAGCGGACTTAGCAATACAGGTTCGTTGTATATTTCAAGCGTCTGTCTACAACTGTTCAAAAGTATGGCCATATACATCAAATTTAATGAACTCTTGGCGCACCCTTTAATTTATAATTTGTAATATTAATACTTGTTACTATAACGGCCATACCAATCGACATTCTGTCCAATTTGCAAGCGTTTGTCTATAACGGTTCAAAAGATAGGCTCATATGAGTAAATCTTCATCAATCATGGGACACCCTTTAATTTCTAAATTCAAATTATAACTCGTTGATATAGCGGATTTAGCAATACAGGTCCCTTTTAAGTTTCACCGTTCTGTATATAACGATTCACAAGTTTGGTCACATACACAAAGTTACATTAACTACTGGAACACCCTTTAACTTCCAAATCCAAATTTTATACTTGTTTTTAAAGCGGACTTAGCAATACAGCTAAGTCGTAAATTCCAAGCGTCTGTCTACAACTGTTCAAGAGTATGGCCATATACAACAAATTTAAGGAACAATTGGCGCACCCTTTAATTTTTAATTTGTAATATTAATACTTGTTACTATAACGGCCATAGAAATCGACATTCTGTCCAATTTGCAAGCGTTTGTCTATATTGGTTCAAAAGATAGGCCCATATAAGTAAATTTACATCAATTTTGGGGGCACCCTTTAATTTTTAGATTTATTATTGTGTAATTTTTTGTTTTTGGGAGCCATAGCAATACGCAGTTATTTTCAATTTTACAAAATCGCCCTTTACAGTTCATAATACACGTAAAAGATATGTATGTTGTATTGGGACACCCTTTAATTTTTAAGATTTTGAGCTGTTTTTAAAACGGGACCAATCTGTATGCGTAGTCTATCATATTACTAAAAGTTTTCAAAATCGGATCAGAAATGACAGAGTTCTGGAGGCACAAATATAAAAAAAAGCAACATTCAGCCGAATTGTGTAACCTCCTCCTTTTTTGAAGTCGGTTAAAAAGGCCGTTATCATTTGAAAATTTATTCTTCTTTACTTTTGGGTTCAAAAATGTGACCTAAATTACACTTCTTATTCAGTCATTTGGATGTTTTTCCCACAAACTTGGGATCCGAAAGTGATATAGGCTGGTGGGATGAACAAATTATGGCGGACTTTTGTTTGTTCCTCATTCGCGAAGAACCATCCGCAAAAAAAAACGCAAAACTTCAAGTTCCTCTTCCACAAAATTCTTAATAAAAACTTTATTTTTCATCCCTTTTTTTTAAATTCCGCTTAAAATATTGGTAATAAAATATACTATTTGATAAAAATAATAAAACATTCCAGATCTTTACTATAACGTAGAAAAAAAGCCATACGAAAATAAAAAATTTTAAGAAGGCATTCAATTACCTTTCCAACGGTGTGTCATCTATCTCGATCGGACTTTTCGGTTGAGGTTCACAAGGATTTGAGTGGGACCATACACCGAAAAACCCAAAAGTACCGTTATGTTAAAAACGGTACTTAGAAAAAAAATAATTACAGCGTTTTTCGTGTTCAGGAGGTCTTAATTAACTTATCCAGCCATGTGGTGTTCTTGGTATTTTTTGGCTGTAAGCCAGTGTTATTATTTTAATGCAACAATTACAATTTCCTTATGACAATATTTGAGCAAATGCTATCGTGAAGAAATTTAAACATAAATTCCGAGAATTATTGTTTAAATGCAACAATTACGATTTGCCTATCTTATTACGATATTTTAACAAATGTAGTCGTGAGAAAATTTAAACATGAATTTCGAGAATAAATATTTTAATGCAACAATTACAATTTGCTTATCTTATTACGATATCTTAGCAAGAGTCGTGGAAAGTAGCCGGAATGTCGGCTCTGTTAAGCACTCCCCCTCTAAAAAGTAGAGTCGTCATCGGCCCTCTGAAGTTTTTCCTGAAGAATTTTTATATCTCTTATCTTTCTTTCTTTTGGCCTTCATTTTTGCTTTATCACTACGTATAATAGCAAAGCAATAATCGAAAAAATTATAGCTAAAAAAAGAAGTTATAAACTGTAGTGTGGGTAATATTTTTGTCCTTCAAAGTCTTTATATGGCAGAAATTTTTTATATGAAGTTCTTTGCGAACTGGTAATGACAGTTGCTGTATGTGATCTGTTGTATTGATAGAGTGAACCAATGGAATTTCTGGAGTTAGAAAAATTTTGGGTTTTTTGTTCGTGAAGGACGTTTCATTAATCATGATAGTTTCTTTGAATGTAACCAGGTAAGTACCCTTTATTTTGGTTGAATTTTTTCCCAACAGTTTGACCGTGGGCCTTTGCATCGTTTATGATAATAATGCCGTCGCTTACTTCTGAAATATGTGGTAAGTGAATAGGTAATTTAGAACAATTACTTATATACGTGTTAAGAATATTTTTCAAACAGGCGTTGTCAGAAATGAGTTCTGTGCAGAAAGTTGTAATACCTTTTTTGTTGCAATCTTGCAGTATTTTATAACCACTTTGGCACTTTGCTGTCTTATTGGATTCAAATTTAAGTATTTTATTAAAGTGAGAAACAGGGTAAATGGAATTTGCATTGCATAAATCGGTAACAGTAGGAAATTTTATATAAAATAAAATATCATTACTTTGAATAATCTTAAACTAACTATTTACTAATATATTATTTATGCTTAAATTATTATCATTGTTTAATATTATAGGATTAATTATATCTGCTTTAGCTAAAGCCAGTGATAGAGCACAATTTTCTAGGTCTTCTATGATTGCCCTAGTTCTAGAACTTGATAGTTCGTAAATATATAGTGTGTTTATCTTTATTGGTTTACTTTCTCTTAGTATTGTATACGAGTATTGGAATTTATAATTATGTATTTAAGTTTTTATAATTTCTGTGTTTATTTTAAGTTCGTTAAAGTCATTGAAGTCGGCAGTTCCCGCTATAATTCGTGCTTGTCGGTGGTGAATACCAACCTTGTCCAAAAGTCGGTCTATTTGTTGTAATTCCATTTTATTATATCTATAAGTCTTTCCTCTGTTATTATGTGAACCGTTTGATTATATTTAAGAGTTGCGACCAAAATAAGGTCAATTGTGATTATAATATACTTGATGCAACCTGCAATTTCCGTAAGGGTCGAATGGAATCTCTCCACTAGCCCGTTGCTCTTGCTATGGAGAGATGGTATAAAGAATTGTTCGGCATTAAAATGATCTTTTATTAAATTTCGTAAAGAATTTGCCTGAAATACTTTTTCTTTATCGGACACGACTTACTTAGTTCCTTTAAATTTACTTTAAATTTGGAAAAGTGCATTTTTAATGTCGATCAGATTTCTCGACGCGATTGGGATCACACTAGCAAATTTCGAGAATTTGTCAATGCATGTTAAAAATTCTACTTTGTTAAAAAAATATCAATATGCAAAATCTGCCTTGGGTATTCTGGAAGAGGTGTATCCCGCATAGTAGCTTTTACTGGTTTTCTATTGTATTTATTATTTTCCATTCAAATTTTATAATTTTTATTGATGGTGTTGCGCAATTTCTTCATGTCTGGAAAAAAATAATCTTCTAGCAGTTGTTTAATTCGTCTCGATTCGATTGTTTTGATTCGTCTATTACCATGTTTTCAAACATGACTTTGTATACTAGCCACTGTAGGCAAGTCAATACAAATCACATTTACAACCCTGGAGTTTACACTACTTTCAAGGAATAAATATAGGTTCTCTATATCACTGTATTCGATTACGTCTCGAATATATTTTTTAAAGAATATTTTTGTCTTTTTTAAATTTGTGCTTCCTTTTGTGATAACAATCTGGTTCCTAAATTGATTTTATTTATATTGCATTCGAGGATGAAATTTTACTGCGAACGATATCTGGAATTGACTCAGTTTCTGATATGTTATTTAGAAATTGACGTGATAAAGCGTCCGCCAGAACATTTTCTTTTTAGGTTTATTATGAAAAGTTGGAGAAAACTCTTTAATAAAAGATTTCCGTCTCTTTATGTTTAAATTTGTACTTTTATCTGCAACGGAAAATGTCAGCAGTTTCACCGACCCTTTTTATATTTTTCACTCCGTGCAGATACACAGAGAAAAAAGTACCTAATAAATACATAGTAAATTAGAACGAAGTTTATAAGATTTCTCTACGGTTTTTTTTCAAGAAGACATTCTTATTATTTTTATAAGGAAAACCTTTTTGAAAAAATCAAGAAGAAAACTTAGGATTTTTACTAGATTCTCTTCTTGTTTTTTTAAAAAGGTTTTCTTCTTGATTTTATAAGGCTTTCTTTTTTTCAATTTTATATAGTAGCTTTTACTGGTTTTCTATTGTATTTATTATTTTCCATTCAAATTTTATAATTTTTATTGATGGTGTTGCGCAATTTCTTCATGTCTGGAAGAAAATAATCTTCTAGCAGTTGTTTAATTCGTCTCGATTCGATTGTTTTGATTCGTCTATTACCATGTTTTCAAACATGACTTTGTGTACTAGCCACTGTAGGCAAGTCAATACAAATCACATTTACAACCCTGGAGTTTACACTAGTTTCAAGGAATAAATATAGGTTCTCTATATCACTGTATTCGATTACGTCTCGAATATATTTTTTAAAGAATATTTTTGTCTTTTTTAAATTTGTGCTTCCTTTTGTGATAACAATCTGGTTCCTAAATTGATTTTATTTATATTGCATTCGAGGATGAAATTTTACTGCGAACGATATCTGGAATTGACTCAGTTTCTGATATGTTATTTAGAAATTGACATGATAAAGCGTCCGCCAGAACATTTTCTTTTTAGGTTTATTATGAAAAGTTGGAGAAAACTCTTTAATAAAAGATTTCCGTCTCTTTATGTTTAAATTTGCACTTTTATCTGCAACGGAAAATGTCAGCAGTTTCACCGACCCTTTTTATATTTTTCACTCCGTGCAGATACACAGAGAAAAAAGTACCTAATAAATACATAGTAAATTAGAACGAAGTTTATAAGATTTCTCTACGGTTTTTTTTCAAGAAGACATTCTTATTATTTTTATAAGGAAAACCTTTTTGAAAAAATCAAGAAGAAAACTTAGGATTTTTACTAGATTCTCTTCTTGTTTTTTTAAAAAGGTTTTCTTCTTGATTTTATAAGGCTTTCTTTTTTTCAATTTTATATAGTAGCTTTTACTGGTTTTCTATTGTATTTATTATTTTCCATTCAAATTTTATAATTTTTATTGATGGTGTTGCGCAATTTCTTCATGTCTGGAAGAAAATAATCTTCTAGCAGTTGTTTAATTCGTCTCGATTCGATTGTTTTGATTCGTCTATTACCATGTTTTCAAACATGACTTTGTGTACTAGCCACTGTAGGCAAGTCAATACAAATCACATTTACAACCCTGGAGTTTACACTAGTTTCAAGGAATAAATATAGGTTCTCTATATCACTGTATTCGATTACGTCTCGAATATATTTTTTAAAGAATATTTTTGTCTTTTTTAAATTTGTGCTTCCTTTTGTGATAACAATCTGGTTCCTAAATTGATTTTATTTATATTGCATTCGAGGATGACATTTTACTGCGAACGATATCTGGAATTGACTCAGTTTCTGATATGTTATTTAGAAATTGACGTGATAAAGCGTCCACCAGAACATTTTCTTTTTAGGTTTATTATGAAAAGTTGGAGAAAACTCTTTAATAAAAGATTTCCGTCTCTTTATGTTTAAATTTGCACTTTTATCTGCAACGGAAAATGTCAGCAGTTTCACCGACCCTTTTTATATTTTTCACTCCGTGCAGATACACAGAGAAAAAAGTACCTAATAAATACATAGTAAATTAGAACGAAGTTTATAAGATTTCTCTACGGTTTTTTTTCAAGAAGACATTCTTATTATTTTTATAAGGAAAACCTTTTTGAAAAAATCAAGAAGAAAACTTAGGATTTTTACTAGATTCTCTTCTTGTTTTTTTAAAAAGGTTTTCTTCTTGATTTTATAAGGCTTTCTTTTTTTCAATTTTATAAGACTATCTCTTTATTTTTTTAAATAATACTTCTTGATTTTGTTAGATATTAATATTAATTTTTTATTCATATATTTACTAAGAAACTTATTTAATATTGGTAATTATAAAAATTAAGAATTATTAAGTAATAATATTTTTAATAATTTCATTGTTCAGTAAGTAAAAATGCATTAAATATATGATGAAATATATTTGATTAAAAAGCAATTAATTTAATTTAATAATAAAAAGTAAATATTATTATTAGGTGGTATTACTGTAATTTGCTTAATAAATTTGCAACAGAGGAAAAATCCTCAGACTTAAACTCAAAAAAATACTGCTCTAAAAATGACCATACTTGCTTGCTTTTTGGAGAATATTCAGTCTTAAAAACATAGGATAACTTAATAATAACGTCTATACATTTCATGTTAGAAACGCACTTCCACTTTAGACCATCACAAAACACGAAAAAATAAGACATTTTTGAAAAATCAGTTCCAACAACCATTACTCTTGGCTGAAGTTTTTCTTTTTTTCTGCATACCTTTTAGCAATTTCTATAATTCTTGGTTCAATATCATTAAGAGTTGGCACTAAAGTGATGAAATCTATTTGGGCATCGGCTATCGAAGGCTTATATTCCCTATTTAATCGTTGTGGCTGTAATAAAGCGTGAAGCAATATTGTACATACACAGTACTTAGAATCTGAATAGAAATAAAGAAACCCAGTTAGCATTTGGAAGATTGTTTTTACAAAAATCACCAAAGTGAGTCTTTTAAGACTACCCAAGATGACTTAAAACTGATTCATCAGTTATGCGTTTAAAAAGAGACTCGAATATAACTCCGACAAACGCATAGAAAGCGACTTTCTAAAAAAACAAAAAGTACAAAAAGCAAATGCTTGAAATTCGACTGTTTTTAGAATTATTTTGGAAACATATTTAACGCAGCCTAACGATGAAAAAATGATTCAAATACATATTTTATTTTTATTTTTTAATTTTCGTAAAAATACATACATATGTCACTTCGTAAAAAAATAGAGACACAAATGTAAAATAAATGTTTTCAAATTTTTTTAAATTTGAAATTTTAAGAAAATTAGGAATTACATGCTAACGAATGTAACACTACGCTTTGACCAGCAATTGATTTGTTCGCACATGAACAAAACGTCAGCAGAATAGGTTACCAACATTTGTTCATGTTTGTCTGCGTGGAGAAAACTGCTTCGTTTTCTCGCTGTTTGAAGCCGACATGACATCGACAACGATGGTCTACAATAGCCATTTTAATGTGCGGACATGAAATTGTTTAATGTTTGAACAAATCAATGGCTCGTCAATACGGCGTGTTATAAAAAATAAGCAAACCGTTGTTTGCAATTTTTCATTTTGAGAAAATATATTAGAAATGTTCGTATAATATGGTTCGAAAAAGACTCGCATACGGCTAGTAATATGATTAAAAGTTGACTCGAAAATGTATCGTATTTGATTACAAGTACGATTGAAAATAGTATCGAAAATGAGTCGAAAACGAGAGTCATAAGGGACTCGTTCAGAAGAGTCGCGGCTAGGGTACCATTTTCTACCGACAAAACAATCATTTTCGACTCTAAAACGAGCGCATAAACGATTATTTTAATCGTGTCGAGGAGTCAAAAAAACTCGAATATGATCAATAATGCTAACTGGGAATTAGTAAATGCAAAATATCACATATGTATGTACATATGTCAAAATTTAAAAGAATGTTGTACCTTTTGTAATATTTTCATTACGTAAAAATTGTACGTAATATTCTCTTGATGCTCGGTCTTTAATTTCTAAGTCAAAAATTTTAAGCAACTTTTTATAAAAAGTTTCCAATTTTAAAAATAAATTATTTACTTTGTCCGGGTATAAAAAATCAAAATCTATTTCGACCTTTAAATTAGTTTAAAAGAAGCCAATACTTACAAGTTCATAACCTAAAAAATCATTGTATCGTGGCCATTCTTGAAAAATATTCGTCAAAGAGCTGGCATTTTGTATCTCAGCAATTCTATTTTTACTTGTTTCCCTCCAGAAACAAAGCACTTGATCCCATGGACTGCAATTGTGCTGCAACCAGCACTTTTGCTCGAAATACTTATCTTTCAAAAAGAAATATGCACAAAAATGCACACATCCCAATTTAAAAAAATATAAATATGTATTCATACCGTTATGCAAATCTTTAAAGATTCGTCTGCAGTGACAGGAAAATCATCGAACTTTTTTTTTTCAACATTAGTCCAACGAGAAAAAAATTTTCCTGTTGGATTTTTGTTTCCCTTTTTCCGTTTCAAAAAGTATGTTTCCTAGAATAACAAAAACTGTAAAAAGATATGTACATTAAATAAAATTTGGTTAAGATTTTTTTACCGGTTAATCTTTAGGAAATACTTCGCAGATGGCATAAGACCATTGCTCCAATTCTGCGTATGTTAATTTGGATCTTGTGCCAACATACTTTTTAATAATACAGTGCACTAACGTCTTCTGGTTTTTTGAGTCAATATAATTATTTTTTTTTCATAATATGTAAGTACTAGCTGTCCTTTCACGGTATTTTTAAGGAGGTTTATAATGCTAGTACTGCATATAGAATTGTCTGCTAAGGTGTTTTGTGGGGAGTCATGAAATTCCGAACTACTGAGTTTGTCAGAAATTTTTTCTAGCCATTCCAATATCCGACTACTTGCCGATAAAGTTTCTGCTTCACATATGAATGGTAAGTTCTGAAAAGACACTTAAATGAAAATATGCCTGTTTTTTATAAATATTATTTGGCACGAACAATATTTATTCTCCATTCCCTTAGGCCTGCTTTGAATTCAATCAACTCCCCAGTATATTTTTGGTCCACTTTCTTGAATAAGCTGTTGATGTAATTCCAAAACTTAAAAGAATGGTGCACGTTTCATCACGAAGTTCCCAGGATTTAAAAATTGGAAAAATATCTATATTTTCTGTTAAACTCTTCTGATCCGTCATTATTCAAAGTTTGTATTATTTGTTTTTTATATTAGTCTTTTTTGTTTCAATTACAAAAATTAATTTTTTTATTCCAGTTTACTTTGTTTTTTTTTTTCTATTAAGAAGTAATATTTGTATTATTTTTTCCACTTGTTCACTTTCAACCAGGGCGAATAAACAACAGGTGGCCTTAACAGCCCAGGTGACTTGTTATTTTTCCTTCTTCGAGTGTCAAAAGTTATAATCTTCTTTGGTTTTGACAGCCGAAAACTATTTGTACAAAAACAAAATGTACAAGTTTCAATCGCAGTGTGGTATTTATGTTCGCCGTGAGTACACCTATTATTAATTCGACTTGCTTTCAACTAAAAGTTGAATTAGAGGCATTCGTCGCAACATTTTTACAAACATGCAAAAAAATTATAACAGTACAAAAAACAAAAAAACCATAAATATTGTCTCTATGTTGGTCTTTAAAAAAATTAATTAGGTAGCCTAATGAAATCAATACGAAATACCTTTTTGAAAAAATTAATTAGGTAGCCTAATGAAATCAATAAGAAATCCATTTTTTGAACAATTCAGAAGGAAACCTAATAGAATTAAGAAGTTCTTCTCTATGAATTGCGTTTTTTGTGTCAAAAATAACTGAAATTG
The DNA here is from genome assembly GCA_916610165.2 of Gymnosoma rotundatum. Taxonomy (NCBI): domain Eukaryota; kingdom Metazoa; phylum Arthropoda; class Insecta; order Diptera; family Tachinidae; genus Gymnosoma; species Gymnosoma rotundatum. The sequence goes on from OU744339.1 coordinate 62,218,172, forward strand.
AGTGAAAAAATTGTAAATAGCAAGTTTTCTTCTTGATTTTATGTGTTTTTCTTCTTAATAATATTAAAAAGATTTTCCATATGAAAATAATAAGGGAATCTCTGCGAAAAAGTCTTCGCTTCCCTCTGCTGGTATACCCCTTAGCCTAAAAACGTTTCATAGAGAAAATCTTCTTGAAAGTACTAGGCATTTTTTTCTCTGTGTAGTTTCTCAAGGTTTTTATCCCCAAATGATAGCCAAGAGCTACCTTTCATAAGTGGCATAGTTTTCTTCTGTTAAGGTTAACGTTCTAGATATCATGGTTACTGGGAGTCCATTTTGCGACGAGACAGCGCCTAACGCATGATTTGAAGCGTCTGTTGTTACCTCAAACGGCTTTTCAAAGTCTTCTTCCGATGCGAGTATTTGCTTAATCTTTTTAAAAGCTTTTGACGCTTCATCGTCTAGTTGAATTCTTACATTTTTGATTTATTTGCACCTATATGACCTTTTTAACGCAGTTTCAAAATTGTTAATTTCTTCCGATAATGATTTTTTTAAATTTCTTTCATCATTTGTTTTAAATCGTAAGACATTATTTCCTATACCAAATTCTCCTTCAACTTCCATCAATAATATAGCACCAAATGTGGTTAGATTAGGCAACAGAAACAATGTGCGCGTTTCAGCATACAGTGAAACATTTCATTTTTCGGTGACCTATGTTTCACCGTTTACAGTCCTAATTTTAAATGGTTTATCGATTTTACATACATTTTGAAAATAACTAAAATTTTTAATACAATTTAATGATGTCCCTGTATCGATTATTATATTAAGCTTCTGCGTGTTACTCAAAGTTTTTGAAATACAAGGCAGAAGCGAATTTATTCTAAAAAGTTTAATGTTTCTTCTACTGGTTTCTCCTCTATATTATTGATTCTCTGAGTCTTTGGGATAAATTGTCTTGTTGATTCTGGAGGTCTTTTCAAAGCCTCAGGGTGGTGCCTTTGAGCACTTCGGATTGCGCTGCGGAAACTTCTATCAACCTCCATAGGTTCTGGCAACTGGTTTAGTCTTTCTAATAAAAGTAATTATTGCTGGTTGTGTTGCTGTTTCACCTTTTGAAAATGCGGGGATTTGAATGAGTTGTTATTCCGCGAATTATTCCAGTAAGTGGTAGCCAATTGATAACGGACTTAATTTGTCTCCAGCTCTTGACCTAAAACAACAGCCGAAGGCATGTCTCCAGATTTAGAGGAAAAAAAATGTTGCACATTGGACGTTTAAACGTAGAAATAAAAACCCTTAGGTCGTCTTGCCTATATTTTAAATTTAAAGAATAAATAAATTGCTCATTTCCTTCGTTAGTCATGATAACTTAATTTTTATTAAATTATTATTTGAACTGTGAATATAATAAATGAATAGAAATTATTTTGGCTTAAGTTCATTTATTTTTAATTTCTAAAAATCTTTTTTAGAAAGAAAATTTTATTCTAGATGCTGTTTCAGTATCATATTGATTGTTATGAATTAAGCATGAATGCTCGATGTGCCGTGCATGCTTATTATTTAGTTTTTATTAAACTATTATTTAAACTGTGAATATTATAAATGATTTTTCCAATTTTCCGACTTTTCAGGAGGGATTTTCCGTAAAAACCTTTGTGACGACCAAAAAATAACCGCATGTTTTTTTTTTGGGTCCCACTGTACAAACACAACATAAGATTATAAAATCGTCATAAAAAGGCAAGCATGAACAATGACTTTAAAAACAAACGTAACGGTATCCACATTCCATTGTCATACTCAATTGGCTACATACATATTTATACATCACGTTATACTGATGCCATAATGACTGTTGTTGTAAATACTGGCGTCTCTTTCGCGTCTTCTTAGGGCTCTGATTAAGTTGTTTGTATTCCAAATTATACTAATAAGCATATTGCTATAAACATAATCATGTCCACCGACCATCGACTACAAAATGTCAAAAATAGAATACATGCGTGCTTATGAGAATAAATTTTTAGCAGCTACACGACTACCGACTACACGGCTACTTTTGTAGCCCGTAGCCAACTTAGGCTAATTTCTATTTTTCTTGGCTACAAAAAACAGATTAGTGGTGCCAATACAATAAATGCATGAAATGGTGTTTTTAAAAACGCAATACATTAAATATCGCTATTAAAAACGCGAAAAACTTTTAAAGTGGCACCATTGAAAAATAATAATCATCTGTTAATTTGTTTACATTTCTCATCAGTTTATTACTTTATCTCGAAGGGGGAACATCTGCGCGTGAGCAGATTTTTAAAAAAAAAGTGAAGTTATAATTGAAATCGCAACGCGCACAGTTTTTATTCAACAGGATTTTCCACTTCCTATACGAAGGTATAGGTTGATGTGCAGTTCCTGGAGAGACTAGTAATATCAAAATACTTGTGGGATACCTTGGCGCTGTAGTTATATACCCCTGCCATTATTAAATTAAGATTAAAAAAAAATACATTTTTCATTTTCACTTTTTGTTTGTGAAATTTTTCTTTTTTCATAAATTTCTAATTTGTTTCATTTATATTTATTTTTTGGGTTTTTTATTAAAATTGATAAGTATATAATAGTAATTTTTACTGTTTATATGCATTTATTATATTGTTTAATGTAAATGTTTAGTTCAATTTACATGCAAATATGGACGTGGACACTTCATACACTGAAGTCTTTGTTTCCGCTATTTTAGCAATAGTATTTATAAAGTTAATTAAATTTTCTTGAGACATTTAAATTTTTTTTTACACAAATTCACTTAAAAAATCAAGTTTGTTTTGTTTTGGTTAACTTAAATACATATGTCAAAACAGATGTTTTTTTTTTGTAGTTAGTGGTCGATGGTCGTTAAAAAAATTAAGTAGCTGGCAACTTGGCTATTTTTGTAGCCAGCTACTTTTGTAGTCGGTAGTCGATGGTCGGTAGCCTTTGATTGTGTTTATAGCATATCAAATAAGTTTTATTTCTCCCTTCTATGAGTAAGCTAGTATTTTCTTTTTCTTAAGTTAGTTTAGTGTTATTACTCGTAAGTCACACACACACAAACATGGATTCGCTCTTGAGTGTAAGAGAGTGGATTATTCTTTATGTACATAAACAAGCAGAGGCACTCAACAGCGAGCCATATGTTGTTGTGTATTATTATTAGGTCAATGGCGACGCAAGAAGTAAAAGACGATCACTATCTTTTCAACCACCATAACTGGTAAGTGAATTAAACAAAAAGGCAGTAAGTGGGAAATCGTCAAAGCAACCGGTTCTATGTAATTTGACTGCGGAAGAACGTGGCGTCGTAAATTGAACTTGAAAATAATAATAAACAAATATTCTAAAGTAATAAATTAGAATATTTGTTACTTCAGTTTGTGTTTATTATTTTTATATTAAAATAAAATAATAATAAACAAATGTTCTAAAGTAATTAGAATATTTGTTACTTCAGTTTGTGTTTATTATTTTTATGTTAAAGTAAAATAATAATAAACAAATGTTCTAAAGTAATTAGAATATTTGTTATTTCAGTAATTTGTGGATAAAACGTGGAATAGTAAAGTGCTTTTGATATAACGATTCCCCATTTACTCCATATTTGTTTTTTTTGTCAAATACAACGTGAAGCCTGTGTGTGCCTTTGAGTCGGTCGACCCGGAATATACGGGAAAAGCTGGGAACGAGCAGCGAGGGGAGCCCCAACTGTTCCTCCTTTCAGCCGAGGACTGTAAATAGGTGGAAGTGGCGTACGTCATACCATCAATTGACAGCTCTCCCCCTCCCAAAGGAATTCCGTGTCGACGGCCAGACGGGCATAATAAAACAGGACCGAGCCTTCAGAGATCGCTGGGAGCTATTAATTAAATTGGAAATAAAGCAAAGGAACAAAATCGTTATTATTTTTACTCAAGAGATTTTTGAATGTGCCTGTGAGTCGGTCAACCCAGAATATACGGGAAAAGCTGGGAACGAGCAGCGAGGGGAGCCCCAACTGTTCCTCCTTTCAGCCGGGGACTGTAAATAAGTGGAAGTGGCGTATGTCATACCATCATAAGGCAGTACTCCGCCTTCCAAAGAAATTCCGTGTCGACGGACAAAACACCGCCTCGGAAATACACGTAAATTTTCGTCCCTCAGAATCGAACTGAGGAGCTTAAACGCGTGTATATCTTTGTCAGTGATCCTCTGAAGAACCATCCGCTCACGTAAAGTCTACTTTGTTCCGTCTTTATTTCTTTTCTTCGCGTCACCAGCGACTGTAGTTTTTCCTTATACATTATAAAATATGAATAAAAAAAATTCTGTTATAACAATCATTAGTTAAGATTCCTGTCATATAAAAAAAAACAAGACTTATTATAAAGTAGAAATAAACAAATAACTGTGAACCATTATCAAATAAAAAAAAAAACAATGGTCTTTTATTTTGGGTGACTGAACGAGATTTTAGTAAACAAATTCATGAAGACGGCTGACCTACCCCAGCTTAAGCGAAAACGTGTCGTTACACCTTCTCCTCGAAAATACGAATAACTGAAATCGGCCTAGCCGTTCTCATTTTATGAATTACTATACATTTTTTACACCATTTTTATATTTATTCTAGAAAATTCCTGTTCCCAATGAGGTATTGATTATTCTTAAAAGATAAATTCTAATAAAATCCAATCGTCCAGTATCAATTTAGTAGAACCTTACATACAGTTAAACCTTCATTATTCGGCTCTCGTAGGACCGGCACCAGCACGGATAACCGAAATACACCACAGGTGGTAGCAGATCAAATTTCACTTACTAAATGAATAAAAGCGCAAATATATTTTTATGTGTGGGCACATAAACATAAAACAGGAAAAACACCGGATTTAGATTTACACAATAAAAAGCATAATAAATCACGGTTAAGAGGTTAAATCTAAAGCACAGATAATATAGGTAAAGCACGACTAGTAGAGGGAAAAAATAAAAAGAACCGCATGCCGGTTAGTAGATATAACCTATTAATAGAGGCCCAGTTAATCGAGGCTTAACTGTATTTTTTTAATTCTTATACTTACGTGGTACGTGGTTTTTCTGTCAGTATTATTAAACCATATTAGCCATTTATGAATATTTGTTGGTAGATAGTATTTTTCGTTTCGTTACTGAAGACGGTTAATCTCCGCCAGTAGCTCTAAAAAGTCGACCCTAAATTGCTTTGAAACTCATCTATAACCATTATGGGCAATATAAATCTAGGTGGGCAATGTAAATTTGGTACTGCGTATACATATATAATTATAGATACAGAATCCATCAGCTCTTAATAAGTTAAGCATTTTTAAAAAATTTTAGTATTTCCTTAAAGATCTCTTTAAAACCTTTAAGATGATATCCATTTGATATTTGAAAAATTTAGAGGACCTTAACTTGGAATTACGGATTAGAAATGGATATTGTAGAAATTTCAAACGGAACGACAAACTAAGTCATACCCTTTTCAACTTTTTGTGCTGAAGGGTATAAAAATTAAGTACTACATATATATAATTTTATATAAAAATGACATCTTAATGCGTTTTTAAAAAATTTTATTTTCTCTTTAGAAATCTCTTGAAAGTTTAAAATGATATCCATATTGAAACATAAAACAATTTTAAATTTTAGAGTCCCGTAGCTCGGAAAATATGGGCGACACTATTTCTGATCGACTGACATTTATTTATTATTATTATTATTTTTTTTTTTTTTTGTAAAATCAAGTTTGCATCGAAAAACTTGATTTCAACACTAACGCGGTAGGACAGACGAACATCGCTCAATCGACTTTGCTATGCATAACAAGTAAGAATATATATACTTTATGGGGTCGGAAATGGAAATTGTAGAAATTACACACGGAATGACAAACTTATATATTCCCTTTTTCTACTTTTTGTGGTGAAGGGTATAAAACATATACCCACGCCCATAAATATCCGCATGAATCCATTAGATATCATAACTAAAAAACATCATGCCGATCACATTGAAGTTTGAGATATTGTATTTATTTTTGTGAACTGATACTACAAAGCGAGCTGATGGAATTAAGGCTATGCAGAAACTAATGAAGGCTACATGCAGCTCTAAACAGTATATAGGAACTGTGCGTTCTAAACCACTTCCGATCAAAAAGTGCGTGAAATGTATGGGAAATCATGCGAAAGACATTAATGTCATGCAAAAGCAATTAATGTCATTTTAATGGGCAATAAATTAGCGGAAGTGTAAAAAAGGGTCTACCACGTGGCTCATTAACATAAGGAAGTCATTCATGTCAAGTACGTAGGTCATTAAAGAATGACAAGGGTAAGATGCCTGTAGTTGTGAAATGCAGGTGTGCATTGTTCTTATGTATAGGGATTTGGTGAGAAAAAGAAAATATGTTAATTTCTGTTTAAGGTTTGATTAAAATGATCGTAATTTGAATAACTAAAAAGTGTAAATAGTAATATTGGGGAGTAGAAAACCTTTATTGAATAATTAATAAAGGTTGTCTAGTTTTCAAATGTATTTTTTTTTTTGTGCGTGGATGTATGAACTGATTTTGTGTATAGGGATTTGGTGAGAATAAGTAAAATGTGTTTAATAATAATTGGGAGTAGAAAATCTTTATTGAATAATTAATAATCACGTCGGCTATTGAAGAATGACGAGGGTTGGAAATGTAAGATGAATGCAGGTGTTAAGTTTATTGAATTTTGATTTTGGTTTTCAATAAGCAGAAGCGATATGAAAGAAAAAATATAAGAAAAATTTTGTTTTTAAAAATTAAAAAATAAAAATTTCTATACAATAAGGATTTTTTTCAAAAGAGTAATAAATTCTTCCAACTAATTGCTTAACTGTGAAGTGCTAGATGACGTGGGTTGACATATTAATAAGTGTGACAATGTGATTAAGCGTTAGGGCAATGTGCGATCACTAGTGTATGACAGGAATAGAGAAGCCAAACACAGTAGTCGTGTTGATAAATGTAAAAAATGCTAACAAGTGTAGTTAGAGAAACTAAAAAAATACAAGTATTTTACACATTAGGAAAAACAAACAATCTAGGAAAAGGTCACTGAACTTTGATTTTTTTGTTTTCATTAAGCAGAAGTGATATGTGATAAGAATGCTTAAGAAAAATTCTGTTTAGTGTAAGGTTCAATTGAAGCATATATATATATTACATATTTATATACACTACAAAATTTAGAACGTAGCATAAACATTACATATTTTAATATACTCTAAGTTTAGAATATAGCAAACATCATACTTTTAAATGTTCTTTTTTTATTTAATTTATGCATGCATTGCAATAATAAACACGTCATACTTTTTAATGTTCTTTTTAATTAAATTTATGCATGCATTGCAATTATACAGAGGTACGTTCTTTCCCTATCGATCATTGCATTCTATGTCAACATAAGTGTTAAATTACACAGCAGTTGAATGCAATTATTGACCATGAAAAGAAATGCTAAATTAGCAATATTTACTTTTAGTTTTTAATTTTAAGCTGAAGATTTTTTGTACAAAAAAAGAAAGAAGTTTGACAAGAACTTTAGTTTTTGGAAAATCTTGCTCGCAATCATTGCGTGTATTTTCTGAAAGCTAAACACAATTGGCAGACCTTGGCGGTATAAACATAAATGTAAACAAGCGCTAAACGATGACCAATTGGCGTATCTTCGCCGTATAAATATAGAGATATTAGACGCTCGCCGCCAAACAGATTTGCGTGTCTTAGTCGCTTAGTAATAACAAGACTAGACATATTACACAATATCATTTATATACATACATATATGAAAAGAAAGACGAATAGCAAAAGGGTAGATGTATAGGGACAGATAATAAAAATAAGAATTTGAGTACATTATTAAAATAAAATAATAAAAATAAGAATTTATGTACATTGAATTTTCTTATAAATAAAAATTAGACTAAATAAGGTGTATTTAATTTTCTTATGAAACACTGCAGAGATAGATACTGAGTAAAGGTATAGATCTTGTATGTGCGTGTGTGTATGTGTTTGTACATATTTGTGTGTGTGAGTTTGTGTTCAATTAAAGTTTTAGGTTTTATTGAAATGATCATGATTAAAATATTTAAAAAAGGGTCAATAGTAATATTTTCGGTATAGAAAATATTTATCAAATAATTAATAAAGTTGTGCTTTTTCAAATGTATTTTTTGTTATTCTTTTTTATTCTATACTATATATTTAAAATATTCTATGTTATTAGCCATGCTTCGTGTAATATTCAATATCATTTATGCATTTAAAGAAAATAATTTAAACAGTTAAGGGTAGGTGTATAGAGACAGACAGAAAAATTGTTAATATATTCTACTTGTGCTTGAATATTAACAAGCCTCTTCAATCATTATGTTACTGAATGATTTTAAAAATTTGTGGATTTCTTTGATCATTTTGCAAGGATTACTATATACTCATGTGAAGTGATTATGAATAATGTTAAATATTGTAAATGTTAGTTTCTTTTTCAATTAACTCTTATTGAAATACTTCAATTAAATCATCTACAGTAAAATGTTGTCGGTTACCATTGAAGTTTGGATTAGGGGAGCTCTGCTGCTGTCGAGAGTTTTTCCCTGACGTGGTATTATTTTGGTCCTTAATTTGAGTATTCCCTATAGTCCTTGGTTATATTTATACAGTTGCCAAGGAGGACAGCTTAGCACGTGGCGTTCAAAGGAACTGCCAATATATAGAGATATTTAAATTAAAAACAAGGCTATTAAAGCCGATATATGTTTCTACTCTTAAAGTCTGCTATATTAAAGTTTTGTTCGAGCTTATATACTACTTTTGAAAATAACTCTTAGCCTCTCTAACTTATTCTAGCTTACCAATACTACTTCATTTGTTTCATTCAGTGTCATGAAATAGGTTTACAGTAACCATTTACAAATCAACATGCTTAAATGCACTCAATTCAATTTGAATTGATCATGATTGAAATTGAGTTTATTGAACTTAGGGCAAACAATATTGTGCTTAGTCAACACGTGTCGACGGTATTATTAATATTACAATATTTCCAAACTACTTGTTGTTCTATTTATGTGTCAATTACATTTATGTGTCATTAATAAGTGTGTGGCCATCAGATACGATACATGCTTATTATTGTTTGATTGATTGTGGTGGTACACTACACCGTTAAGAGAAAAATTATCGGAGTGATTTTTTTTTACAATTTCATAACACCATTACAATATTCTTGCTTACACCAGCATATGTTATAGTAATTTATTTAGTTTTTACAGTATTCATAATTGTATTTATTTAACTGTTATAATATTTTGGTAAGTGGTGATCTTAAGTATTATTACAAATTTTTTTTTCTCTTTTTTTTTATAATGTATTAAATTTTTTTAAGTTTTTGTTACGAAATTCTTTTTGTTTTCCATTATAGTCTATAGTACTGTTTACGCCATTCCTACTTATTAGTCTAAAAGGTCCTTTATATGGGCTTTGACCCTTTTTCCTATTTTCTAGTTTTATTAATACTAAGTCTCCCATGTTTATACTAATATTATTTTTGACGTATTGTGGGCGAAAGTGAAATATGGAATGCACTTATCCCATTCATAATCATTTGCAGTTGTTAACAAGAAGTCATTAAGAACCCTATGGTTTCTTTCTATTGAGTCTAATGTTTTATGGTGGTATGGTGTTGAAAATACTTGTTTGATTTGTAATAATGAGCATATGTTTTTCATAAGTTCATTTGTAAATTCTGTTCCTCTGTCGGATTTAAGTACTTGCTGTGTGCCTATTTTGTCGGCATTGGGTGTTATTCTTCTTGGGGCATTGTATAATATTATTTTTAATTGAGGACTTTTTTATTTCTTATTATCTTTGCATATGCTTCTTTTAATTCTTCTATCGTATATACTCTAAATATTTCATCATTATTTTCTAGCGCTAATTCTTTTATATCTTCTTTCTTCATTTTAGATATCAGTTTTCTCAGAATCAAATCTGGTTTTGCTGATTTATCGCTGAATCTTGCATGCTTATCATCTTCATTATTCATATTCCTGAGATGTAACTTCTTCCTAGTCGAATCTGGTTTCGACGGATTATGGTTACAACCTTTATTCTTATTATTTATATCTTGGGTACGTAATTTCTTCATAATCGAATCTGGTTTCGATGAATTATCATTACGCCCTACACAGAGAAAAAAGTACCTAATAAATACATAGTAAATTAGAACAAAGTTTATAAGATTTCTCTACGGTTTTTTTTCAAGAAGACATTCTTATTATTTTTATAAGGAAAACCTTTTTGAAAAAATCAAGAAGAAAACTTAGGATTTTTACTAGATTCTCTTCTTGTTTTTTTAAAAAGGTTTTCTTCTTGATTTTATAAGGCTTTCTTTTTTTCAATTTTATAAGACTATCTCTTTATTTTTTTAAATAATACTTCTTGATTTTGTTAGATATTAATATTAATTTTTTATTCATATATTTACTAAGAAACTTATTTAATATTGGTAATTATAAAAATTAAGAATTATTAAGTAATAATATTTTTAATAATTTCATTGTTCAGTAAGTAAAAATGCATTAAATATATGATAAAATATATTTGATTAAAAAGCAATTAATTTAATTTAATAATAAAAAGTAAATATTATTATTACGTGGTATTACTGTAATTTGCTTAATAAATTTGCAACAGAGGAAAAATCATCAGACTTAAACTCAAAAAAATACTGCTCTAAAAATGACCATACTTGCTTGCTTTTTGGAGAATATTCAGTCTTAAAAACATAGGAAAACTTAATAATAACGTCTATACATTTCATGTTAGAAACGCACTTCCACTTTAGACCATCACAAAACACGAAAAAATAAGACATTTTTGAAAAATCAGTTCCAACAACCATTACTCTTGGCTGAAGTTTTTCTTTTTTTCTGCATACCTTTTAACAGTTTCTATAATTCTTGGTTCAATATCATTAAGAGTTGGCACTAAAGTGATGAAATCTATTTGGGCATCGGCTATCGAAGGCTTATATTCCTTATTTAATCGTTGTGGCTGTAATAAAGCGTGAAGCAATATTGTACATAAACAATACTTAGAATCTTAATAGAAATAAAGAAATTAGTATATGCAAAATATCACATATGTATGTACATATGTCAAAATTTAAAAGAATGTTGTACCTTTTGTAATATTTTCATTACGTAAAAATTGTACGTAATATTCTCTTGATGCTCGGTCTTTAATTTCAAAGTCAAAAATTTTAAGCAACTTTTTATAATAAGTTTCCAATTTTAAAAATAAATTATTTACTTTGTCCGGGTATAAAAAATCAAAATCTATTTCGACCTTTAAATTAGTTTAAAAGAAGCCAATACTTACAAGTTCATAACCTAAACAATCATTGTATCGTGGCCATTCTTGAAAAATATTCGTCAAAGTGCTGGCATTTTGTATCTCAGCAATTCTATTTTTACTTGTTTCCCTCCAGAAAGAAAGCACTTGATCCCATGGACTGCAATTGTGCTGCAACCAGCACTTTTGCTCGAAATACTTATCTTTCAAAAAGAAATATGCACAAAAATGCACACATACCAATTTAAAAAAATATAAATATGTATTCATACCGTTATGCAAATCTTTAAAGATTCGTCTGCAGTGGCAGGAAAATCATCGAACTTTTCTTTTTCAACATTAGTCCAACGAGAAAATAATTATCCTGTTGGATTTTTCTTTCCGTTTCAAAAAGTATGTTTCCTAGAATAACACCGGTTAATCTTTAGGAAATACTTCGCAGATGGCATAAGGCCATTGCTCCATTTCTGCGTATGTTAATTTGGATCTTGTGCCAACATACTTTTTAATAATACAGTGCACTAACGTCTTCTGGTTTTTTGAGTCAATATAATTATTTTTTTTCATAATATGTAAGTACTAGCTGTCCTTTCACGGTATTTTTAAGGAGGTTTATAATGCTAGTACTGCATATAGAATTGTCTGCTAAGGTGTTTTGTGGGGAGTCATGAAATTCCGAACTACTGAGTTTGTCAGAAATTTTTTCTAGCCATTCCAATATCCGACTACTTGCCGATAAAGTTTCTGCTTCACATATGAATGGTAAGTTCTGAAAAGACACTTAAATGAAAATATGCCTGTTTTTTATAAATATTATATGGCACGAACAATATCTATTCTCCATTCCCTTAGGCCTGCTTTGAATTTAATGAACTCCCCAGTATATTTTTGGTCCACTTTCTTGAATAAGCTGTTGATGTAATTCCAAAACTTAAAAGAATGGTGCACGTTTCATCACGAAGTTCCCAGGATTTAAAAATTGGAAAAATATCTATATTTTCTGTTAAACTCTTCTGATCCGTCATTATTCAAAGTTTGTATTATTTGTTTTTTATATTAGTCTTTTTTGTTTCAATTACAAAAATTAATTTTTTTATTCCAGTTTACTTTGTTTTTTTTTTTCTATTAAGAAGTAATATTTGTATTATTTTTTCCACTTGTTCACTTTCAACCAGGGCGAATTAACAACAGGTGGCCTTAACAGCCCAGGTGACTTGTTATTTTTCCTTCTTCGAGTGTCAAAAATTATAATCTCCTTTGGTTTTGACAGCCGAAAACTATTTGTACAAAAATAAAATGTACAAGTTTCAATCGCAGTGTGGTATTTATGTTCGCCGTGAGTACACCTATTATTGATTCGCCTTGCTTTCAACTAAAAGTTGAATTAGAGGTATTCGTCGCAACATTTTTACAAACATGCAAAAAAATTATAACAGTACAAAAAACAAAAAAACCATAAATATTGTCTCTATGTTGGTCTTTAAAAAAATTAATTAGGTAGCCTAATGAAATCAATACGAAATACCTTTTTGAAAAAATTAATTAGGTAGCCTAATGAAATCAATAAGAAATCCATTTTTTGAACAATTCAGAAGGAAACCTAATAGAATTAAGAAGTTCTTCTCTATGAATTGAGTTTTTTGTGTCAAAAATAACTGAAATTGAGTGAAAAAATTGTAAATAGCAAGTTTTCTTCTTGATTTTATGTGTTTTTCTTCTTAATAATATTAAAAAGATTTTCCATATGAAAATAATAAGGGAATCTCTACGAAAAAGTCTTCGCTTCCTTCTGCTGGTATACCCCTTAGCCTAAAAACGTTTCATAGAGAAAATCTTCTTGAAAGTACTGGGCATTTTTTCTCTGTGTATGTGCACAATATTATTTTCAATAATTATATCTTCTTTTTCTATATCTTCGACTTTATTTAATTGCAATGTCTTCATATTCTGGATGTCATTGATGGATATACATTCCTATATTTAAAGTTGATCAGACTTCTGAGAAATCCATGTTTCCATACTATTTTCTTCTGCACGAGTTAATTTCCAATTATAGGAAATGAAAAAATATATATAAATGAATAGAAATTATTTTTGGCTTAAGTTCATTTATTTTTAAAATCTTTTTTAGAAAGAAAATTTATTTTTACAAATGTGTGCGGCCGTTTTCCAAATAAATTAGACGCTAGCAGAATGAAATGCTGCATTTGCTGGACAGCTACGACCTTCATCAGCATTCTTCGCATCTATCTACCTTAGTTGTGTATTTTTATAAACATCATCTATTTAACCGACTAACTTTGTAAATAAGAATACGAGAACACTCATATTCATATCAACATTAATTTGGTTAGACGAAATTTACACACAAACCAACGTATTTCTTTACTGTTCTCTCTGTATTTCGTCTTGTACATTTGTTTTTGCTTTGTTTCAATCATCGATTGAACACGAATGCAAATTTGTTTTAAGTCATTCTTACTTGTTTACTCACAACCTTATAGATGCTGTTCCAGTATCATTTTGATTGTTATTAAGTAAGCATGAATGCTCGCTGTGCCTTGCGTGCTTATAATTTAATTTTTATTAAATTTTTAGAAATTAAAAATAAATGAACTTAAGCCAAAAATAATTTCTATTCATTTATAAAAAAAAATATATTTTCTTTTTTCTGCACCAAAAAATGTGCGTTTCTTTATTAAATATATTCCTTAGACTATCTATCCTATTTTTCTCAGCATCTATTTATATTAATAATTATGTTTGATGTTTCTTTGTCCTAACTCAAAATATGTTTTTCTTTGTTTAGGTTACTAGTACCTTTTTTTATCAGTAAAACATGTTTTGAGTTATTTGTATTAAGTTAGAAAAGAAAGAATGTGTTTCTTATCGTTACAATAGTTGTATTTATGATGTTTTTCTTATCGTTACAATAGTTGTATTTATGATGTTTGTCTTATCTCTAGCTTAGAATAGTTATATTTGAGTTTATGGATTTATCATCTTTTATTACTATCTTAGTTATATTTGAATCTATGGATTTGTTATTATAATCTTAAAATAAGAGATGTTAACTCTCCTCCTTCTTAAATAAAACGTCCTGGTTTTAAACTGTATATTGTCTCTGTCGGAGCTTGAGAAGTTCTATTTCATATAATTCGTCGATTTTTTTCCTTTGTGTTTCTATTTTCTTTATCCTGTAGCATTCGCAGAATTTAATCATACCATAAGTTAGTAATGCTAATGTACATAGTCCCAATACGAAATAAAATGTGTATTTGACTGGATGTTCTTTGATGGGTTTCAGGAAGGTTGATATTTCTTGGATATTGTTAAATTTGTAATTACCATTAGATTCTAAGATGCGCATTATTTGTAATTGTTCATCGTGTAGGTTATGTATGGCATCTTTGAGTGCTTGTTGGTGGTCGTAGTATTGTTTTCCATCTAGATTTGTTGAGTAATTGAATTGTATTAGTTTAGGTCCATTTATTTTTACGTTATTCCAGGTGTGTTCGTAATCTGTAATGATGTTTCCACTTTCGAGTACTTGTAGCGGTGCGTTATTTTCATGTATTACCTCGCATTTGGCTGGCCTGTTTTCTAATACATTAATAGTACAGTTGTCCGGTTTCTTAATTTTGCATATAACGTTTCCTAGATAATTTTTACATTTTTCGATACTTGTAAATTTATTATTGCATTTTGCTATTCTAGAGTCTAGTAATATTTTTCCGTGCTTAAATGCTAGTGGATACAAATTAAATAGCTTACATTTCGTTTTTAATAATGGGTATTTATAGGTGTTTACAATTGTGTGATGAAAATAAAAAACATTAATATCGGCATATTCTAATATATTTATTATAGGTAGATCTAACGCTTCATTAGACACTATTTGTTGAATATCTTTTAAATTTAAAGTTCCGGAATAAAAGTTTCCGTCATTAATCATTGTAGCGATAGAATGTAGTTTGTTGTATACTTCGGTAAGTATTAAATGTTCTGAAATAGATTCGGGGCTAATTCTTTCTAATATTTTTTTCAAATTCAGAGTTTATTTTCTTTTGTTTATTATTATTTTCTATTAGCATATTCAATCCTGTCTTAATTTCGATTAGGTCATCGTGGTCAGGTGTTCCTGTAATAAGTTTGAGGGCTGATCCTAGAAAATTAAGTGAACGTTTAGTTCTGGAGATTCTAGGAAGTAGTTGTGACTTCAGATTTTCTATTTTAGTTATCAACAAATATTATGCAGAGTTTTGTTCTAAGTTATATGCAAATCGTACTATATTTTCGTAGGGTGTCAAGATTCTAGAAAGGTTTGTCATATGGAATAAGAACGCTGTGTCCTGAAAAACGTATACAGGGTCAGTCTCTATCATTATATATTTTTTGTCTTTTAAGTCTATTAGTCTGTTACCGAATGCGACGGATATATATAATAATATTATTATTCTTTGCATGTTTGTACTCGTATATTATCCTTATGTATAACAATATTTTTGTTTGTAATTATTGTGTTACCTTTATCTTCCTTTAAAATGTGTTTTGAGTATTTCCTTACGTTTTTATTGCGTCGGTGCGTTTTGGAGTATATAACGTCCCCTGCTTGGTATGTAATGTTCTTACGATTTTTGTTTTGATATAGAAGTATTTTCTGTTGGTTTATTTCGATTTTTTCTTTAATATCAGGATGTGTTCCCCGGTTAAAAAACACGTCCTAGGGTTTCTCTCCAATGACTGAGTGTATTGTTTTGTTGTATTGTCGAACGGCATTAAAGATTTCGTCTCCTGGTGAAGAATTGTGTTCTTGAGCTAGGACTCTAGTGAGTTCGATCAGCGTGCTATGAGTGCGTTCCACTTGACCGTTTATTGTTGAATGGTATGTTGGCGTTAGCGTGTGCTCAATATGTAGTTTTTCATAAACCTGTTTTACGCATATACTTGATAATGCTGCTTCGTTGTCAGTCATTATGAATCTAGCATTTGGATAGATTTGCGATAGTATTTCTTCGATGTATTTGTGTATGTTTTTCTTATTTGGAATTTCTCGTATATAGCAATATTTAGAGTACTTATCAGTTGTGGTGATGTATGTGTTTCCGTTCATATAAAATAAATCTAAGTGTAAGTGTTCTCCTACGTGATTTGGAATCGGTGTTGCTCCAATTGGTTGTTTATTTGGTCTTCTTTAGTATTTGTTTGTAAGACAGATTTCACAGTCTTGTGCTTCTTTTTTACACATGGTGCATATGGTTGGCCAAAAATACGTTGTCTGTATTTCTTGAGCGTTATTTTTGTAATTTCTGTGTGCTCGTCTATGTGCTAGTACTACGATTTCTTTTTGTCTATCTATGTTTTCTATATCTTCTGTCATTTTCTGAGCTACTACAACTTTTACATTGGGAAAAGAAAAAATGATATTATCTTCGACGTGGAATAGAGTTTCTTCCTCTCTTTTTATAGCATTTGTTACTTTTGGGCTTTTTATTTGTTCTAATCTGTCTAATAATTCGTCCTTGGTTGAATAGAAAAGTGTGTGTCGTGCATATGAGAAAATATTTTGTAAAGATATTTGCACTAAGTTATCTGTGTTATAGTGAATAATTATTTGATTCTTAAATGTATTTAATGGTTGTTTCACGCGTTTCAATTTTTCGATTGGCGAACTTTGTGCTGAATGTTGTGAACAACTCGAAGTATTAATAATCTGTTGACGTGACAATGCGTCAGCGACGACGTTTTGATTTCCTGGTTTATATACTAATTTAGCGCCATATTCTTCGATGAAATTTTTCCATCGTTTCAATTTTGTGTTGGGATTTCTATCAGATATAGAAAAAATGAGTGACTGGTGGTCCGTGTAAATGGTTAAGTCTGCTATACCGTAAAGGTAATTTCTTAATTTTTGAAGTGACCAAACGATCGCAAGAAGCTCTTTTTCGTTTGTGCTATAGTTTTGTTCGGTTTGGTTAAGGGTTCTAGATATAAATGAAATAGGTTTCTTATTCTGAGAAAGTACAGCTCCTATTGCAAAGTTGCTTGCATCAGTTGTTAGTTCGAAGGGCTTGTTAAAATCTGGTTGAAATAATTCGACTTGTGCTTGTAACATATCTTTAATAGTCTCTATCGCTTCGAGTGCTGGTTTATCTAGATTAATTAATACTTTTGGGCTTTGCTTTTTGTTTACACCGCCACTGTCTCCGCGGAAGAATGTAGTAAGGGGTTTTACTATTGAAGCGAAGTTTTGTACAAATTTCCTATAATAACTAGCTAGTCCTAAAAATGACCTTAATTCTTTTAAATTTTTAGGTATTGGGTAATCCTTTATTGTTTGGATCTTACTAGGATCTACAGTTATTTTATTGTGTTTAATTACGAGACCAAGATATTCTACTGGGTCTTGGAAAAAATGTGATTTCTCGTCAGAATCTTTCATATTTGCATTATGTAATGCGTTTATTATTATTCGAATGTGCTCCATGTGTTCTTCAGGCGAAAAAGAATATATAAGCACGTCGTCGATATAAACGTAAGCGAACTTACCAATATATGGGCGCAGAATATCATCTATACATCGCTGAAATATAGAAGGTGCGTTCTTTAAGCCGAATGGCAGTCTAAGAAATTCGTATTTTCACACTGAATGCAGTCTTTTCTCTGTCTGATTTTTTATCAAGATTTGGTGAAATCCTGACTCTAAGTCTAGTGTTGTAAAGACTTTTGCTTTTCATAAATTTTGAAAAGTCATTGCTCCATCTGGGATAGGGTACCTGTCGGTTATAGTCTGAGCATTAAGCTTTTGAAAATCTATTACCATACGTTTTTTTGGTTTCCCTTCCTCATCTGTGCCTTTTTTCGCAACGGTCCATACTGGAGAGTTGTATGGGCTTTTGCTAGGTTGTATTATTTGGTTGTCTAATAATGTTTGAATTTCTTTATTTATAAATTCATTGTCTGCTATTGGATACGGGTACTGTTTCACCCAAATAGGATCTTCTGATTTTGTCCTAATTGTAGCTTGTACAGTGATTGTAAAGGGCAGAATTTCGTTGGTTTCGTCATTTATTCTCATTATATTTTCAATTTCATTTTTATATTTGTCATTATTGACTGTGTAATTCACTTTTTGTTCGCTAATTTCTTCTTTTCTTTTAAATTTATACGTGATTTTATACTCAAATAAGTTAATTTCTGCTTTTATGGCTCTGAGACCATGTTCCCCGAGAAGCATATCGAACTCTTCTAAGGCTTCAGTTTCGAAAAATACTAAATTGTGGCCAAATAGTGTAATAATTTTTTTTTTGCTTTCGTTAAAGAGTATCCGTGAAGCGTTTTTACCTTAACTGGTTTTATTGGAATAGATTTTCCTATGTTGCACTTAGAACTGATATAATTGTTTGTCGAATCTGTGTCGATTAATATATTAACGGATTTACCTGTTGTTTGGCAGTGCCTCTGTAGACATGGCAATCCGTTTATTCGCCTAAAAAAGCGCTGCCGGTTTCGTAAGTATCTTCGGTGTGTGGTACAAGTGATTGTATATCTTCATCTCTCGTCTGGTTTACTCGTTGAACTTTATTCGGATTATAATTTTTTGATGAAGGCATTCTATCCCTTTTTGTTGGTTGTTGCTGCTTCTGAATGGGTTGTATTGCTGCTGTGGAGAATATTGTGTTGAACGTCTAAATTGTTGCGAACTATCCACTTCCATGGGTTCCTGCCATGGTTGATGATTAAATTGAGCTTGTACATTGGGATTGTACCTCCTTCTATCTTCGTATCGTTGTGGTTCGAAGTTTGGTTTTTGGTTGTATAATTGTGTTGTAGCCAGTGTGTCGAACTGCATATTTGCGTTGTCATGGTATATGGTGCTTGCGATTGCAAATGCAGTTTCTAGGTCCTTTGGATGATGGCTATGTACCGCTTGTGTATTTACTGTTGAGTCCTGTGATGAATGTACGGACTGCTTCCTGATTTGCATATTCTGCCATGGATGCAGATCCCTTATCACCTGACATCTCTATTTTCAAAAGTGCGAGGTTCAGTGCCTTGCTGATTTTGCTGTGGAATTTTTATTTAAATATCTTGAATGTCAAGAATATTTGGCTGTGGTCAAGAGTTTAGACCGGCTTGAGCCCCCAGTTGATTTCCAATTATAGGAAATGAGTAAAAAAATATATTTTCTTTTTTCTGCACCAAAAAATGTGCGTTTCTTATTAAATATATTCCTTAGACTATCTATCCTATTTTTCTTAGCATCTGTTTATATTAATAATTATGTTTAATGTTTCTTTGTCCTAACTCAAAATATGTTTTTCTTTGTTTAGGTTACTAGTACCTTTTTTTTTATCAGTAAAACATGTTTTGAGTTATTTGTATTAAGTTAGAAAAGAAAGAATGTGTTTCTTATCGTTACAATAGTTGTATTTATGATGTTTGTCTTATCGTTACAATAGTTGTATTTATGATGTTTGTCTTATCGTTACAATAGTTGTATTTATGATGTTTGTCTTATCTCTAGCTTAGAATAGTTATATTTGAGTTTATGGATTTATCATCTTTTATTAGTATCTTAGTTATATTTGAATTTATGGATTTGTTATTACTATCTTAAAATAAGAGATGTTAACTCGCGCGCTCTATTATTATCACTATTATTTGCATCATTTTTCTTTGCCTCATTTGCTATCTTATTTTTTTTTTTTTTTTTATTTCTCATAGCCCTTGTAGTTACTAGTATTTTTCTTTTCTTATTATTATTTTCTTTTGGTATCATTTGTTTTAATATTTCTGAATCTAATTCTATCCTGGAAAGTGCGTCGGCATTTGTATTCATCTTTCCTTTTTTTATAAACAATTGTAAAATCATAGTCACTTAAATCATAGAAAATAGTGAAATTAATTGTTTTTGGTCTGTTACCACTATGATTTTTCTGCCATATAAGTAAGGCTTGAAAAAGTTTATGCTCCAATGAATTGCTAACAATTCTCTTTCTATAAGCGGTTTATTAATATCATGCGTTTGTAAAGATTTACTTGCGTAAGATATTGGTAAATCTTGACCTACTTCACCTTGGGATAATACCGATTCTAATGCGTAATTTGATGCGTCTGTTGTCAAAATGAAAGGTTTATCAAAATCTGGGTATTTTAATACAGGTGGATGTATTAGTTTTTCTTTCAGTTGTTCATGTTGGCATTTTTCTGTCCAGATGAATTTTGTTGATTTCTTTAATAGCGCGTTCAAATGTTTTGCAATGTCAGCACAGTTCGGTATGAATTTTCTGTAGTAGAGTTATTTCCGCTTAATTGAGTCTCTAAAAATGCACGAATTTTGGCGCAATTAAACGGGAAACTCAATTAAGCGATACCCGGTTAATTGATTTCCCGACGCAATTAAAACGAAAATCACTTAATTGAGCCAGACGAACAATAAAGCGAAACATCAATGTGTATATAGAAAATAAAATTTATCTTTTTATTTATTGAGTTAAAAGATAACGTTAGTTTATTAAAATAAAAATCAGGTACGTTCATCGTACAATATTTGAAAAGGAACAAAAATTTCAAAATTATACATAAAAAGAGATCAAAACTTAAAAAATGTACATTAAATGTTATAAAAAACATTATGCATTTGATTAAAAAAATCAGTCATCACCGTTTGGATTTTAGATTGTATTATGCCCTGATCTAAGGATTGTGCTATTGAAGTTGTGTTAGCTGGTAAATACTGCAATTCTATGTTTGATAATTTTGCTGATGTCTTATGAGAAGATGCGTTGTCAACGAACAATATTATTTTGCGTTTTTGGTTTCCCATTTCAGCATCAAGGGACAGTAAATTTTCTGCCACAAATTTTGAGTCATCCAAGCTTTATGTTGTGAATGATATTCCAAAGGCAAAACTTTGTTTTTAAAACATCTTGGATTTTGCGACTTGCCTATAATGACAACTTTTTTATAATCACCGGTAGCATTACATATAAATAGTAATGTCAAACGTTCCTTTGAATTCTAAAAGCTTCGGTTTTGGTCCCCTTTTTTTTCATAATGTTGAATTTGGTAAAACTCGGAAACACAAACCACTTTCATCTGCATTAAATATATCTGAAGGCTCATAATTTGATATTAAATTTGGCAGAACTTTATCAAGGAATGCATCCGCCGCATCAGTGCCAGCAGACGCACCTTCTCCTTGCACCTTTTTAGAATTATGCCTTCCCTCTTCTGCCAGCAATGTAGCCAACAATTGCTCGGATTGAAATCGACTCCCATTTCTACGTCGAACTTTTTAGCCTTTTCTAAAATTATATTGCGGGAAATTAAGGCTCCCGAATCACGCATTTGTTTAAACCAAGTTGTAAGGGCTTTTTCAACACTTGAACAGGCACCGCTTCTGTTTCTTTTCGTTCACAATTTCAACGTTTTTGATTTTTCAATAATACAATCTTTGCT
Source organism: Gymnosoma rotundatum (assembly GCA_916610165.2). Taxonomy (NCBI): domain Eukaryota; kingdom Metazoa; phylum Arthropoda; class Insecta; order Diptera; family Tachinidae; genus Gymnosoma; species Gymnosoma rotundatum. The sequence continues at coordinate 62,240,064 of OU744339.1, forward strand.
TTTTAAAATTCTATTGACTGTGGTTTAGAACACATATATTTTTCGTAAAGATCACTTTTATTTAATTTTTCAGAGTCAGCAATTAAATTTAATTTTTGTTTCACATTTAAAGTAATATGTTTTCTCGAAGACATTTTTTGCGAACTTTCCACTTGTTGAAATTTTTTGCTACAAATGTAAACAATTCATAAAAACATATGATTTGGTGTCCCCATTTACATGATGTGCAGAAAAGACCATTTTACATGGTGAAAAGAAACACAGGAACACGACAAATATTTCTTTTGGCCCAACATAAATAGTTTTGCGTTGTGGAGAAAAAAAAACAAGCAGACGAAATCAATTAATTGAAACATTTATTCGTCTTTTTTGCAATGCGGTCTCATTTTAGGAATCAATTAAACGGGAGTCGCAATTAAGCTGAACTTAATTAAACGGGTGCTTTTGCATAGGCAGTTATACGGAATGATTTCGTTTCGTGATTTTAAGTACAATTAAGCGGAAAACTCAATTAAGCGGGGCTCAATTAACCGAAAACAACTGTAATTGCAAAATGCTACGAACCGTCGTACTTCGTCCGCGTTTTTTGGTATTGGATAGTTTTTTATTACATCATATTTGGATGGGTCTGTTTTCACACCGTCTTTTGTTGTTAAATGTCCTAAATAAACTGCTTACCAGGTTCTGGTCTTAAAAAACAACATTTCTTTGGATTTAGTTTTAGATTGTATTTTTGTAATCGGTCTAGTACTTTTATTAAATTTTGATTGTGATGATTTAGACTACAGCCGTATACAATTATGTCATCAACATAAGGAAATGCTTCGGATTCTAATCCCGATAGTGCTATTGTAAGCATTCGCTGAAAACTGTTGGAAGAAATTTTTAGTCCAAATGGGAGTCTTTTAAATTAAAAATGTCCCTGTGGTGTGGAAAAAGCTGTCAATGGTCTGTATTCTTTATTTAACTCAATTTGATGAAAAGAGCTAGTCATGTCGAGTGTAAAAAACCATTTTGCTCTAGCTAATTTGTCTAAAATGTCTTCTAATCTAGTTAGAGGAAATTTGTTATTGACAATTTTCATTAAGCTTTCTAAAATCTACAACAAGTCTCTATTTCTTTTTATCTTCTTCTTTGGTACCAAAAGGAGTGGAGCATTATATGGGCTAATTTATGGTTCTATTATTTCGTCATCAAGCATTTTCTGTACTTGTTCTTTTATTACGTCAGTATGTGTGTGTGGTAGTCTATAGTTTTTTATGTAAACTGGTATGTTGTCTGAAGTCGTGATTGTTTGTTCATAAAAATTGTTGACGGTTAATTTTTCGTCTTCTAAATGAAAAACAATTTGATATTGTTTCAATATTCCTATTAATTGTGCTTTTGCGAATTCGTCATTATGGTCTAATTGCAGTTCATTCACTATTCTTTCAAAACGTTTGTTATTACTCACATTATTGTAACTTAATATCTTATAATTTTTAAGTGGGTCAGTCTGGAGTTGAATGCCTTTATTGTCACAGTTTCGTTAGTTCTGTTTAAAATTTTTACGTGTGTCATTCCACTTTTGGTGCTATTGAATTACTTAAAAATATTCCCTCTTGTAATTGTTTATTAAATATGACGCAATCTTTTTTAAGCTCTAATTTTATGGCTTGTATAATTTCTGTTCTGGGAGGAATTGTTATTTGTAGCGAAGAAATTGGTTTTGATTGCATGGGCAGAATTATGGTAGAATCATTTATAAATAAAGAAATTGTAAATGTCTCGTAATCAATTTTACAAAGATATTTTTGCAGAAAATCTCTACCAATAACGCCATCTGTTTCAATAGGAAAATCTGAGTTTACTAGATGAAAAGAATGTTTACATTTTTCATCTGGTAAGGATAGTTCAAAATCTATTGTGCCTACAGAGTATATTTCTTCCTTTGGGATTCCAGTAAGTTTGCATTTTTGTTCTGGGTTAAATGGTTCGCCCTCAAACTCCTTAGACATGCGACAAAGTGATATGTCAGCGCCTGTGTAGATAAGAAATGTCAAAATTTTATTCTTGTATTTTGTGTTTATAAAATTTGTTCTGTTGGAAAATACTCTATATATTCTTAATTTTGGCTCTCCGGAATAGTTGTGTATTCCGGGCCTGCTTCGTTTTCCGAACTTTGTATAGTGTGTACATATCTCTTGTTGTTTCTGTTTATGTCATTTTGATTATTGTTAAAGTTTCTTCTTTGATTGTTATTAGTTCTATTGTGACTAAAATTTGTATGTCTATTATTGTTGAAATTGTTGTTCCTGGACAAATTTGTGTTCCTTGTTGAATTATTGTTATTGTGATGGTTGATATTTCTTGTGTAATTGTTTCTGTTAAAGTTTTGATTATTGTAAGGCTTATTATTGTTGTAGTTATTGAACGGGTTGTTGGTTCTGTTGTGATTTTGTGATTGATACCGTGGTTTTTCCTTTCTTATATGTAGAATCGCGTTATTAGTTGCCTTATTTTCATTTTCAAGTTCAATTGCAAGTTCTGATGCTTCTTGCAATGCGGTTGGTCGTGACTCGTATATGGGCGATTTAAAGTTTCCATTTAGTCCTTTTTTGAAAGTATCTAGGGCTTATTTATTATTTAATTATTATGTTCTTTTCTGCTGTTGAGGCAGTATTTCCTAGTTTTTCTATCCCTAGTTTGTTTAGGCTGTCTATTATACATAATATTTTGTCTTTAAATAAATTAACTGGCATTTTCCCTCGGAACAGTGTACTGAGTTTGTTTTATAACACTGGTATTGTTATAGTAGTTTTGTATCTGTCTTCTAGCAATTCTTTTAATGCTTCAAAACTTTCTGGTTTGATATAACTTCCTATCCCTGTTCTAACGTTAGATGTTAGTTAAGCATAATAAATGTACTGAAGAAAATCTACTTCTGTTGTGTCTGATAAAGTTTTGTTTATCAGCTCTGCTGTTATTAAAAAATTTTCAAGCTCTACGTAATTACCAGCAAACAATGGTAAAGCTTTTGAAACGGTTCTAAACTAAATACTGCCATTGTGATATTTCGTCCTATTTCAGATTCTTTCTCGTGTTCTGCTAAATATTCTTTAATATTTGTATAAAGGTTTTTGAATTGAATTTTTAACACTATTACTAAATCAGTATTTTCTTGTTCTTCCCCTGCTATAATAATGTCTTGATTTATTTTTTCAATATATTCTAATTTTTCTTTTATAGTTTTCTTTGTATATGTTCTGACTGAATTTTTCTTTAGAGTTTTTAGCACTTCTTGCAGTTTTCTTTATTTTCTTCCATAGCTTGTTAACAAGCATGTTTACCCTTGTTAACTTTAAAATATATATATATATATATATATATATATATATATATATATATATATATATATATATATATATATATATATTAATATTTTTATTTATGTATTATTTTTTTTAGCTACACTAATTGCTTAGATTGTTAATAATTCTCTTTTAATTTTAGACATCGGTAATAGCATTATTTGTGCTTCTTGTGTGTTGTTTTTTGTACATAATTTTTTAAATAATTGTTAATTTTATGAGCTATATATTATACTAACGCTATTATACCTAAAATTATTACATATTCTGGTATTATAGTTGCAGTATTTTTCCCTTCTATATTTTCCTTTCTCCACTGTTTTGTCCTTCTCCAGTATTCCTCGATTGGAATGTAGACCGGCGCTTGTAAGGGTGTCGGTTCTGGCTTATACTCTTCACTTATGAAATTCTCCCACTTCTTGAAAATCTCATCGATTTCCTTCTGCATTTTCTAGTGTATTAACTTAAATATATGCTTTTTGTATTAATACAAAAAATACAATAATTATGCAAAATAATTGACAAATGTTGGTCCGTTAGGGGCAGGATCGCCATGTGGTATTATTTTGGTCCTTTATTTGAGTATTCCCTATATTTCTTGGATATATTTATACAGCTGCCAAGGAGGACAGCTTAACACTAGGCGTTCAAAGGAACTGTCGAAATATGTAGATATAATAAAATTAAAAACAAGACTGTTAAAACCGATATATGTTTCTACTCTTAAAGTCTGCTTTATTAAAGTTTTGTTCCAGCTTATATACTACTTATGAAAATAACTCTTAGCATCTCTTACTTATTCTAGCTTACCAATACTACTTCATTTGTTTCATTCAGTATCATGAAATTGGTTTACAGTAACCAATCACAAATCAACATGCTTAAATGAACTCAATTCAATTTGACACTCATTCATGATTGAAATTGAGTTTATTGAACTTAGGGCACACAATATTGTGCTTAGTCAACACGTGTCGACTGCATTTACTTGTTTTTCTATTTATGTGTCAATTACATTTATGTGTCAATTACATTTATGTGTCATTAATACAGTGCGTGGCCATCAGATAGGATACATGTTTATTATTGTTTGATTGATTGTGGTGGTACAATACACTGAAAAGATATAAGCAAAATACTCAATTAAGTGTATGTGTGTCATCAGGTAGTATTGGGAGGTAGAGAAATTGCGCAACCTCAATCGTCCCTAGGTTGTAAATTCGTGGGAGTATTGGGACAATTGCGTTATATCGTAAGGGCTTTGAAGATGGGCTGGGAAACGATTTAAAGTGCCGGGAACCATCCGTTCACGGTAGAAGTTGAGAATACTGCACCATCCGGCTCTTAATTGTGCTTAGACTGATCTCCTGTGTTTGGGCAGAAGCCTCTCGTCTTGTGAAATCCCGGGTGTATTCGTGTAGGACTTTATTACATCTATAGCTATTTATGGCGTCCGAGTCCGCCTGCCGATGCAAAAGTTTTTAGGTATCTGTAACGGTCATCCGGTTTATTGTAGATGGAATAATATGCTGGATGGCATTACAATAACGCCTAAGGTCCTGCCGGATGTCTCGGGGTGGATAATCTTGCATTATAACTTCGTGGTTAAGGTCACAGGGCAGTGGAAAGCCTCTAGGAATTGCTTGGTCAGTAGTTCATTATGTTGTCTGACCGGAAGCATCCTAGTCTCTTCAAGGAGGTGATCTATGTTTGTCATTTTGATACATCCAGTCGTGATTCTGAGCGTATTGTGCTGTGCAGTTTGTAAGAGTCGCCATTTAGTATCGCTAAGACGAGAGGTCCAAATCGGGGCAGCATAATTAAGTAGGGAGCGGCCAATTGCCTTATATGTTGTCACTATCGTCTCCTTAGTCATTCCCCAGGAGGTGCCTGGGAGTGCTCTTAGGACCTTGTTCCGAGTTTTTACTTTGTGGTGGATGTAGGGGGCTTGCGATGAGAAGTGATGGAGGCTATCGAAGACTACGCTTAAAATTTTTGGGTTCTGTACCGTAGGGATAAGGCGGCCTTCGACCGAGATGTCCAATTCCATTCTTACTTCTTTAGTCCACGAAGTGAAAAGGGATACCGAAGGCTTTGGGGTGATAGCTGAAGTCTACGTTCTTGAAAATATTCTGAGATGGTGGCCAAGTATTGTGAGATTCTGGCACTTTTGTCGTCAATTTTAACACCAGATGAGTAGATTGTGCAGTCATCTGTGTACGACACCATCTTGACATCTTGGGGTGGTGCAAGAGGTTTCGCAAATTAAGTATTAAAGTGTATAGATGACAGTACTCCTTCTTGTGGCACACCCATTTTTATCTTGCAGAGTTTTGACTTCTGGCCTCTGAACTTAGCAAACGCTTGACTGCCACTTAAGTGATTGGCAATCCAGCGTTTGACATCGTTAGGAAGAGTAGAGTTCGTGATGTCATTTATCAGTACAGAGTGATCGACCGTGTCAAAGGCCTTAGATAAGTCCAAGACTGCAACAACTGTGTGCTGGCATGGTCTTTGCTGATTAACGCCATCTGCGGTTTGGGTAGCTATCATATTTAAAGCCGTTGTATATAGGGAAAGAGATAGGGTAAGAGATGTTGTTTTAGGGTTGGCAGTAGTATCGCCTTTAGTAGCTTAGCTACGGGTGATAAAAGGGAGATCGGGACATAAGACTCTCCTATTGTAGGGAATTATCTGGGCACAAGTGGGGTGGAGTAATTGACGAAGAGAGTCATCAATAAATTCTGAAAAACCCTGCCAGTTGGCTTTATTATAGTTATTATAAGTGCACTTATCAGGCTTAACGAAGTTTCTCAACAGTTATCACAATGGGGATATGGTCCGAGTTACATGCAACATGGGTTTGCCAGCTTGTATAGGCAAGTAGTGATGAGCAGACAATGGAGATGTCTGGTGAGCTTACACATCTTGTTGCGAAGTCTTCGTTTATTGCGGCAAAGTCTGATTCGTCTATCTGTTCTGCAAATTGAATACCGCGAGGGTCTTCTGATAGTTGAGAATACAAACTCTCATGATGAGCATTGAAATTACCTAGTAGTTTTCTATTATTACCTTGCAAGAGATGGGCGGGATATAAGCATTAATGATTTCTATTTCTGTGCCATTAATTGCCACTGAAATGCTCATAACCTCCAGGTTGGGGTCAGGGACAGGAGGATTTCAGGGATTGTCAGTTTGTAGCTGACATTTTGCTCAATGATGAACGCCAGTCCTCCTCCATGATCCCTATCCCCGTCACATCTAATGATTTAATTACCGTACGCTGAGTGTGTATAGTTACTAGTTAGGTTTGTTTCCTGAATAGGGGCTACGAGTATATTGTTATCGTGCATAAGTATGTTTGGTGATTTCCGAGAACTTATTCCTGAGGCCATTACAATTTAATTGCGTGATATGGAAAGATTCACCGGGACCAGTAGTTTGCACTAGCCGCTGAATGGGGAGGCGTGGCGGTGTGATAGTCTCGAATGGTGTTTTCGGTGTCAGTCGCTGAAGTGAGGGTGAGTTGTGTACAATTGATGGGGTATTGCGAGCAGGTGTAAGTTGCGCAGTTAAGTTTAGGGAGGTGCTGGTAGCTGAGGTGGTATTTGCACAGCATGCGGCTAAGAAAGTAGCATTCCAATCCCTGTGTGATCTCAAATTTGTACTTCGCGTCATATGACACCATTTTATGCAACCGTTGCACTGTACAGATGTTATGTTCCTCCGAATCATCGTGTTAATATCGAGTATGTAAACTGATAAATTTCGTTGCGCCTCACAGATGGGGATGGTATTTGAACCTGTGGGGTTGCATTGGGAAGAGCAGTGCTGGTGTTAGGTGGTTGATTGATTACTACAGCAACTCGCCACAAAGCTTTGAGACCATTCACGGTGGCTGGTGAGACATGAGCACGTTTTTAGGTGGCACCACTTACCACAAATTTAGCAACTGACCGATGTGACGTTACGCGTTATTCTGTTCTGACACACTGAGCAAAACCAAATCTGTGGACCTAGGTTTTGTTTAATGCCAGCTATAAATATAAAAATATAAAATAAATAAATATAAATATAAAAAAAAATATTTTAAGCAAAATTACTGGTATGTTTTGCTCACCTGTGGAAACAACTTTCGGTTTGTACAGCTATTGCAGGTTTGACAATCTTTGGTTGAGGTAGACTCGGGTCGTTCTGGAGCGTAGGTCCAATTATCGTGGGAACGAGGAAGAGGTTGCTGTTGTTCAATCGTTTTCTGACATATCAAGTTAAATCGATAATTATATTCCTCCAGTCAGAGGTTGGTTTGGAAGTTTATATATAAAATTAATATATTTGTGTGTTTCACCATGTAATAAAAAGGTTTCGTTTTTAATTTTTCCTTGATATTGTTGTTAAATTGGATTAATAACAACAATTTGTAACAATATAAACAGCAACAATATAAACATCAGGGTAAATAACAACTATGAAAATATAATAAAAGATTTAAAACGTTCTTAACATCAAAAGTATAGCAACTATAGGTATGGAGTTTTACAACGATATACGTTTTTTTGAAAGAAATTGATTACAAATACAAGACAAGAAGACGGATATAATGCCGTTTTAAAGTCGAAAGCTTTAAAAACAATATGAAAAAAAACACCCTAGAAATAACTTTACCTACAATTTTCAACATTTTAATTAAATAAATAAAATAAATTCAATTTATAGCTGAAGCAAATGTATCAAACTCGGCCCTTGCACTGTTGGCGTTCTAGTTAAAAACGAAATAAAAATGATAGTGTGGCATTGCCGTTGTCTTTATCGACAAAAATAGTGACAAAAATATAACGGTATTCTTTATTTTGAAATGAAGATAGTAACAACAATAAAACATTATTTCTCTGTCGACATCATTACCCAGCAAAAAATTAGACATTACCCTTAAAAGTACTTGCCATATATGACTTATTTTTGTGATTCATATATATTTTTTGTTACATTATATTAGTTCACAAAAAAAAAGGAAGTAGTATTTGAACTAGTTCTTTAAGTTAAACGAGAATACCTTTAAATACAAACTAATGATCATCATTAGTTCTACAATAATTAATGTAATCAATTCTCTGTAATTGATTATAAAAGTTGTCTAGTTGGGAAATCCTTCCGCAAAAAATACTTAATTCTGCACTTGATTGCCTTTTCTAAAATTACTTACTGTGTATTAGCGACGAAGATCAAACGAACAGAACAAATAAATTCAAAATAAAAACAAGCTTATCATGCAGTTCGAAAATTTAGTTTCGGAAATAGAACAAAAATCCCACTTACACTGAGGGTATTAATATCATTACCAACGTTTAGTTAGAAAAAAAATTGCAGGACATTTGCTAGTTTTATTGTTAGCGATATTGCAGACTTTCGTATATTGATTTCAGTTAAGGAGTAATCTCTTCCAACACATATTGGAAGGCAGTTTTATTAAGTCTGAATGTGTTTACCAATATTAAGAAATAAAAAAATTTATATGTACATACATTTACAAATGGTTTTATAAATCAAACGTTTCTAAAAAAGAATAAGGAATTGCAAAGATGTTGACGCTTTGTCATAGCATCTTCACTTGAAGTTGAAAAAATCTTATTATTTAGAATCTTTATTCATAATTGTAAAAAAATTCTAGCTAATCATTGGCATTTAATGGGTGAATGTAGCGATCCCGCGCATAGCATATGTAATTTAGAGTGTCAAACTGCAAACCTTATTCCTATATTTTTTCATATCTTTTCGGCATATGTTTGTCATTTCTTCATTAGAGAACTTTCATTTATTGTAGGTGATATAAATATAATTAGTTCAACTGAAGAATTATGTGTATTTACATATTTAAAAAGTTTTAGTTAATGATGATGGTGATGAAACTAAAGTCAATAGAACTACAACTACTTAATTATGTTTGACTATAAAATCAATTTATTACAATCGTTATGAATTCAATTTAATGAAGCGTAAAGGTGTCTTTCCGTATGACTAATAAGATTCAGAAAGTTGTCTAGAGGAAACACAGCTACCACCTCGATCATGTTTTATCAATAACATTACTAATGAGTAGTGCAGTGAAGATGATTATGAACACGCTGAAAAGGTTTGGCAAACATTTAAATGTAACACAATTTTTTGGCTATCTTTTATTATATTTAAAAGTATATATTTTATTGCTTTGTCATGTATTTAAAAGTTTTCATAATGTTTATGAAGACAATTACAATGTAGATCCATTTCAATATTATTATAATATCCCTGGGCTATCCTAGGATGCAATGTTAAAACCAATTGAAATAGAGTTGCAACTATTGACTGATATTGACATACACAGTTTTACTGTACGGAGGATACGGGGAAGTATTTAATAATGTTAGTAATTATGATTTTACTAAAAATTCGAATTATCTAATGTATTTTGATATAAAAATTTTATATGAATATGCATTGTCGCAATACCTCTCCAATAGAAATTTTAAGCGGCTTGAAAAAAGTAAGGAGTTAATATAGATAAATATAGAGGAAGATTCTGAAATTGGATATATACTCGTATATTAGAGGTTGATTTAGAATAACCAATCGCACTGCACGATTATAATAATGACTTGCCATTTTGTGCACAAAACAAGACAAAAGAAAATGTAAAGCATGAAACAGCGAAAGTAATTTACAAATTTAAGTAATAAAACCAATTATTTAATACATTATACCAACCTTCTACAATGTCTTAAAGATGGATTGATTTTAAAGAAATTAATAAAATTCTTTAATTTAATCAACCGAATGTTAAATCAATTTATTGATTTAAATCTATACATATAACAAAATAGTAACGAGGTTATTTCTATACATGAAATTTGAAAATTGTGTGGTTTGTGTAGATATTAATCGATATAGGATACAAAACGCCTACTTTTGGAATTTTTATCTGTCTATCTATTTATCCGGCTATCTGTCTATCTGTCCGTCTGTCTGTCGGCTTGTGTTAGCATCACGTAAAAACTACTGAATGAATTTGAAAAAAATTTTGTGAGGAGGTCCCTTAGAACCTTTGTTCCAATACAGAATACTTTTTTTTTCATAACAATAGGTCATTTCGTGGACAAAATAGAGAAACAAACGCGAAAGCACCCAATTTTATTGGTAAAATGATACTAAAGCAGTTATCAGCACATCTTATTTTTTGTAGAAAAAAAATTTTAACACTCTCGTATTTATAAAATATATAGTTAAATTTGAATTTTTAATAAAGTTAAAAATGTCACGCAGAGGAAGTCCTGGGCACTGCTAGTAATCATTATTAAACATTCGCTAAAAATTCATTTGAACAAAATTAAATTATTGAACAATGCTGTGTACGTTAAGACTATGGAAAATGGTGATAGACAAGGATATTAAAATAGCAATAGTAAAAGTAAGCGGCTAGGAGTTAAAGCTCTAATTGCAAGACCTAACTTTCATAGTTGTCACAAATTTCACGACGAAATTATATAAAATGAGTAGAGTGTGGACTGAATATAAAAAACCCATTTATATTGGCTTTTCTGTTTTAGAGCTATCGAAATGGAAAATGTATAATTTTTATAACGATTACATGAAACCCAAATACAAGGCAAATATTCAACTCAATTATATGGGTACAGATTCCTTCATATGATGACATTCGTAATGATATTGTACATCACTCTGACACATCCACATATCAGAACGAAAACCCATATAATTTCCCACTCATGAATAAAAAACAGCTAAACAGCTCCTTTGAACAGCTAAACAGCTTCTTTGACCAGCTAAACAGATTAAAATAGCCCTTGATTTGTGTTAAACAAAAAGCATACGAATTTCTTCTACTTGTTCCTAATTTTACAGCATTATCAGCACTTGGAGGTTTAGCAACCGTGGATCTGCTGTTGTTATTGCAATCAATAATATTAAAAAAATGGCTGTATATCAAACCATATTAAACTGAATTTGGCCTCTTTTATAGTACATCTCCAAACAATTTATTTAAATTTAGCTAATCGTCGGCTGTAAGACCTGGATTTGAAGAAATATGGTAAACAACTTGAACATTTTAGAGTTGCTTTTTATGCGGGGAAATTTACGTAAGATACCTCTAGCACAAGAATTTAATATTGATAATTTGGATAATTCAAATGGTTCGGAAACACATTGAGTAGCATATTATAGACACTATTAGCCATATTCATAAAAAATAAAATAGATTTGAATTGTATTTTAATTTTTTATGAATACGGCAGTATAACTATACGGAATATTTTAATAGTTTTGGAGATTTATAACCACCATTGGAGGTCATCAACTATTTGAAGTCGCCTATAAAGTATAATTATGACCGAAAAAAAATCCAATATATTTAATTGTGGTCACTTGTGCCTAGAATTTTTATACAATAAATATAATTTCAAATAAAAAAAGCAAGTTCTTTAATTTTTGAAATAAAAATAATGCTGAAAAAATTATTTCAACTAAATCTTTACCCGGAATCTGTAATATTAAATGTCATTATCATGCGAATTTAAATTTCTCGAAAGAAACAATATATGCCCCATACCTAAGCAAAATACCAGAATCCGGGATAATCAGTGAACTTAAATCTCAAGGTGTCGTTGAAGTCTACAAGTATCTCAAGAAAAATTCGGACGATAAACTAGCCCCTTGCAGGGTTGTCTTGCTGACATTTGACCATTATTATACACCAGAAAATCTCGAAATTTCTTGGCACAAAGTTAGTTCGTCCTTACTACCCAAATCCAATGCGCTGTAAATGTTGCCAAAAACTTGGTGCAAAATCTCCCCACTATGCGAAAACTGCGCACTGCCTCCTCACAAACCAAATAATTGTACACGCGAACATCCCTGTTCGGACGAACATCCCTCTACTTCTAGAGACTGCAAATTGTTCAAGCAACAAAAAGAAATATTAAAAATAAAAACCAAAGACAGATGTTCCTTAAAATCTGCTAAAAAAAATATAATGCACAAAATTTCCTACCGCTAAAATTTGTTCAGTCTAACTCTGACATAAACAAAAACAAACATCCCAACAAACCAACAGAAAATAACTCCAAATCAATAGAAAACACTTCACAAATGACTAATAATACTAATATTCCAGCAGCAACTAGCATTCAAAAAAGTAACATAGAGTTAACAAATATAATCTAATTTTAATTCAATTGTTTTACCAAAAACAATAACACAAGAAAAAAAAAAGACAAGAGCCAACAACAAGCATTTCACAAAAAACTTCATCTACAATAACAACACAATCAATGACTAAAGCTGTAGCTATTTATCTAACTAAAGCTAAAAACACAGAAAAACATAAAGAAATACTTACACAAATCAACAATACCTCTATACCAAAGCAAGCAAAAAATCGATACACGTATGATGATCAAGAAGAAATTATGTTCTTGATAACGAATAATTACTTTCCTAATTTTTCAGCATGGATTTTAAAATAATGCAGTGGAATATAAATGGACTCATTAATAACTTTCATCAACTCAAACTAATAATTAAAAAATCATAATTCAGATATTATTTCCATTCAATGAACACACATTCCTTACAACACAAAAAATATCATTTTTTTTCCCTAAGCAATACAATGCTTCTATCGCAATTGAAGTTAATATTGGCTAAAGTTTGCATTTTTTAATACATACATTCCACCCAATCAACCTATCTTAGTAAATAACCTGAAACAGATTTTGAGCAAAGTTACATTACTACTTATTATTTCTGGAGATTTTAATGCATGGAAAAATTTCTGGGGTCCGACTGCATCTAACACCCGAGGTAAAATCATGGAGAATTTTATTCTTAATGAAAATTTAATAATTCTAAATAATGAATATCCAACAAATTTTTATACTCACAATACCTTTACTCACGTTAATATTACCTTATGCTCTTCTCAACTTGCTCCTTTTTGCTCTTGGAATACTTTTGATCACCTACATGGAAAAAAGTGTCAATAAAATCTACGGTAATTGTATTCCTAAAGTTAAAACAAATTATGCCAAATGGCCTTTATTCGGAAGACTTTGCGTAAACAATATATCCGGAATAAAAATATCCTCCAACGTCAACCAGCAAGCAGCATCTATGGTAAAATACATTAGATCGGCTGCAAACCAAAGCTTACCACAAAGTAAACGTACAAGAACTAAGATCCGAAAACAAAAACACTGGCACAACTACGAAAAAAATAGAAATGAAACTAATCTAATCTCCTACAAAAAATGCAACGCAATATTCCGAAGAGCCGTTAAAAAAAGTAAAGCTGAGTGCATTTACAAATTCACATCCAATATTAATCCTCATTCTACATCCCAGCGTATTTGGAACGATGTAAAACTTTTATCTTGTGCTAAGAGCTATAATTCAATAAAATATATAAAAACGGTTTCAGGCATGCTATTATCTCCTATTATTATAGCAAACTGCTTTCGTAAACACTGGGCGACTTTATCAGAAGACAGCAATTTCTCAAGTATCTTTCGTTCAAATAAATTAAATATTAACAGCCGGAACTATAATCCTAAAATTTTTAATTTCCATGCAAATAAAATAGAAAACCCTATAAATTTAATGGAACTTGAAGACTCTTTACACTCCACCAGAAATAAAACACCGGGAACAGACCGCATATCGTATTCCATGCTAAAAAATTTACCAATGTCTTCCAAAATACACCTACTTACAATTTTTTTAACATCTTCTTCTTTACCCACAAGCTTGGAAAATGGCAGCCGTTTTTCCTATTCCAGAATCCAACACAGGCAAATACTCCATATCTGGATACCGACTAATATCCCTCTTACCATGCATAAGCAAAATCCTTGAGAGAATAATAGCCAGAAGATTGATGTGGTTTCTAATCAAGTAGCTTTTATGAAAATACAGGGTACTGAGGACGTCCTGCTGTATCTACAAGACTTTATTTACTCTTTATTTCAACTAAAAATCATATAAATGTACTGTCTACTGATTTTGAAAGAGCATTTGAAATCCATATAATACTTCAAAACCTCGCCGATCGGAAAATTGGAAAAAATATGTTTGGTATTAATAAAGTTTCTTAAGCAACCGTAAGTTCTGCGTGAAATTAAACGGCCACCATTCAAAGCTTTTTTCTCTGCAGGGCTTCCCCTCTCGGTCATAATTATCAGTATCGCTTTCAACTAATTTAGTAAAATCATTTCCACTTACAAAATCATCGAACACGCCATTTATGCTGACGACGCTGTTATATTTACAAAAACCAAAGACAGCAACAAAGCCTGAGTCTTCCTAAACATTTTTCGAGATATTAATAATTGGTGCCTAATATCTGGTGCAAAGCTTTCTTTAGAAAACTGTTCTCTGTTACACATTTGTAACAAACATAACTGCAATAGGTTCGACCTTAATTACAACAACGTTCGTATAAAACGAGTTGACCATTTACGTATTCTAGGAGTAGTATTTGACAAGAGTTTCACCTTCAAAGAACATTGTGTACAACTTAGAAAAAAAAATTAATACCAGAAACATTACACTGTCAATTTTGTTGTCCAGAATTGATTATGCTCTACCAAATATGGATGGTGTGCATCAACGCACATAAAGCTTATCAAATCACTCCATTACGCCGCAATTCGATACGTTGTTAGTGCTTTCCACACTAGCTCCATTATAAACTTACTTGTCGAAGCTGGTCTACCTTCTATCGAAGATCGAACCACAAAGCTTACTTATAAGCTAATTCCAAAATTTTCACACTCCGCAACAAAATAATATTTCAGCAAACATCAAAAGCAATAAATTATAAAAAAACACCTACAATAGAGTCAACTATTTCAAGATGTATAAATTTTTCTCGCATAATCGGTATTTCAAACAGACCACTACTTTTTAAACAAGCATCAGAGCCTCCATGGTTAATAGACGATACTTCATTTATTTTATCCACGACTAATTTTGCCACGACAACAACATCAGCAGACGTGTATAATCAAATTTTTAAAACAACATGCGAAAACTTCGTAAAGCAAAACTGGAAATTTTTGTTCTCAGATGGTTCCAAATCAATTAATTACACAACATTTGCAGTGGTTCAAGAAGTCGGCGCAATTATAAAATGTGGGCGTATCGTTAGAGATTGCTCTGTTTTTACAGCTGAAGCCTTAGCAATATCAATTGCAGCCCAATATGCCGCAAAAAAATTACTCGAAATGTATTATTTGTACCGATAGTTTTTCGTCAATCCTTGCAATACAAAATACCAAGCATGACTCCATTATAATCAACAACACAAGAAATACCCTTAATACCAGTAAAAATAAAATAAAATTGATGTGGGTCCCATCGCATCAAGGAATCCCTGGAAACGAATATGCTGACCAAAGCACTAATTATGCCAGTAGAAGACCTCTACTAAACTTCTTTATCTGGGAACACAGGGATACTATAAACTAAATGTACTCCAAACCACAAGCAGCATTTAATTTCAGATGACACTCCTACCAACACAGCTACAAAAATGTTAATCCACTTGGGATTAAACCAATCTACCCGAAATCCTGTTCACGTTACAAAACCAAAACAATAACAAGGTTCAGAGTTGGACACAGTAAACTTTCCCACGCTTATCTACTATAAAAAAATCTGCCGCACATTGCACAAATTGCAATACACAGCTCAACATTTTACATATTTTACATTAATGTACCATTTACAAGGACTCCAGAAAAAATATCTTCGGATCGAATCCTCCATCTGAATTATTAATAAATACATGTAGTAGACATATTGATCAGCTATGTAAATTTATATATATAAAATTATAATTTAATCTATAAGTCGGAGTTGAAAGCCTAAGTTGCTATTACTCCTTTTTTCTTCTTTAGTTATAATTGCATTTTGTAATTGAATTTAAATAAAATAAAAATTATTTTATAATGACCCCCGGGCATAAGTATCAACATTACTTCTTTGATAAGTCTCTTACCATCTAAATAACTTAATGACAGCTTTGTTGTATACTGTGTATAGATAGATCAAAATATATACATTGCAATATAGTAAAGCTTTTTTTCAACAAACATTTCCTAAAATCATTTCTTGTTAGTTTGTTTGTTATACTTTTTTTAACTCCTTTTATTTTCTTTATTTCCTTATCAACTTTGTCTATTTTAACAGAATGCTTTTAAGATCGTAAACTAATAAATTCCGACCATTGCACTCATCTTCCATTACTCCCAAAACTTTTTTTTATTCATAAGGGTTTTCTTTCTGATATATGGCTCAGAGAACTGCAAGAGTGTCTGTTTTTAATACTCTAAGTATACTCATCTTAAATGCGGTTGCGGTGTGATCGCCACCGCATTTCTTAAGTGCGAGTATTTACTATACCCATTCCATTTGAGTATAAGTGTCTACCATACTCAAGTAAAATGTTTGCGATGCTGGCTTTACTTTATTCGTACTCATACTCACAACAAACACCAAGAGAGAGATTTTAACGTGTGTAGTGAGAGGAAAACAGAGTTATCAGATCAGAATTATTAAATCAAACACAATATCAAAAGTCGCCAATGTCTAAATTAGCTAACATACACACTTCTTTGAAATTATGAAAGTTTATTTAATATATAACAGAAAATAAATTTAATAAAACCCGTAAAATTCGCCATATTTTCATTTATTAAAAACACAACAAAAGTTTACTTATAACTTAAGAATAGTTCATTGTTTATTCGTATTATATTACGTTTTTGTTAGGGGTTTTTTTAAAGTTACACAGGATAGAAATTTAAAAATTCTATTCGTTCAGCAAATAGATTTTTAAAATGAACAAATAGTTATAAAAGCAATAATTATATTTAACAAAATAAAATATGTAAACTAAAAACTTTATTTTATTTATTATTATTATTTATGAGGTCTAATGACATTCAGTCAATGCAATATTACATCTGCGTATATACAGTTTTGTTAAAACTAAAAAAATTAAGTAATTTTCCTTCTATTCATGGATTCGAAAAATAAATTTATTTTATTTTTTATAATTTTGTTTTCCTAAATACCGTTAGTAGCACGTTTATGACAACAATGCGCATAAACTGAAAATAATTGTTCATAACAGCAACAAAATAAGTATACCTGCTTTAAATAGTGTACCAAAGCTATGCCTTTAAGCGGTTTTTATTGCATTTTATTCATTAAATATGTGTTGTATTTCATACCTATGAAAACGGTTGTTGTCTGTTTTTCTGCTTCTAATATTTAAGCAATAGATTTGATCAAATTTTGTTTTTTTTTTATTGTTTTTAAATAGATCTGCATACAATGCAGTATTTCATAAAACGGCAGTAAAAAACTTTAATAGGGTAAAAATGTGGCAACGTTACTTACAAATAAACAGAATTAAAAAATTCTCGCGTACGAGTATAAAAAATACTTAAAATTCTGATTGCGATATTTTTGATACTCGTTTTTACAGGAATGGGTAAAATAAACACCGCAACTTTTTATTGCGGTGTTTAAAATACTCGAGTATGAAATGTATAGAGTAAGTATAGAGTAAGTATGCGGTGTACTCATGAGTTGCGGTGTACTCGTGCAGTTCTCATCATACAGATCATTTGTTCTTATATTATATATGAAGGAATCTGTACCATCATATAAATTATCTACATCAAAATACATTAGATAATTCGAATCTTTAGTAAAATCATAATTACTAACTTTGTTAAATACTTCCGGCGGTACGGTGTATCCCGCACAGTAAAACTGTGTATGTCAATATCAGTCAATAGTTGCAACTCTATTTCAGTTGGTTTTAACATTGCATCCCAGGATAGCCCAGGGATATTATAATAATATTGAAATGGATCTACATTGTAATTGTCTTCATAAACATTATGAAAACTTTTAAATACATGACAAAGCAATAAAATATATACTTTTAAATATAATAAAAGATAGCCAAAAAGTGTGTTACATTTGAATGTTTTCCAAACCTTTTCAGCGTGTTCATAATCATCTGCACTGCACTACTCATAAATAATGTTATTGATGAAACATGATCGAGGTGGTAGCTGTGTTTTCTCTAGACAAGTTAC
The DNA here is from genome assembly GCA_916610165.2 of Gymnosoma rotundatum. Taxonomy (NCBI): domain Eukaryota; kingdom Metazoa; phylum Arthropoda; class Insecta; order Diptera; family Tachinidae; genus Gymnosoma; species Gymnosoma rotundatum. Next base: position 62,258,581 of record OU744339.1, read on the forward strand.
TAAATCTAAGTAGTCATACAGAAAGACACCTTTACGCTTCATTAAGTTGAATTCATTACGATTGTAATCATATTGATTTTATAGTCAAACATAATTAAGTAGTTGAAGTTCTATTGACATTTTTTTATCGCCATCATCATTACTAAAATTTTTTTATATATGTAAATACATATAATTCTTCAGCTGAAGTAGTTATATTTATATCACCTTCAATAGATGAAAGTTCTCTTATGATTCCATTTGTAAATGGATGTACATATAATTTTTGTTTTATTTCTTAATATTGGTGAACACATTCAGGGGCAGAATTACCGCATACGTGATCGATTAAAATTTGTCGTAATTTTTCTTTTTGAGATTATCGCATTCGTTATCGTACAAGTGCAATCGTAATTTTGGATGATAGCTTACGAAAACGAGTGTGCAATCGAGTATTAGCTGTTATAATTTCATCCGTCAGCTCTACAACGATCGAAAGATAATTTGTTTTTACAAATTTTACTATTTTTGCAGGATCAATATTAATAAAATAAATAGGAAACAGAAGGATGCTTTGGCTCAATACATGGTATAGCATCCCAACTTAGCCAAAAATATGTTACCAAACTGCTGTTAAGGTAAGGCCACAGTAAAAAAATTATGGGATGACCTGTCTGTCATACTAAATTCATATGGTCCACCAATAAAAGACGTAAAATCTTGGAAAAAGGTAGAATAAAAATAGTTTAATATATATATATATTTATATAGACACATCTATATATAAAATAATACTTCAATTTAGGGTTTTTGCTGACCAAAAGCATCAAGCAAAAAAAAATTTCCTACAACAAAGCATCGAAACAGAAAACAGGAGGTGGCCCTTGCGAAGAAATTTCATTGACTGCTGCAGAAGAACAAATTATTGAGGCTACTGGAGTAGATCTTCATATGGAAGGAGTTGCAGGGGTTAGAAGTTATAGCATACTAAATTCATCAAACACATATGCGCTAGATGCGTCGATCGGTGAATATATTTATTCAATTGTCGATGACAGTGTAAATGAACAAATAAAGAAAGAAAAGCCAGGATGATTTGGAAAGAAAGATAATAAAGCGTCAAAATTATCTTTAGTATCGTCACATGTAGAAAAAACTGAAGACTCCCCTCGTGAGCTTCTTTTAGAGACCGAACGTGTATTAATACTTTAAACAGAGCATTCCAAGAAGATGGAAGAATATCAAACAGAACAAAATCTTAAAGCGGATAGCTTATCAGCAATTAAGTAAAGATCTCTAAGCATTAAGAGCATGGAGCCAGTATCGCAATTAAACAAGTTGATCTTAAAATAAAAAGTAGGGCGAAAATCAAACGCGTTTACTACACCAATAGTCTTGTGTTTAAGTATAGATACACACAATCTTAAACGATTGCATTGTATTTCCATTAAGGGCCAATTTTTGAGTTCGTATTTAAATACGCATTTAGTTAATTTTCATTTAAATTTAAGTTGTATTTAAATGCAGTTTCATTTTTTCAGTCCAAATTTAAGTTCTCATTGAAATATCACAAAAATATGGCAGCATAAAGAAATATCAAAATTACTCTCCGTTGTTAATGAAAAACAGCTGCTAACAAACACAATGAATTGCAAGTTTTGTTAATAATATTTAAAATATATTAAAAAAATACCTAAATTTATTTTATTTATTTATTTAAGTTTTTCATCACTATTTTCATTGTGAAATGTGTGCAAAACATAAAATATTGTTCTTTCAATGGCTAAAAAGTTTGTTTACTTTTGTTTAGTTTTGCAAAACAACAACAAAAAATGCCATAACCATATGGTAAAACTGTTTTTTTTAAATGGACTTTAAATACGCAAGATTTGTCATTTAAGTTTCATTTAAGTGTGCATTGAAAAACTGAATTTTGTACTTAAATATAAATGACATTTAAATACGAAGTCAAAAACTGGCCCAAAGCTATTTAAGCAGTCTTAAAGCTTTGGTATAAAAACGAAAAAGCGCAAACACGCGGTCTTTTTTGTTCTGAAAATCATTGCCAAGAGAAGTTTTGTGAAGTTTTGATTTCAATAAAAAAATTAGTGAAAAGAAATACTATTTAATTAAATCAATTTTTTTATTCAAACCATTAAATAGTTAAAAGGAAAGTGAACATCAGGAGAAATTTATTTTAAAATCGATGAGCTTAAATAATAGAGTTGTAAAGTTATCCATTTTTAAAATATATAAATATTGGGGCCAATCCATAAAGGGAAGTAAAATTATATTATAATACTTTACAATTTATTCGATTTTAGATTGCTTTCATAGATTTGGCACCAAATCACTAATAGAAATGAGTGTCAAATCTAGATAAGAAACCCCACATATCGTAAAACTATAGACAACACTATATCTACACAAAATGGGCAATTTTAATGGCCTTATCAGTCTAACATAGACAAAAATAAATACATTGGAAGCCTAAAGCACAACCGTTTCACGGAACCAACATACACCTTTTAGAAAAGTCCCAGCATTTGTCATATGAAGCTGCAAGTACATAGTTTGAGAGGAAAATAAACGTTGGAAAGAATTTCATCAGAAGCAATAGCTCAGGAATAGGATTAATTGCATTCCATTATTTTTCTCAGCTTACAGTTAAAAGTCATTTTCTACGTAATAGCAGCAATATGCAAAAATACCATAACATTTTATATTTTATGTCATGCTATAAACTTTACCTAAATTAGTAAAAAAGAAAAAAATACATCAACATAAATATTCCTTTAGTAGTCTTTTATATGCATATTAGCAAGAAGTGTTTGTGTGATCGATTATAAGTTTACCTAGGCAGATTAAGCCCAAATATGTGTTCTTTGTTTTCTTTCTTTAGGTAATGATCATTAACAAAAAGACCTGACCTATTTACTTTTACTTAGTATATATAATATATACAGGGTGATGAAATTTTGTTAGTTCGTTTATTTGGGGCAAATAATTATAAGGTTTCTTTTATATGTAAAAATATGAATATAAATTTTATTCCATTAAGAGAATTAAAGTATACACAACCCACTTTAATTTTCATTAATTAAAACAACCTTTATATTGAATCGTAAAATTTTCGGAATAATAGGGATTACCAAATAATTTTGAAATGGAAATTGCGTGTTATGGTAATCGAAGGTTGGGAAGGGCAAATATTGCTCCGTTAACACTTGGAGAAAATTCAAGACAGATGACGTGATACTTTCATTAAAATTTATAGATTCCGGTCGTTTTTTGTATAAGCATTGTATATAATTAATTTTTGTGGCCTTTAATACCATTAGCGTTAAGCTCACACTTTTCATAATGTATAAACTATTTTTAATAGTTAGTTGTATTCTACAGAATATATTATTTAATTAAAAAAAATTCATTTCATTTACAATATATGTAAGTTTGTACGTACAATGATAAATAAATTAATAAAAATCTATAAAATAATTATAAATTAAAATTATTGGTTTTTATCTTTATAGTGATAATTTAATTTGATCTCTTATTTTTTGACCAATCCGCGATATATTAGTCTCGTTTCCAATAATTGGGTTTATTACTGAGCTGTTGGACTGAGAAATATTTTGCGTATATAAAGTACTTTGAAGTGTATACGTAACTTGTACAATGCTGCACAAACATTTCCAAATTTAGCAATTTTTTTCGGGGTATAACGGATTCTTTTGTCATTACTTAAAATTTTCCACTGAACTTTAAGAATTCCTATAGTTCTTTCAACAATACATCGAGCCTTTGAATGAATATTATTGAAATGTGATTCCGCAGACGCTTCCTCAGGGTTTCGATATGGTGTAATCATCCACGGCTCAAGTGGATATCCCGAGTCGCCTGCAAAAGCAAATTAAAAAATTATATAAATATGTTTGTATATAAGTACATAATTATGTATACACTTATAGTATTAGTTTTTGTGTAAATACCAAAACTCAAACATTTTTACCTAAAAGCCAAACGTTACTTAATTTTTTGGTATGGTACAGATCCTCCAATAAATGCCTTTCCTCGGACTGCTTCCACACAAAGCAGTCATGTGATGATCCCCCATATTTATTATTGATTGCTAAAATCTTATATTCATGATCGCAAATCTGGGAAACAAAAATATTTATGTACGTAAGTATAATCTTTATGTGTTAATTTATTTTCAACTATTAAAGAACATGTGTTCATTTTTTGATGGGCTTTGCAACCCAAAATAAGTGCTGTCTACACAACAAATCACTAACAATTTAAAAGTGTCGTATAAAAAAAGGTTTCAAAATGTGCACATTATTTTGTATATTATTATTTACCTCCCGGGAGTTTTTATTTTCGCATAAATGATTCCATGCATGGTCCAGAATCATGGGGGAGAAACTTTACAAATTTCGGACACAGTTTGGCTTGAATTTTATCTGTTAACTGTTTTACAAGCTGTGCTTTGACAAATTCCCATCAAAAAGTCATTCCCAATGTTGCGTTGGAATCCTTCACTGGCTAGAAGTGTTAAAGTAGCAGCCAGCTGCAGCTTTGATGATAGAGATGTAGACAAATACCCTTTAAAACATAGCTCGGAAAGGAGGAAATTGAAAGCTTCTTTTGAAAGACGAAACCTTTTAATAACTGTAAAACCAGTTTATTTTATTATTACTTTTTTTAATACAATTGGCAACTTCCAATCTAACTACTTTAGCTACTCACGCATTAGCCGCAACTCCTTCCCTATAAGTTAATTATTATAATCGTCTTCAGAGTCAGACGACGATAAATACAATAAAACAAATGCAGACATTATTTTTTTTTAGACTTTTTTTTCTTTTTAGTTACAATTTTATGTAAATAAACAAATAATATTTTCCTGAAACATGCGTTTTAATTCTATTACAATGTTAAAAAATCCTGTATATTTTATACAAATTTTGATATGTGAACAATGGAATACAATAATCCATCCATTTGATACGGGACGAACCTATGACCTGAGACCTCTACCTCCAGACCACAGTTGGGTTCAACGACTCTGTTGTCTTCCTCAACATCCCGCACCACAATCTCCAAAGGTTGCGAAGTGCCCTCTTCGAGCACCTTAATCACACCTGCTACAACACAGAGTGAAAGAGGGGCTCCCCCGCATTTTAGTCTAACTAGTTTTGTGAGGCATCGGTTAAGCCAGCTCAAACAATAGGTAGTCTAGGCCCTAGCACGTCCTCCTCTTCTCGTGCACACATCAACGCGTCGACGCGGGCTGAGGAAGCCGACCTTTGTCGTTGATCGCTTGTGTTGATCAACGCTCAGCGGACCTGTACAAGCAGGCAATTGACAGCCTAGGTGAAATCTGGTCGAGTGCTAAGCTCTCAGCTGTACCCAAGGATCAGATTTCGAACCGTCCAAGATCTTTCGTTCGAATCCCTGCAGATCCCTTCACTCCGGATGAAATTCTGGAGCTGATTAAACTCAGCAACAAAGAGCTGCCAACGGCCGACTCGAAGGTCGCTAAAGTAATCGAGCCAAACGGCCACTTCCGCGACGCTATCATCGTCATCAACGACGAGTCCCTCGCCCCACTCAACGCCTGTAAAGGGGAGATCAACTACGGTTTCGACTCGATCTCTCTCGGGATCTATAAGGGTTACAATATAGGGGAATGTTCTAAACCACAGGATAAACTGAACCTACACAAATAGCTCCGGCCTTCATATACGGTTCAGATACGTCAGATGACACAAGAAGTGTCTTTTCTTTATCCGGGTTTGCAGGTGACTTCTTCCGGCAAATGAGGCTCGGATGTGAACATTTGGCAAAAAGCGAGGAGTGACTCCTGTCTAGCGGGGGCGATTCCGACGCTACCTTTACGGCCAACGACAATGATGATGAAGGTTGTGCAAATTAACCTTCATCATTCCATCGTTGCTTCGGCGGCCCTACTCCTTCGCGTGTCACAGGAAGGAGAGGATATTGTTCTGGTCCAGGAACCATGGATTATCAGTGATCCGGTTTCTGGACTATCTATGGACGGCTACAAAACTATCTACGTCACAGGTCAAGGTAAGTCTAGAGCCTGCATTATGGTAAAGTACAATATTAACGCTTTCTTTCTTCGCAGATTCAGTGACAGAGACAGCGTTGTCATAGCAGTGGAGACGGGCTCGAAGGATGTCTGGGTGGTCTCCAGTTATATGGCCCACGATCATGGAGATTAACCACCACATGACCTGCTGAAGCTTCTGGTTGCAGAGGCTAACGACCGTCAAATGCCGGTCATCATTGGAGCCGATGCCAACGCTCTTCACCATATGTGGGGCAGCACGGATATCAATGAATGAGGTGAGTCTCTTTTTGATATTATACTATCTTATGACTTAAGTATTGTCAATAGGGGAAGCGAGCCTACCTTCATCACTTTAAGTAGAAGGGAGGTCCTCGATCTTACCCTGACAGGTGGTGGCTAGTCTGATATTGTCAAAAATTGGAGTGTTTCTCAAGAGTGCTCCTTTTCTGACCATAGGTATTTAACTTATAACTTACATCTGGAATCAGTAGATTCCGGAGTGTCCTACTCCTACATAAATAGGAAACAAACGGACTGGAATACATTTTGGTCCATTTTAAAGCTTGGCCTAAAGCCTGCCCCCTTCGAGATTAGTGAACACTGCGATATTGATCGGGCGGTTGAATTCTTGACCTTGCAGATCTGTTCTGCAGCGAAAGCGGCCTGCAATCCACTGAAGCCAAGAGGTAAGCCGAAACCCCCTTGGTGGAACACGGAGATTGCGGAGTTACGTAGGGAATGTAGAAAACTCTTTAATAGGACCAAAAATGGTAGAAACTGGCTGCCCTATAAGAATAAACAAAAGGAGTTTAAGTATGCCATACGAAGATCCAAAAGAGCCTCGTGGTAACATAGAAAGCTCGTCCGAAGCCAGCAGGCTACGCAGGATTCTTAGCACGTCCCTAAGAGTTATTGAGAGTATTCAAAAGCCGGACGGTCAATGGACAGACTCTGTAATGGATACCTTGGAGACGCTGCTCGATACTCACTTCCCTGGTAGTGAAGGGATTGGCGAAGTGATGGGGACTGTGAATTCCACGTCGGTTTGTCCACCCACTTTCCGGGTGATCAATGCTCACATAGAGTGGCCCATCATGTCGCTGGATGCCTTCAAGTCTCCTGTCATTGACAATATCATCCCAGCGGACTTGCAACATGGCATGTACTTCATAAAACAATGGCTATTGCGAATTTACAATGGTTGCTCATATAAAACCAAAAGACTTTAGGTCCATAAGCCTGTCGTCGTTGTTACTTAAAACGCTGGAAAGGATTCTCGATCTTCTGATCAGAAACTCCATAAATCCCGCGCTTATCTCTAGCTCGCCTACACGAAAGGGAAATCTGTGGAAACAGCGCTGCACGTGTTAATAATGAAAAGTCTTTTTCAAATAAGGAATTTACGCTTCCAGTGTTTCTTGACATAAAAGGAGCTTTCAATAACGTCTGCCCCAGTGCCGTTATGAAGGTCCTCTTGGATCTTGATATTGATGCAAATCTTATGGGATTCATTGCGCAACTACTGAAGACACGTATCATCACGTCCACTTTGGGAAATGATCGTGTTGAAAGGGTAGTGAAAAGAGACACTCCACAAGGTCTCCCCTCGTCTGGAATCTGGCAGTCAACACGTGATAGCCTCTGCTGATGATTCTGCTACCGTGGTCTCTGGAAAATACCTGACAACATTCACAGAACAGGTGAACTATTCGCTCAGTGTTCTGTCTCAATGGTGCTGCGAATTTGATTTCGATGTTAACTTCGCCAAAACGGAAGTTATGCTCTTCACACGGAGGTACAAGATCGATTTTTACTGCACCTAAGCTGAACAGCACTGTGCACAGTGTAAGAAAAAGTGTGAAATATCTTGGGGATGATACTTGACCCTAAACTTCAATGAAAGGCAAATATTGCCAAAAGAGCTCGGAAGGCGACCTGTGCGCTCTATCTCTGCCAGAGAGATCTAGGACCAAAATGGGGGCTTCAGCCTCGGATCACCTTCTGGTTCTATAAGGCAGTTATCGAGCCGAATATTCTCTATGATGCTGTTTTGTGGTGGCCCGCTCTCGAGAAAACGGTCAACCAAAAGCCTCTTGATAAAGTCAAGAGAACAGCGGCCATTTTGATTACTCGGGCTTTCCGAACTACTTCAACAAAGGCTCTGTATGCCCTTCTCCACTGGTTACCCATCAAACTATTGGTATTGCAACAGGCCAAATGCTGTGCAGCCAGAATTAATGCCCCTCACGCTGGCTTAGGGCGGACATAGAGCACTCTAAGATTATCGCTCGGGATATGCGCATGCCATCAATGGTGGACTACATCTCTTCTACTCCTGCTCTGGACCACGGGTTTCAGATCCATATTCAGAGTAGGGAGGAATGGGTCTGTAACGAAGTGGTTGTGAGTAATACTGTCGACATCTACACCGATGGCTCGAAACAGTACGACAGAGTCATTAGCGGAATCTTCTCCAATAACCTTGGACTAAGACTCTCCCTTAGACTTCCTGGCTACTGCAGCGTCTTTCAGGCCGAGGTAGTGTCCATTCTGAAAACATCCGAAATAGCGCTCAGGGACGATTTTTCTGGCCTTGCTCTTCGGATATTTTCGGACAGTCAGGCGGCAACCAGGGCGCTTGCTGCATTCAGTACATCTAAGGTAGTCCTGAGATGTCGCTCATTACTGAACACACTATCGGAGCGATCACAGATTGACCTGTTTTGGGTTCCTGGTACCACCGATGATCTTGCCAAACGGGGCACATGGCTTCGTAACGTCTCCTCGCTACGAGACGTTGGAACTCCTCTGGAAACGGTGAAAATGGCCATAAAGAACCACTACCTCAATTTGGCTCGCAGATTACGGGTAGAGGAAAGCTCCTGTTGTGTCTGCAGACAACTGTGGACTACATTGGAACTCAAGCGGACCAGGAAGCTGCTCGGACTGGATAGGAAATCCATAAGTATCATGGTCTCGGTACTTACTGGTCACTGTCCAATCGGCAGGCATGCTGAAAGACTCGTTCTGCCCTTTATTGATTTCTGTCACAGCTGTGGCTCAGAGGAAGAGACCGTACTGCACCTCCTGTGCCATTGCCCATCCCTGGCTCGAAGAAGATTATGAATTCTGGGCTCTCCTTTCTTCGGAACTCATACGGAGCTATCATCTCACTCTGTAGGGGACATCATCCGGGAATCTTCATGGTTCTCGACTGGGTAAGGGGACTCGTGCCGTCTTCCTTGTGGTATCACAACGGGCCATTCGATTGGCTCAAATGAACTTCGTCGTGAGAGGCTACCACTCCTAACTAACTAACTAACTAGAACGCCAACTGTGCAAGGGCTTCCAGATGTGTAGTTTGATACATTTGCTTCAATTATAAATTCCAACCAAATAACAAAAACCATAAATATATAACTATAAAAATGAAAGTAGATTTAAGAAACAATAATTGAAAATTAATTGTTTTTAATTATATTAGTAAAAATCTTTATAATTCGCTCGTATCTTAATAAATAAAAATAAATAAAAAATATATTAAAAATTTAAGAGATTTCATTCAGAACTTATAAAATATCGCTTGAATTATTTTTCCTCATGTTTTTCTTTGGAATATGTAACATATTTATTGGCCAAATGTTGAAAATTGTAGGTAAAGGGTGTTTTTTCCGTGTTATTTTTAAAGCTTCCGACTTTAAAATGGCATTATATCCATCTTCTTGTCTTGTATTGGTGGTCAATTTCTTTAAAAAAACGTCTATCGTTATAAAACTCCATAGCTATAGTTGCGTAGTATATACTTTCGATGCTAAGAATGTTTAAATCTTTTCTTATATTTCCATAGTTGTTATTTACCATGATGTTTATACTGTTACTTATTGTTGTTATTAATCCAATTTAATATTGAAAGAAGTAGTACACAAGCCTATTATGGTTCAACATATCAACAAGAACAACAATATCATGGTAAAACAAACAAATATATTATTTTTATATATAAACTTCCAAACCAACGTCTGACTGTGGGAGGAATATAGTTATCGATTTAACTTGATCTGTCAGAAAACGATTAACCAACAACAACAACCTCTCCCTCCTCTAATCCAAAATTCAATGATAACCAACAACATTTTACTGTAGATGATTTGATTGAAGTATTTCGAGAAGAGTTAATTGAAAAAAAATTAACATTAACAATATCTAAGATTATTCATAAACATATACATGAATATATAGTATTCCTTGCAAAATGATCAAAGAAATCTACAAATTTTTAAAATCATTCATTAACATCATGATTGAAGAGGCTTGTTAATATTCAAGCACATCTAGAATATATTAACAATTTATCTGTCTATCTCTATACACCTACCCTATTACTGTTTAAATTCTTTTCATATGCATAAATGATATTGAATATTACACGAAACATGACTAATAACATAGAATATTTTAAATATATAGTATAGAATAAGAAAAAAAAAAAACAACTAAAAATACATTTGAAAAAGAACACTTAGAGAATTTAATACACCTTATGTAGTCTAATTTTTATTTATAAGAAAATTCAATACACTCAAATTCTTATTTTTATTAACGGTCTGTCTCTATACACCTACCCTTTTATTCGGTAATATTTTCATATATATAAATGATATTGAACCTTATACTAAACAAAATTTTTCTTAAGCATTATGAAAACAAAAAAATCAAAGTTCAATGACCTTTACCTAGATTGTTTGTTTTTCCTTATGTGTAAAATACTTGTATTTTCTTAGCTATCTCTAACTACACTCTTAACACACCTGCTGTGTTTGGCTTCTCTATTCCTTTCATATACTAGTGATTTCACATTGCAATAACGCTTAATCACAATTTCACACTTATTAATATGTCAACCCACGTCATCTAGCACTTCACATTTAAGCAATTAGTTTGAAGAATTTATTACTGTTTTGAAAAAAAATCCTTATTGTATAAAATTTTGTTTTTTAATTAAAAAAAAAAATTCTTATATTTTTTCTTTCATATCGCTTCTGCTTATTGAAAACAAAAATTCCAAATTCAATAACCTTAACACCTGCATTCATCTTACATTTCCAACCCTCGTCGTTCTTCAATGGCCTACGTGGTTAAACTTTTTAAACACATTTATAATTTATTCAATAAAGATTTTCTACTCCCGAATATTATTATTAAACAGATATCAACACAGTTTTCTTTTTATCACCAAATCCCTATACACAAGATCAGTCGATACCACCATTATATTACATCCACGCAAAAAAATACATTTGAAAGATTTTCTCTTCCCCAATATTACTATTTACACTTTTTAATTATTCAAATCACGATCATTTCAATCAAACCTTAAACGGAAATTAACATATTTTCTTTTTCTCACCAAATCCTTATACACAAGGTCAATGCACACCTGCACTTCACAACTAAAGCCATCTTACCCTTGTCATTCTTTAATGAGCTACGTACTTGACATTGTTGACTTCCACGTGCTAGACCCTTTTTTACACTCCTGCCCATTAAATGACATTAATTGCTTTTGCTTGACATTAATGGCTTCTGCATGAATAATTTATGGCTTTCGCATGATTTTCCATACATTTCATGCACTTTTTGACCGGAAGTGTTTTAGAACGCACAGTTCCTATATACTCTAAACTTTCGTCGTTTGACTGTTTGTTAAATTTTATTGGGCGGTGTGAATAAAAATATAGTTCTAGCTAAAACTAGCAAATTTTAAATTTAAACTAGTTTTGAGGTGAATAAAATTTTCAAATAAAAACTAGTAAGTACTTAAGATTACTAGTTTTAACTTAAATTTTTGTAAGCATGTTATTGAGGTGCTGGAAATACATTTATTTATCCAAAAGTGCATTGTCGTTTGTTATACCCTTCACCACAGGTGGAAAAAGTGTAATTTCTACAATATCCATTTCCGGCCCCATAAAATGTATTGTAAGTAATTCCAATCCAAAAATATATGGGGCTATAGAGAATTGAAAAAAAGAAAAACACAAGTAAAGAAAGAGGCGCTCGCCCATATTTTCCGAGTTAAATATAATTTCATGCTTTTAGACCATATCAAAAATATTTGCACTATTTTTGTCACTCATCGTGAAAATTAATAATCAAACCAAACTTTTATAATAAATATGTACTTTATGTATAAAATAAATAATCAAAACAAACTCATAGTGTTACCAAAATATTTAATTATAAGTTTTGCTTAAAATTTATAAGAAAAAATGTTTTTTTTTTTTTTTGCAAACAGAGGCAACATTCAAATGTTTTTATTTTCCAGTATAAGCTATCTCTTTTCAGTACTAGCTACCTACCTTTTCAGCACTCTACCCATTATGTTGGAAGTGAGAAATAAGTATTATCAAGAAGAGTTTAGAGCACAAAGAGGCTAATAATCGATAATATTTGTAGTGAGAAAAACACTAACGATAGAAAGCTGCAAGAAAAATGTTTTGGGGATTTTGAAGCTTCTTCAAGCATAACTGGCATTGACTAGGAGTTGCTTAGAATGGTTAACATAGATTAATGGTAATTAATACCAATCGAGAATATATCAGCTACTCACCTCCCTATATCCATGGAGAGATATGACGCCTACAGTACATAAGGTAATGGTCAAACAATTATAGAATTGAAAATTCTAGCAGTAGCAAATTATGATCATTTCTATACATATTTTTATCTTATGATCTTGTACTCTCATTAAAAAGAAAACGTTGGATTATCTATAAAGCTTCCTCACATTCTAACAAAAAAGAATTTTAAAATTTGTCTCTTATTTTTAGATATGCACAGAAAATAAATAATACTTTTCGGAAATATAAAATATTTTTAAAGAATTTTCATAAATAAATAATTCTTGCAAAACAAAACTGACTTCAAAACAGACATTATTTGTCTGCCTATAACAGTTCAAGGTTATGGCCAAATAAATTATATTACATTAACTATTGGGACACTCTTATATTCTACCTCTAAACTTTATACTTGTTCAACAGTTTGGCAATATACATTAAATTACAGCAACTAAGGGTCACCCTTTAATTTCCAAATTATATACTTGCTATTGTAGTAGATTTAGCAATCAGGTTCTTAAAATTCAACCGTCTGTCTATAACGGTTCAACAGTTTGCTCATATACATCTAATTATATCAACTATTGTAAAACCCTTTAATTTATTATTAAAAAATTTTTATACTTATTATACCAAACAAAGTAGTGGATATTTTGTCTAAAATTCAGGTGTTTGTATCTAACGGTTCAAAAATATGGCCATTTGGAACAAATTACATTTATTTTGAGAACACCCTTTAGTTTCTAAATTCAAGTTATAAGCTTTTTATTATGGCAGACTTAGCAAAACAGGTCCCTTGCAAATTTTAGCTGTCTGTCTTTAACGGTTCAAAAGTTCGGCCATATACACTAAATTACACCAACTATTAGGACACCCGTTCATATCAAAATCAAATTAATACTTGTTATAGTGGAGTTAGTAAAACAGGTCCTTTGTAAAATTCAATCGTCTGTCTACAACTGTTTAAAAGTATGGCCATATACATACATGAAATTAAATGAACTATTGGGGCACTCATTTATTTATAATTTTAAATATTAATGCTTGTTACTATAACAACCATAGGAATCCACATTCTGTCCAACTTGCAAGCGTTTGTCTATAACGGTTCAAAAGATAGACCCATATTAGTAAATTTACATCAATTACGGGGGCACCCTTTAATTTTTCGATTTATTTTTGTAAAAATTTTTGTTATTGGGAGTTTATTAAACGGAACCAAACTGTAAGCATAATCTATCATATTAGCAAAAATTTTAAAAATCGGTTCAGAAATGACTGAGTTCTCCTTCTTTTTTGAAGACGGTTAAAAATAACCGAAAAATAAGAATTTATATAAGTTGGCAGCGCCACTACCTAAATCAAAAAGTGTATGGTAAACTTCAAAATACAATTAATTTCTGTGGTTTTTTATTACCCTTTTTAATAACATTTTTAGTAAACTTTGTTTGGTAAACTTTTGTTATCAAAAAAGCCCTTTTGTAATATAAAAAGTGTATCACATTTGACAGCTACTCTACATATAACAAAATTAAGCAAAAAATAGTCAGCTGCCGCAACGATTCCACCTGATAAAATTATTCGTCTAGCCGAATAAGCAAAATTGTACCTAAGCTTTTTAATAACGGTTGTTTATTTTAAAATGCCTCTTGATTACCCTTTTTCCAAGAATTTTTTTACAAGCATGTACAAATATTTATCTTCCGTAACATACATAATTTTTTTTATTGGGACCAGCACTCAAGAGATGACCCCTACCTATGCAATGCATTGTGCCAGAACTAGGATTACTAGGTTGTGGGAAGGGGGATAAAGGGAGTAGTGCTTGTGGATATTTGATTTGAATATTTGCACATTGAAAGAGATAGGAAAGACATCTGCGGGGAGTTTATTCCACGTACGAACGAATTCTCTCTATAATGCGTAGTGCGATTCACTTGCCAATCGACCACAAATGAATACGCTCTTCATGCCGAACGCAATCACTGTTTTCAGGAACAAGTTCCCAGATTTCATAAAGGCATATTCCGTTGCAGTAACGCTAAAATAGTGAAACACACCCCACATTGCGCCGATGCTTCAGTGAGTCAATAGAGCTGGATACCCTACTGTCACCGATGAGCTTCTTCGCTCTCTCCTGCTAGCGGTTGAGTAATTCCAAAATAGACTTTGAAACACCTGCGCATATATGAGAGCTGTATTCCATTTTTGGTCTGATAAAGGTGACATAGATAGTATGGAGATCAGCGTTTCAAAAATCCTAGGCACTTGAATGCTTCTTTTGCGACATGAAAAATATACTGATTCCAACGAACATCACATTAAATTTTCATGCCAAGAGCTTCTGATTCCGTAATATATGTATATTACCGTACGTCTGTGCGAAAGTACACAGCACTGGGTTTTATGAGCGTTAAATTGAACCACATTCGCAACGCCCCATTCGGTGATTACCAAAAAGTCGAGATTAAGGGTATCGTCCACGTGCTTTCCCATAGCCCCAATTGGCTTGCTCTATTCCGAACAGAAAGTGAATGGCATATGACACTGTCATCTGCGAAAGTCTGACGTAGAAGGTCATTGAGAAAAATAAGGTGAAAAAGCGGAACCTTGAGGTACCACTGAATTTACCTTGAACTCGTTTGATGAAATCCCATTTATAACAACTCGTATAGTGCGATCCCTGAGAAAGCACGATATAAGTCGAGAAAAACTATTACCGACACCAAAAGCAATAAGTTTTAATATGAGTGAACTATGCCAAACTCAATCAAACGCCTTGAAAATATCTAGAGCCACCACCATACTTTCGCCGAAATGGTGAATGGATTGACACCATTTTTCCGAAAGGAAGGCCAGTAAGTCACCCGTAAAGTGTCCCCTACGGAAGCCGTGCTGCCGGTCACTAAGTAAGCTGTTAGACTCCAGATATGAAAATTAAGCATACTCTCCATAAATTTGGAGAGTGCAGAGCAAATTGCGATTGGGCGGTAATTTTCAGAGTTGCTAGCCTCTCGCTTTTTTGGGATTGGTGATACATTAGCAGTTTTAAATACATTTGGCTTCTACACTATCACACTTGAAGTAGAATGAAATTTCCCATTAAACCATAAGAATCCGAAAAGAAGCTTTGCTAACTTATTATTTCTCATAGCTTTTGCGTTCATAAAGAATACAAAAAATAATCATTTGCCATCTGAAAACTTGCAAAATTAAGGGATTTTTTTCTACTAAATTGGTTCAGCTTAATTTAATTCAGAAACGACAATTTTTTGTTCCAATGAAACACATAATTAGGTGACAAGGAGTGAGGTATTTTGAGGCATGCTCAGAAATATCACCCTAAGTGGGATTTTCAAAGAGCCTTTTTTTGGAGTGCTCATTTAACGTTTGGCTGGGTTTTAGCAGCAAAACAACCCTGATAAAATCAAAAATCACTGTTTCGAAAATTTCTAAAAATGAATTTGTATTATGAGATTACAAATTCATTTCCGTATTATTTGACATATATGTACATTATATTTGCTTTCAAACAAAGTGTACTATATAAAGGTTATGTATTCTATATTTACGTGTCTGAACGTAGGACACCTCACGTACTGACTGACGGCAGTTCTCGCACCAAATCGTAAACCCATTTCCTTCGTCTAGATGTCAGGGAGAAAATATCGAAAATTAAAGAAAAAATCAGTACAAAAAATCTAATCAAATAATTACATTAATGTTTAATATATCTGTGGTTTTCATGAATAACAGCCTATGTTCAAAATTTCTTATTTCAAGTTAATGATACCAAAAAATCATTTAAAATGTAAACAAAAAAATATTAAAAATATGGACCTATATCCCCCTTTTTTCTTCACACAACAACACAACTTCTACATTTTTTCAAATTAATTTCAACAATAACGTAGCATGTTGACAAACACTAGCTTTTTTTAAATTTCTTTCTTATAAAAAAACACACCGGCAGATACGCTGTTTTATCTGAATACATTTCCAAATAATGCTTTGAATTTTGCTTAGTTAAAAACAAATCATAATCACGTAAGTGTTTGTTTTTGGTCTTTTATGGTCATAACTGTGGTTTATACGGTGTTCTTTCTTTTTCCATGTAATCTTAGCAATGCTGTTGAAAAAAACATGTAAAAGTTTCGCATTTTATAACATTTCTATTTAACTTCTTTTTTTAATTGTATTAAAAGTTTTTAATATATGTATGTTTGTAATTTTATCATATAAGGTACCTACTCCTTTAAGTTCGTTACTTACTTGTGTGGTCGCATTCTTTTTGTTCAGCGAAAATCATTTACCTAGACATACTCTGTTTTGTCAGAACACAATTTCGATGTTTAAAATGGTTTGTTATTTTCAAATTGCTCTGGGATCTAATCCATAAGGAAATGTTTCCTAAAATCTAGTTGGAATATTGCTTAAACCGACACTTACATTACTGTATAAAAAAATTTAAAAATTTTGATACCAAGACAGCAGCTTCAAAAATAACTAGTTTTTGCTCTACTGAAAAGTTTAATTTAAAGACATGCGCTGTTATTCATGAAAACCACAGATATATGAGTTTATTTTTGCTAAAATTATGTAATTTGTTTTTTTCTTTAATTAAATCTTTTTTATACAATTTTTGTTATCTTAAAGTTGGCAATTATAAACATATAAATAATAAAAAAAAAACTAGATACTAAAAGCAAAACATCTAAAACCATTGTTTAAACAAAATAAAAAAATTAAATCTAACTAAACTATTATTAAAATTTACACGGCACCACCTTCATCGCTGTCGCTTTCACCGAGGGATCCGTAAGCCGCAGTGGAAGACACCACCACTACTGGGGTGACAGGTAACGGCCTTTTGATCACCAGTCTGTAACACGTATGACTCAGGGACTGTTAATAGAAAAAACATTTACATATTAAGCTTTAGCTATATTTATAATATTTAGGGAGAATACTTGCCGAAAGCAACACCTTTCCTCTTGGTAGGCTTTATCAAGAGTGCTCGGTAAGGATTGAGCTCAAACGCATAGTTCGTCTCGCGTCCACGGAATTTAATCTTCAGTGTTTCACATAGAAGAAAAGCAATAATCAAAGTGTAATATATATAGTTTATGTATTGGATATTCACGTATCTAAACGTAGGATACCTCACGTTCAGTTCTCGGCAGTTCTCGCACCAAATCGTGAAGCCATTTCCTTTGTCTAGTTGTCATGGAGAAAACGTCATAAATTAAAGAAAAAATCAGGACAAAAAATCTACTCAAGTAATAAAATTAAACTTGTGAATTTATTTTTGCTAATATTTTGTAATTTGTTTTTTTTTTTAATTAAATCTTAATTGTTATTATTTAATTGTTATTAGGCCAGCGTCCTATTTATAGGACATTACAAAATATGTACGTTTTTGGCCTTTATATAGGTTTTATTCTTAAAGTATTTATTATAATAGTTAGTTGTAATCCCAACGAGCATTCTTACATATGTTTGACCTTGTATAATTTGTAATCGTGAAACGATTTTTTGATGGCGTTTTACAACTTTATACGAGGGCTGCTATATATATTTCTGGCCTGGCAACACTGAGTGCTGCCAAGTGCAATTTGACATTTCCATTGGAAAGTTTGTCAGTTTTAAGCATAACCGTACTCAAAACGTTTTGACGTATGACCATTATTTGTGTTGTTAACAGTGACTTGAAAAAATTAATATAAAAAAAATGGAATTAACTCGTGAACATTTTCGTGCTATCATTTTTCACAACTTTCGACGTGGATTATCACGACAAGAGTGCATTGATGAACTTAAATCTTTGTACCGCGATGAAGCACCATCCTATAGCACTGTGAAAAATTGGTATAATGAATTTAATCGTGGCCGAACCTCGCTCAAAGACGAATTCCGTGAAGGTCGTCCAAAAACGGCTGTTATGCCAGATAACATTGATGCCGTGCGTGAACTCATAATGCAAGATGGACATGCGACATACCGAGAGATAGAGACCTCCTTGGACATTTCTCCCACCAGCATACATTCGATACTGCATGAATACCTGGCCGTAAAAAAGGTTTGTTCTCGTTGGATCCCGCACAATTTGAAAGTCGCTCAAAAAAAGGCTCGTGTCGATTGGTGCAAAGAAATGTTGCAAAAATACGATTGCGGTGCTTCAAAAGACGTTTAAAGGATCGTCACAGGTGACGAAGCAGGGATCTATGCGTATAAGCCCGAAAAGAAACAACAATCGACCGTGTGGGTCTTCAAAGACGAGCAAAATCCAACGAAAGTTGTTCGTGGAAGAAGCACTTCGAAGCAAATAGTCGCCTGTTTCTTCGGCAAAACTGGTCATGTGGGGACTGTTCCGCTTGAGTAACGTAGGACGGTCACTTCTGAGTGGTACACTACAATTTGTTTGCCTGAAGTCATCGGAGAAATTCGAAAAACCAACAAGAGAAGACGAATCATTGTTCACCATGACAATGCGAGCTCTCACACATCGGCTCAAACCAGAGCGTTTTTGACCGGCCAAAACGTCGAATTAATCGGTCATCCGCCGTACAGCCCTGACTTGGCAACTAATGACTTCTTCTTGTTTCCGCACATCAAGAAAAAAATGCGTGGTCAACGATTTTCGTCGCCAGAAGAAGCTGTTGAAGTGTTCAAAAACCATGTTTTAGAGGTGTCTCAATCGGAGTGGAAAAAGTGCTTCGACAACTGGTTTGAGCGCATGCAAAAGTGTATAAATCATGCTGGAGAATACTTTGAAAAACAATAAAACCATTTTTGATTATAAATATTCGCATTTTCACTATTAGGCCAGAAATATATAGAGTAGCCCTCGTATATATATATATATATATATATATATGTTTGTAAATCAAATATAAAAAACTTGAATTACCTTTTATGGTATTTTTCAATTGAAAAACTGTCCACTAAAACCGTTCTCAAGTCTATTTTAACAAAATTACTTACAAACTTAGAAATACGGATGGTCTAATGTCCTATTTATATGACACTGGGTACATGTACATTATGTACATATGTATGTACATTTTTTCCTTTATTAGTATTACGAGTTTTTCTGTTGTCAAGCGCTGTTTACTATTTTTTGCTTTCTATATTGTGACTTGTTTTTATAAAATATTTACAGTTATATGTTCTAGTGCAATCTGTTTTGTCTGTTGCCTAGCATACTTCAGTAATTTTTAATTGTACTCGTGTGTGCATGTAAATAAATTCTTATTGTGTGGTATTGCATTTACCTATAAAGATGTATCGAAGAGCATTGTCGTTGTGTGAAGTCAAGGATATTCTAAATGATCCTACTTTTATGACGTCTGAAGATGTCGATATAGTTATTCTTCCTCCAGAACCAGATGAACTGACTGATGAAGATGATGTCGATAATAACAACTTAGAAAATCTAGAAGTCAGTGATGTACCACTTAAACTGCCTGACTTTCCTGAGTCACTAGAAACACATTAGGGATAGGAAATTAAATTCCACGTTGTTCATCTGCATGGAGCATATGAGCGTAAAGAGACTAAAGAAGAGGCGTTGCCTTACTCAAGAAACTTTTTTATGGAAAAAACAAAACCTGTTTATATGAAATTGCCAACGAATCTGCAAACGGCCAGTATAAACAGAGATAATCTTAAAAACCACCTAGCGGGGAAATCATGTGTGGAAATATTTGAAGAGTATTTTACTGTATAGATATGGCCATAGTAAACTCATGGATCGCTTACAAGCTAGTAAATAAAAATAACATTTGTTTGCTAGAATACAGAAAATCTGTTGTCGTCCCCTATATGAAAATTACTCAATAACTGTCTATTGGTAGGCCAAAAACATCCTCTTCGAAAGTTTTCACAGATGTACGATTTAATAATAAGGAACATTTTATGAAAAAAGAGACAAACAGCATAGGTTTTTGGTAGAAAATTGTGGATCAAAACCAACTTCATTTTGTGCCAAATGCGATGTGACACTCTGCAAGGAATGCCTTATTAGTATATAGGAACTGGGAGTTCTAACTCACTTCCGGCAAAAAAGTGCATGAAATGTATGGAAATCATGCAAAAGCCATAAATCATTCATGCAGATGCTATTAATGTCATGCAAAAGCAATTAAAATGTCATTTAATGGCTTTTTTATGCTAATGAGGCACGTGCCAGACCTTTT
The DNA here is from genome assembly GCA_916610165.2 of Gymnosoma rotundatum. Taxonomy (NCBI): domain Eukaryota; kingdom Metazoa; phylum Arthropoda; class Insecta; order Diptera; family Tachinidae; genus Gymnosoma; species Gymnosoma rotundatum. Next base: position 62,279,478 of record OU744339.1, read on the forward strand.
TTTACTCCCCCGCTAATTTATTACCCATTAATGTCAAGTACGAGGGCCATTAAAGAATGACAAGGGTCGCATGAGTGTAGTTGTAAAATGCAGGTGTGCATTGATCTTGTTATAGGGATTTGGGGAGAAAAAGAAACTATGTTAATTATGTTTAAGGTTTTATTGAAATGATCGTGTAAGTGGATAGAATAGTATGATGGTATGTACTGATCTTGTGTATAGGGATTTGGTGATGAAAGGAAAATATGTTAACTTCTGTTTTAGGTTTTATTGAAATGATCGTGGTTTGAATAATTAAAAAGTGTAAATAGTAATATTGGGGAGTAGAAAATTTTTAGTGAATAATTAATAAAGGTTTTCTTGTTTTCAAATGTATTATTTTTGTTTGTGCGTGGATATAATGGTATTGTGATGTGTACTGATCTTGTGTATAGGGATTTGGTGAGAAAAAAGAAAAATGTGTTGATTTCTGTTTAATAAGAATAATATTTGGGAGTAGAAAATTTGTATTGAAAAATTAATAAATGTGTTTAAAAAGTTTAATCACGTAGGCAATTGAAGAATGATGAGGGTTGGAAATGTAAGATGAATGCAGGTGTTAGGGTTACTGAATTTTGAATTTGGTTTTCAATAAGCAGAACCTATATGAAAGAAAAAAAAAAGGTATAAGAAAAATTTTGTTTTTTAAAAATTAAAAAACTAAATATTTCTTTACAATAAGAATTGTATTTTTTCAAAGAGTAATAAATTCTTCCAACTAAATGCTTAAATGTGAAGTGCTAGGTGACGTGGGTTGGCATATTAATAAGTGTGACAATGTGATCACAAGTATATGGAAGGAATGGAGAAGCCAAACACAGCAGGTGTATTGAGAGACAGTCATATTGATAAATGTAGAAAATGCTAACAATTGTAGTTAGAGATAGCTAAAAAAATACAAGTAATTTACACATTAGGAAAAATAAGCAATCTAGGTAAAGGTCACTAAATTTTGATTTTTTTTTTCATAGGAAAAAAATAAATAAACAAGGTAAAGATCACTATATTTTGATTTTTTCATGACGAGGGTTGAAAATGTAAGATGCAGGTGCTAAGGTCACTGAACTTTGATTTTTTTGTTTTCAAGAAGCAGAAGTAAGAATTTGGGTGTATTGAATTTTCTAATAAAACACTACAGAAATCGATACCGAGTATAGTTAATGATTTGTGTGTGTGTGTGTGTGTTTGGTCAATTTTCGTTTTAGGTTTGTTCACATTAGGAAAAATAAGCAATCTATGTAAAGGTCATTGAACTTTGATTTTTTTGTTTTCAAGAATAAGAAAATACAAGTATTTTACACATTAGGAAATATAAGCAATCTAGGTAAATGTCATTGAACTTTGATTTTTTTGAAGCAGAAGTAAGAATTTGGCTATATTCAATTTTCTAATGAAACTGCAGAGATAGATACTGAGTAAAGGTAATGATCTTGTGTGTGCGTACGTGTATGTGTTTGTATATATGTGTGTGTGTGTGCGTGTGTTTATGGTCAATTTAAGTTTTAAGATTGATTGAAACGATCGTGATTAAAATATTTAAGAAAGGGTTAATAGTAATATTAGTGAATAGAAAATCTTTATTGAATAATTAATAATTAAAGGTGTTCTTTTTTAAATATATTTTTAGTTTTTGTTCTATACTCTTTATTTAAATTATTGTTTGTTATTACCATGTTCGTTATCACTTACGTATATGAAAAGAATTAAACGGATAGGTGTATAGAGACAGACAGATATATTTATAATATATTCTAGTTGTGCTTCAATATTAACAAGCCTATTGTTATCCTCTTCACTCATGATATTACTGAATGGTTTTAAAAATTTATAGATTTCTTTGATCATTTTACAAGGATTACTATATATTCATGTGAAGTCTTTGTGATTAGTCTTTAATATTGTTAATATTAATTTCTTTTTCGAATAACTCTTTTTGAAATACTTCAATGAAATCATCTATAGTAAAATGTTGTTGATTATCGTTGAATTTCGGATTAGGGAGGGGAGAGGTTGTTGTTGGTAAATCGTTTTCTGATAGATTAACTGTATTCCTCCCACAGTCAGAGTTTTTTTTTGGAAGTTTATATATAAAATTAATATACTTGTTTGTTTTACCATCTAATAAAATGGTTTCGTTTTAAATTTTTCCTTGATATTATTGTTCTTGTTGATATGTTGAATCACAATAGGCTTGTATACTACTTCTTTAAATATTAAATTGGATAAATATATATTAAATCACAACAGTAACAATATAAATATCAGGGCAAACAACAACTATGAAAATATAATAAAATATTTAAACGTTCTTAACATCAAAAGTATATACTACGCAACCAAAGCTATAGAGTTTTACAACGATACACGTTTTTTGAAAGAAATTGACCAAGAATACCAGACAAGAAGATATATAGGAGGCTGTTTAAAAGTCGGAAGCCTTATAAATAAATAGGAAAAGAACACCCTAGAAGTATCTTTACCTACAATTTTTAACATGTTGCCAAAAAATATGCTACATATTTAAAAAAAAAAACACGAGTAAAAAATTAATTAAGCGATATTTTATAAGTTCTCAATGAAATCTCCTTATATATATATATATATATATTATATATATATATATATATATATTATATTTGAATTATAAATATTTTTACTAATAATTTGAAACTGTACATATATTAAGTATATTTTTCTGCAGACAAACAATTAAGCTTCGCGGAATTAATAATATATATTTTGAAATTTTTCTATTAGATTAATTAAAATAAAGTAAGAAAGTAAAGTTATTAATATCGTGTTATTTTAGGGATAAGTCTGGTACAAGAATTTTCTCAATTTAACCCTTACTAAGAATTCTTTCTGTTCAATGTCATGATATTCAAAACAATTTATTTTCAAGTACTCGTATTGTATTTTTTTTTTAATCTACTTTCATTTTTATAATTATATATTTGTGGTTTTTATTATTTGGTTAGAATTTACTGCTGAAGCAAATGTTGGCCTTCTACTTAAAAAAACGAAATAAAAACGACAGTGTGGCATTACCGTTGTCGTTATCGACATCAGTCATAAATATAACGGTATTCACCAATTTGAAATGAAGATAGTAACAACAATAAAACATTATTTCTCTGTCGACATCATTACCCAGCAAAAAATTAGAAATTACCTTAAAAAGTACTTACCATAATGACTTACTTACAAAAGACATCACATTAGTTCGCAAAAAAAGGAAGTTGTAATTGAACTAGTTCTTTAAATACAAGCTTAGCTTATGATCATCATTATTTCCTACAATAATTAATGTAATCAATTCTCAGTAATTGATTATAAAAGTCTAATGCCTTGTTTAAATCATTAGGTTGGTAGTCTAGTTGGAAAGTCCTTCCGCCAAAAATGCTCAATTCTATACTTGATTACCTTTTCTAAAACTGTTTGCTGGGTATAAGCGACGAAGATCAAATGAACATAATAAATAAATTCAAAATGAAAACAAGCTTATCACGGCAGTTCGAAAATTTAGTTTCTGAAATGTAACAAAAAATCCCACCTACACTTAGGGTATTAATATCATTACCAACGCTTAGTTATAGGATACTTGTGCAAAAAATTGCAAAATACTTTGCAGACTTTCGCATGTTGCATTTCAGTTAAGGAGTAATATTCCAACACATATTGGAAGGTAGTTTTATTAATTCTGAATATTCTTAGAAATATTAAGAAATAAAAATTTTGATAAATTCATACATTTAATAATTGTTTTATAAATAAACCGTTTCTAACAAAGAATAAGGAATTGCAAAATATGCATCATCACTTGAACTTGAAGAAAAACCATTAAACGGAATCTTTATTCATATTTATAAAAACTTCTACCTGTTGAAGATCGTGTAGCTGATCATTGTCATTTAACGGGTGAATGTAGCGAGCCCGCGCATAACATACTTATGTAATTTAGAGTATCAAACTGCAAACTTCATTCCTATATTTTTTCATAACTTTTCGGCATATGATTGCCATTTCTTAATTAGAGAACTTTCATCTATTGAAGGTGATATAAATATTACTTCAACTGAAGAATTATATATAATTACATATATAAAAAAATTTTAGTTAATGATGATGGTTATGAAAAACAAAGTTAATAGAACTACCACGAATACTACGTAGTAGAATTCAGTTAATTGAAGCGTAAATGTGTCAATAGGTATGACTAACTAGATTCAGTAAATTGTCTCGAGGAAACACAGCTACCACCTCAATCAAATATCTTCAATAGCATTACTAATGAGTAGTGCAGTGAAGATGATTATGAACACGCTTAAAAGCATTGGCAAACATTCAAATGTAACACACTTTTGGCTATCTTTTATTATATTTAAAAGTAGGTATTTTATTGCTTTTTCATGTATTTTAAAGTTTTCGTAATGTTTGTAAAGACATTTACAATTTAGATCCATATCAATATCATTATAATATCCCGAGGCTATCTTGGGATGCAATGTTAAAACCAAGTGAAATAGACTTGCAATTATTGACTGATATTGACATACACAGTTTAACTGTGCGGGGGATACGGGGAGGTATTTTACAATGTAAGAGATTATGATTTTACGAAAGATTCGAATTATCTGATGTATTTTGATGTAAATAATTTATATGAATATGCATTATCGCAATACCTACCCTATAGAAATTTTAAGCGGCTTGAAAACTGTAAGGACTTTAATATGGATAAATATATATGAAGATTCTGAAATTGGATATATACTTGTATATTAGAGGTTGATTTAGAATATCCAATCGCACTGCACGATTATCATCAGGACTTGCTATTTTGTGCACAAAAATGGACTAAAAAAAATGTAGAGCATGAAACAGCGAAAGTTAATTACAAATTTAAATAATAAAACCAATTATTTAATACATTATAGCAACCTTCTACAATGTCTTAAACACGGATTGATTTTGAAGAAAATTCATAAAAAAATTTTATTTTATTTTAATCTATACATATAATAGAACAGTAACGAGGTCATTTCTATACATAATATATCTTTTTTTTGAAAATTATGTTGTTGGTAATCGATATAGAATACAAAACACCTACTCTTTGAATTTTTATCTGTCTGTCTTTGTGTCTGTCTGTCTATATGTCTGTCTATCTGTCTGTCCGTTTGTCTGTCTGCTGTGTTCGCATCATGTAAAAACCATTGGATGGATTTGAACAAAATTTTGTAAGGAGACCCTTAGAACCTTGGTTTCGATATAGAATACTTTTTCTTCGCAATATTAGATTATTTCATAGACAAAAATAGAGAACTAAATGTGAAAGCACCCAATTTTATAATAATATAATGATACTAACACAGTTGTCAGCACTTTTAATTGTTGTAAATGGAAAATTTTTAACACTATCTATAGGACTCTGGAATATACGTATAGTTAAATTTGAATTTTTAATAAAATTAAAAACTACACGCAGACGAAGGGAGTACTGCTAGTAATCACAATAAAGCATTGGCTAAAAATTCATTTGAACAAAAATTTCTTTAAATTATTGAACAACGCTGTGTATGGTAAGATTATGGAAAATTTTAATAAAAGAAAGGATATTAAAATAGTATGCGAGTGGGAGAGTAAAAGTAAGCGATTAGAAGCTAGAACTTTTGTTGCAAGACCTAACTTTCATAGTTGTGTCAAAATTGAAAACGAAATGATAGTCATTGAAATGAGTAGAGTGTGGACTGAATTAATACAGCCATTTATATTTGGTTTTCTGTTTTAGAGCTATCGAAATGGAAAATGTATAATTTTTATTACGATTACGTGTAACCTAAATGCAAAGAAAATATTCAGCTCAATTATATGGGTACTGATTCCTTCATATATGATATAAGAACAAATGATCTATATGTTGACATTACGTATGTTATAACATTATTATTTTTAGAGCCTTTTATGACTTCTTTTATTAGGTTTTCATTTCTAATTTGATTTAAATGAATATCTTCTAATTTTAATTCATCAATAGTGTAGTTTTCTTTAATTTCAGTAATTAGATGTGGTAAGACTATTTGTTCATGGATTTTTATTATTTCGTTTGTATAGTTCTTATTATCTATTTTCAAAATACAGTTTTCAAATTTAATTATAAAATGCCCGAATAATTTCGGTTGTTTTTTTATACAGTTTGAGCTTATATTTTTATTGTAGAAATTTTTAAATATTATTAATCCTGGGGAAATTTCTTTAACTATTTGTTCATTGTCATTCTTAAAAACACAATTTGCTACTTCCTGGTGAATAATATTATGAACACATTCATTTTTTATTTTTTTTAGGTTACTAAATAGATTACCGCTTACGTTTACTTCATAGGCATTATTTTCTTGATCTAACAATATTTCATTGTCTTCTAAATAAAGGCTTTTGTTTTGACTGTTTGGTACAGGCTCTAGTGTAATTCTTGTAAAGGTAAGTATTTCTGTCGGTGCGATTCCTAGTTTACTTGTAAATATCACTTGCTCGATGTGGTCTATGTGGTCTTTAAGGAGTGAAATGTCATTTTGTATCCTATATATATGTTCTATAAAATGTACTTCGTCTTCTATATTTGTAATTTTATTTTGTATCTCGGATTTGAATTTGTTTATGTAATTTTGGATTATATTCTGTTGTGTATTTATATGGGTGGTTATTTTATCTATTCTTGTTATGAGGGAGTTGCTAATATATGTTACTGATTCTATGTTATCCGAAAGAATTGCACTTTTGTTTGTCAACAGGTTTAAAGCGTTCTTGATGTCTATTTCATCGTCACTGTCCATGGTACCGGCTAAGATTTTTAATCCTTTTCCTACAAAATTCATTAGTCCTCTCTTTTGTCTAAACTTAGTATCATGTTGTCTATTTTCGTTTTTAAAAGTATAAGGTTTTTATTGATTGAATACAGAAGTGGGTTGCTATCGAATAAAGAATTAGATAATACATCTATATTTTTTGATATTAACTGTGTGGTTTGTTCATATTTCGTCACGTTTATTATGTGGAGCACTTTTTGGTAGGAGCTGATGATTTTGACATCTTCTTTTCTTATTGGTATGTATCCTTCATTTTTCGTTAAATCTTGTATGTCGATCGTCTGTCCGGTTGTAAGGTAGATAGTTGTCAGCAGTATTATTACGTATTTATATAGTGGGTCCATTTTACTTGTTATTTAATTAATAAAGTGATAATTTACTTAATTGTCTGAATTATTTTCACTAAACGACATTTGTTATTATTCATAATAGGCGAAATATTTCTATTATTACAAACAACAATAAATAAAAAACCTCGCGTACACTAAAAAAATGTTAGTGTACGCAAAAAAGTTCACTAAAACGCAATTTTTTCGTTTTGTACTGATCATTTTAGCGTACTTTGTACACAAACACTAAGAAATAGTGTTTGTGAACTTTGTTCAGTACGTTTTGTTAGAGTTTGTGTACATGTTCGTAAACACTTAAAGAGAAACGAAGTGTTTTGTTCTTGTTGTAGTGAATGTGTTTGCGTTCTTTGTATATGACGATCAGTACAGTATATAAACGTTGCGTACTTTAGAGTTTTTTTTCGAACACTGATTCGTATACTAGTAATACGTTGAAGCACATATGTAAGTTTCACTTTGTACAAGTTACTGACCATCAGTCATTGACATACGCAATCTCAGACAAAAATCCTAACCCCAAGCTAAAACGATGGAAAGCTATCATCGAAGACTATGGTGCTAAATTAACCTATAAACCTGGTACACAAAATGTTGTGGCGGACGCATTATCACGACAAGCTATAAATACATCATCAGTAGGCACGGTTCATTCAAGTAATAGCTCAAGTGAACAAATAATAAAAACTGTATCACAACCATTAAATGCATATGGAATACAAATTGAACTCATACCAAATGAAGTACCCCAAAAAATCATGAAGATTTATTTAAATACGGTAGTATCATAAAGAATACATTCAATACCACCAAATTCGTACACACACCAATAAGATTAAAGGATATAACGAAAAGAGAGGAACAAATTCGATTAGTACAAGAAACACACGAGAGAGCACATAGAAGCTATAAAAATAATATACAAGAACTATTAGAACAATATTACTGGCCGGACATGAGAAAACACTGTAAGGCATTTAATAAGAAATGCACTGCATGTTTGTATGGTAAATACGAACGCAACCCAACAAAAGAACCATTACAACACTCGGATATTCCCGAACATCCAGGGGAATACATACATATAGACATTTATTTCAACGAGCATAAACAGTATCTTGTAGGTATAGATAAATTCTCTAAATACATAGTTATCAGAGACATCGACTTAAAGGCTGATATGGACAGAAAACTAGAAGAAATTCTCATTAATAATTTTCCGAACTGCAAACGATTAATGACAGATAATGAAAAATGTTTGAATACGATCATGGTGAACCAAATGTGTATAAAACATAACATTAAAAAGATACAAACCCCAGTACACAGGTCTAAAGCAAACGGACAAGTCGAACGAGCACACAATTCAATATCGGAACTATCCCGAATTTTTAAGATACATAAAGAAACATCAGCAACGGAGGAGTTATTCCTAGCGGTAAAAGAAATAAACAACTCTACACATTCAGTTACAGGATATAAACCCAAAGATATTCATTTTAATTCAATAAAATTCTCTAAGGAGGATATACAAAATAAAGTAAGAAATGCTTCGCAGAAGACACTACAAAGGTTAAATCAAGGATCAAAGCATAGGACATTTCAACAAGGAGATCAAGTGCTGGTAGCTAGAACTAACATCAGAAGTAAGAGCGATAGCAGCTACAAAAAAAAAAAACACATAGTTCAGGAAAATCGTGAGGACACTATCTTAACTCAAGGAGGGCAGATCATACATAAAAATAATATAAAAAATTATGTACTTACAAAAAATGAGGATAACATTCCTAACATCACTAATCATGGTCATCACAACCGCAACAATAATTCAAGCAGACGTTAAACTACAAAATCTAACAGGAAAAAAATACGTATTGACAAGAGGTGACGACGCATTATTATTCGACAATTATTCTTATTTATTTCATGTAAGCAACTTAACAAAAATATTCTCGCCGTACAGGCAAGTGCTTAGTGGAAATTACAAGCCTAATGTAGAAGAACAAATTTGGATTGAAAAAACTGAAATTCTTAGGTTCCGCCTTGAAATTTATTACGGGTATCCCGGATCAATATGATGTTATAAAAATAGAGAAAGCCATTAACACACTAATTGAAAATAATACAAAACAAAAATTAATAAACTCTAGATTTCAAAAAATTCTTAATACAATCAATCGGAAAAATATAAAAAACCATATAATCTTAGAACAAGTGCATGACCAACTTTCATTAATAACACGAACTATTAATGCAGCAAAAAACAATGAATTCTTATCGGAAGCTTTGGACATGGAGGATTTGAGGGAAGTGATTACGCATGAATTAACAAGAACCCCAATAATTAACATAATGGAATACGCAGCCATACACATCGCTAGAACTTATGAACTCATAATCACCATATACAAATACCCGGTACTAACTAACCAATGTGACTATTTTAAGGTAACTCCAATTAGTTTTAGACACGGAAAAATTGTTACTGACTATGAAATAGCAAGATGCGGGAAGGACTATGTTTGGATCACAAAGTGTAAAAATAATTTGGGAAAATATATTTGCAAACGAAACAATAACACGGACGACAACGGTATCATACCATTACTAGAAAATCAGAGCGCTAAATGTTCAATTATTCAAGAGTACAATCAACCGCTATTACAAATTAACGAAGGATTTATATTATTAGACAGAACTCACACTGTAAATAACCATACGACAACAGAAATAACATTAGTAGAATTCACGGACGAAGTACATATAGATAACATAACTTATAAAAACATACATGCCGGATTGCTAGAAGCAATACACACTAAACATAGTGAAAGTTTTGAGATAATGAAAATTTTATATACAGACACAGAATATGCATTTAATAACTTAGACTCATTAAAGAAATTTTATATACCTGTAGAAAATCACCCCTTTAGGTCATTTATTTACTTAATAATAATTACAACTGGAATTATTAGTTGTCTATACACAGCTATAAAAATATCCAAATATTGTATAATATACAGACAACGCAAAGCAGACGAAAATTTTAAAGTTCTTTATAGAAATGAGCTAGCAAAGCTACAGGCTAATACAGTTTAAATCGGGACGATTTAATTTAGAAAGGGGAGAGTTAAGGAACACTACAACCTCAAGGTTGTTAAAACAAAGATACAAACATAATTTAAGCTAAAGCAAGATCAAGCATGTTAAACTAAAACAAAGATACAAAACATACTTTAAGACACAAAGATTAGCTGTAATAAAACAAAGATTATTTGTAATAAAACAAAACCAAGGTTATTTGTAATAACATGCTAAATTGTAATCGAAATAAAGATACAAACACTTTAGGACAAAGACATTCATTTCAGGGAAATATCAAATGTAAACATATTCTAGAGATAAGAAAATATCAAACACATTTTTAGTAAACACAATTTACAAACAATCAACCCAAGAAAAGGGTATGTTAATAAAAATAAGATAAAGAATGTACATAACTAACCCTAGTTTAAGCAAACAGGTACTAAAACTCAACATTATATAAAAAGATTATTTTTAGACATGAGGGCAGTCTAAATTTAACACGAGTCTCAATCGAACATCAGTATTAAACATAAGTGTAGCTTAGATTCATTTTTTAAAGGAATAAAGAAAGAAATCAAAAAAGAGAAATCTTTAACTAGGTTCTAAGGGTCTCCTTACAAAATTTTGTTCAAATCCATCCAATGGTTTTTACATGATGCGAACACAGCAGACAGACAAACGCACAGATAGACAGACAGACATATAGACAGACAGACACACAGACAGATAAAAATTCAAAGAGTAGGTGTTTTGTATTCTATATCTATTACCAACAACATAATTTTCAAAAAAAAAATATTATGTATAGAAATGACCTCGTTACTGTTTTATTATATGTATAGAGTAAAATAAAATAAAATTTTTTTATGAATTTTCTTCAAAATCAATCCGTGTTTAAGACATTGTAGAAGGTTGCTATAATGTATTAAATAATTGGTTTTATTATTTAAATTTGTAATTAACTTTCGCTGTTTCATGCTCTACATTTTTTTTAGTCCATTTTTGTGCACAAAATAGCAAGTCCTGATGATAATCGTGCAGTGCGATTGGATATTCTAAATCAACCTCTAATATACAAGTATATATCCAATTTCAGAATCTTCATATATATTTATCCATATTAAAGTCCTTACAGTTTTCAAGCCGCTTAAAATTTCTATAGGGTAGGTATTGCGATAATGCATATTCATATAAATTATTTACATCAAAATACATCAGATAATTCGAATCTTTCGTAAAATCATAATCTCTTACATTGTAAAATACCTCCCCGTATCCCCCGCACAGTTAAACTGTGTATGTCAATATCAGTCAATAATTGCAAGTCTATTTCACTTGGTTTTAACATTGCATCCCAAGATAGCCTCGGGATATTATAATGATATTGATATGGATCTAAATTGTAAATGTCTTTACAAACATTACGAAAACTTTAAAATACATGAAAAAGCAATAAAATACCTACTTTTAAATATAATAAAAGATAGCCAAAATTGTGTTACATTTGAATGTTTGCCAATGCTTTTAAGCGTGTTCATAATCATCTTCACTGCACTACTCATTAGTAATGCTATTGAAGATATTTGATTGAGGTGGTAGCTGTGTTTCCTCGAGACAATTTACTGAATCTAGTTAGTCATACCTATTGACACATTTACGCTTCAATTTACTGAATTCTTTACGATTTTTTAGTAGTAGTAGTAGTAGTAGTAGTAGTAGTATTCGTGGTAGTTCTATTAACTTTGTTTTTCATAACCATCATCATTAACTAAAATTATTTTATATATGTAATTTTATATAATTCTTCAGTTGAAGTAATTATATTTATATCACCTTCAATAGATGAAAGTTCTCTAATTAAGAAATGGCAATCATATGCCGAAAAGTTATGAAAAAATATAGGAATGAAGTTTGCAGTTTTATACTCTAAATTACATAAGTATGTTATGCGCGGGCTCGCTACATTCACCCGTTAAATGACAATGATCAGCTACACGATCTTCAACAGGTAAAAGTTTTTTATAAATATGAATAAAGATTCCATTTAATGGTTTTTCTTCAAGTTCAAGTGATGATGCATATTTTGCAATTCCTTATTCTTTGTTAGAAACGGTTTATTTATAAAACAATTATTAAATGTATGAATATATCAAAATTTTTATTTCTTAATATTTCTAAGAATATTCAGAATTCATAAAACTACCTTCCAATACGTGTTGGAATATTACTCCTTAACTGAAATGTAACATGCGAAAGTCTGCAAAGTATTTTGCAATTTTTTGCACAAGTATCCTATAACTGACGTTGGTAATGATATTAATACCCTAAGTGTAGGTGGGATTTTTTGTTACATTTCAGAAACTAAATTTTCGAACTGCCGTGATAAGTTTGTTTTCATTTTGAATTTATTTATTATGTTCGTTTGATCTTCGTCGCTAATACCCAGCAAACAATTTTAGAAAAGGTAATCAAGTGTAGAATTGAGCATTTTTGGCGGAAGGACTTTCCAACTAGACTACCAACCTAATGATTTAAACAAGGCATTAGACTTTTATGATCAATTACTGAGAATTGATTACATTAATTATTGTAGGAAATAATGATGATCATAAGCTTAGCTTGTATTTAAAGAACTAGTTCAATTACAACTTCCTTTTTTTGCGAACTAATGTGATGTCTTTTGTAAGTAAGTCATTATGGTAAGTACTTTTTAAGGTAATTTCTAATTTTTTGCTGGGTACTGATGTCGACAGAGAAATAATGTTTTATTGTTGTTACTATCTTCATTTCAAATTGGTGAATAGCGTTATATTTATGACTGATGTCGATAATGACATCGGTAATGCCACACTGTCGTTTTTATTTCGTTTTTTTAAGTAGAACGCCAACATTTGCTTCAGCTGTAAATTCTAACCAAATAATAAAAACCACAAATATTTAATTATAAAAATGAAAGTAGATTAAAAAAAAGACAATACGAGTACTTGAAAATAAATTGTTTTGAATATCATGAAATTGAACAGAAAGAATTCATAGTAATGGTTAAATTGAGAAAATTCTTGTACCAGACTTATCCCTAAAATTACACGATATTAATAACTTTACTTTCTTACTTTACTTTAATTAATCTAATAGAAAAATTTAAAAATATATATTATTAATTCCGCGAAGCTTAATTGTTTGTCTGCAGAAAAATATACTTAATATATGTACAGTTTCAAATTATTAGTAAAAATATTTATAATTCACTCGTATCTGAATAAAAATAACAAAAAAATATATATATATATATATATATATATATATATATATATATATATATATATATATATATATATATATTTCATTGAGAACCTATAAAATATCGCTTAATTAATTTTTTACTCGTGTTTTTCTTTGAAATATGTAGCATATTTTTGGCAACATGTTAAAAATTGTAGGTAAAAATACTTCTAGGGTGTTCTTTCCCTATTTATTTATAAGGCTTCCGACTTAAAAACAGCCTCCTATCTATCTTCTTGTCTGGTATTCTTGGTCAATTTCTTTAAAAAAAAACGTGTATCGTTGTAAAACTCCATAGCTTTGGTTGCGTAGTATATACTTTGGATGTTAAGAACGTTTAAATATTTTATTAAATTTTCATAGTTGTTGTTTGCCCTGATATTTATATTGTTACTGTTGTGATTTAATATATATTTATCCAATTTAATATTTAAAGAAGTAGTATGCAAGCCTATTATGATTCAACATATCAACAAGAACAATAATATCAAGGAGAAATTTAAAACTAAACCATTCTATTAGATGGTAAAACAAACAAATATATTAATTTTATATATAAACTTCCACAAAAAACTCTGACTGTGGGAGGAATACAGTTAATCTATCAGAAAACTATTTACCAACAACAACAACAACCTCTCCCCTCCCTAATCCGAAATCCAACGATAATCAACAACATTTTACTATAGATGATTTCATTGAAGTATTTCAAAAAGAGTTATTCGAAAAAGAAATTAATATTAACAATATTAAAGACTAATCACAAAAACTTCACATGAGTATATAGTAATCCTTGTAAAATGATCAAAGAAATCTATAAATTTTTAAAACCATTCAATAATATCATGAGTGAAGAGGATAACAATAGGCTTGTTAATATTGAAGCACAACTAGAATATATTATAAATATATCTGTCTGTCTCTATACACCTATCCGTTTAATTCTTTTCATATACGTAAATGATAACGAACATGGGTAATAACAAACAATAATTTAAATAAAGAGTATAGAACAAAAACTAAAAATATATTTAAAAAAAAACACCTTTAATTATTAATTATTCAATAAAGATTTTCTATTCCCTAATATTACTATTAACCCTTTCTTAAATATTTTAATCACGATCGTTTCAATCAATCTTAAAACATAATGGACCATAAACACGCGCACACACACACACACACACACACACACACATATATATATATATATATATATATATATATACGCACACACATGATCATTACCTTTACTCAGTATCTATCTCTGCAGTTTCATTAGAAAATTTAATATAGCCAAATTCTTACTTCTGCTTTAAAAAAAATCAAAGTTCAATGACATTTACCTAGATTGCTTATATTTCCTAATATGTAAAATACTTGTATTTTCTTATTCTTGAAAACAAATAAATCAATGTTCAATGACCTTTATATAGATTGCTGATTTTTCCTAATGTGAACAAACCTAAAACGTAAATTGACCAAGCACACACACACACAAATCATTAACTATACTCAGTATCTATCTCTGTAGTGTTTTATTAGAAAATTCAATACACCCAAATTCTTACTTCTGCTTCTTGAAAACAAAAAAATCAAAGTTCAATGACCTTAGCACCTGCATTCATCTTACATTTTCAACCCTCGTCATGAAAAAATCAAAATATAGTGATCTTTACCTTGTTTATTTATTTTTTTCCTATGAAAAAAAAAATCAAAATTTAGTGACCTTTACCTAGATTGCTTATTTTTCCTAATGTGTAAAATACTTGTATTTTTTTTAGCTATCTCTAACTACAATTGTTAGTATTTTCTACATTTATCAATATGACTGTCTCTCAATACACCTGCTGTGTTTGGCTTCTCTATTCCTTTCATATACTTGTGATCACATTGCCACACTTATTAATATGCCAACCCACGTCATCTAACACTTCACATTCAAGCCATTAGTTGGAAGAATTTATTACTCTTTGAAAAAAATACAATCCTTATTGTATTAATTTTTAAAAAACAAAATTTTTCTTATACCTTTTTTTTCTTTCATATCGCTTCTGCTTATTGAAAACCAAATTCAAAATTCAGTAACCCTAACACCTGCATTCATCTTACATTTCCAACCCTCATCATTCTTCAATTGCCTACTTGATTACACTTTTTAAATACATTTATTAATTTTTCAATACAAATTTTCTACTCCCAAATATTATTCTTATTAAACAGAAATCAACACATTTTTCTTTTTTCTCACCAAATCCCTATACACAAGATCAGTACACACCACAATACTATTATATCCACGCACAAACAAAAATAATACATTTGACAACAAGAAAACCTTTATTAATTATTCACTAAAGATTTTCTACTCCCCAATATTACTATTTACACTTTTTAATTAATTAAACCGCTATCATTTCAATAAAACCTAAAACAGAAGTTAACATATTTTCCTTTCATCACCAAATTCCTATACACAAGATCAGTACATACCATCATACTATTCTATCCACTTACACAAGATCAATGCACACCTGCATTTTTAATTATTCAAATCACGATCATTTCAATAAAACCTTAAACAGAAATTATCATAGTTTCTTTTTCTACCCAAATCCCTATACACAAGATCAACGCACACCTGCATTTCACAACTACACTCATGCGACCCTTGTCATTAATGGCCCTCGTACTTGGCATTAATGGGTAATAAATTAGCGGGAGAGTAAAAAAAGGTCTGGCACGTGCCTCATTAGCATAAAAAAGCCATTAAAAGACATTTTAATTGCTTTTGCATGACATTAATGGCTTCTGCATGAATGATTTATGGCTTTTGTATGATTTCCATACATTTCATGCACTTTTTGGCCGGAAATGAGTTAGAACTCCCAGTTCCTATATACTCTTATTCCTTACAAACGAAATAATTTTTCTTATATTTGAATAACAAAATAAACAAAATATTTATTGGCCCCAAGGGCATAAAAATTTTTTGAATTAATAAATAAAAAAAATATTTATGTATGTTTTGCTTTTATTTATGGTTGATATGTCTGTCCTAGTGTCCTATTTATAGGACAGCCTATATTTCCGTTATGTATACAAAAAATAAATAAATTTTTGAATTTTTGTATTATTTTATCGCAATTAAACACTTTCTGCCAAAAAAAAACTTTTTTGTTGGAATTTTTCAAAAGTTGGGCGCTAATGGGTTAAATCAAAAATTCTGTTTTAAGTTTAGATTTTTTTTAATGAAATAGATTATTTTTGTATCGAATCAAAACAACGAGTAGTCGCAATAAATAGCATCATCAAACCAGCCTAGTTCATCACCAAAGCCGCCAACACCTAAAGTAAATAATAATTCAAGTCCAGCAGAAACAACTTTAAATCGTCAAGTACCAATTCAACAGAGCAAACTAATTCGCAGAACAGCAAGAAATCGTAGAGAAGTATAAGGCAGATGACTTCCGAAAGCATTAAGGAACGAACGTATTTTTCTTAACAAATTTATGAATTTTCTAAATAAATTATGAATTTTATTTCAGAGATATATACATATGCATGTACATTTGAATATCTTAATACTTACTTAAAATACTTTCCGCGACAACTGTGTAGAATAGATAATAAGAAAAAATAAAAATAAAACTTTTAGTTTCATTTAACCATCAATTCGTGCATTTTACTAACAGACAAAACTGTTTGTATTTTGGGGCATCTAAAAAATGGGCATCTAAAGGATGGGTAAAATAAACACCGCCACTTTTTTGTTGTGGTGTTTAAAATATACGGGTATGAAAAATATAGAGTAACGGTCTTATGCAAAAAAAGTTAACGCTGCTTTAAACTCATTGTTAAGCTAAATTCCTTAAAGTTTCATCCAAAAACGATTATTAGCTTAACAAACGTATGGTAAGCCCTACGTCAACTTTAAAATTTTTAAAGTAGGTAACCCCTTACTTTAAAGTGAACGTCACCTTGATATTTATTTTTTGAAATACATATTGTCAACAAAAGTTTTGTGGAAATAAGTTTTTAATAAAACGAAAAAAAAAATTGTGTTAATTAAAAAACAAAATTAAAAAAATGAGCGGAATCGGCAAAATTAATTTTGATTTTATGGAAAAACTTGTTTTAATATTGTAATATTTTATTTAGAACGCATAACTAAAATATCTGGATATAATCGGCCAAAAAATTACAAGCCAAGGATTTTTGATTTTATTTTAAAGTTATCACAATTTACTTAAAATCACATAAAAAATAACATAAATTAACAAAATTCTATAGTGATGTGCATATAACACTGTACAACAAAATCAAATTTTTTCAAAAATTACAAGATCCGGGCTATAAATTCTGATAGAGGAGACAAAAAAAAGATATACGTGTATCGGCGTTTTGAAAGTTTACATCTGGATTTCATTTGAGAGGGGGTTAAAGTTTCCCAGCTCTGGCACATTCTTATTGTTAAACGGCATAAGAAACCATGTGACCCTTACATTTTAGGTAAAAAATATGTTCAGCAGATTTATGTAAAATGTTACGGAGAACATTTTTGTAGAAATGTTAACCCTCTAACTCCTCAAGATATGGGTCTTTTTTGTCCTTCTTTTAAGAAATAGCAAAAAACAACAATTAAACAGGGTTTTAGAGGGTTAAAATGTTCCACAAAAATGTTACCCGTTAAATTTTACTATAAGTCCCTGAATACACCAAAAAGGAAAATTCAACCATTAAGTCATAAATAAGACCCAACAAAAGACAGCTTAGGGTTAATTTCGCATTTATTAAGAATTTTGTTTTAAATCAAATTTGGATAGCATTAATTACATTTTTTTTTAGCTCTAGGCAATTCAACTTCATTATCATACAATGTCCAACATATTTCAGCGATAAGCGAATGAATGCTTTTACCTTTATAGCGTTCTTCAATGAGTGCGCATGTCTGATGAAATTTTTCACCATGCTCATCAGATTCTGTTGAAAACTGGTTCTCAAAGTAATACATATGGGAATTTAAAAAATGAATTTTTGTTGACATATGAACGCAATAAAAGGTTCCTGTTTCAGCGATTGTTCCATCAACATAATGACTAGGACTTCGAAGTTGTAGCACAGGTACTGGGAGTTCGTCAGAATGCGGAAATGGCAGCATGGCTGATGGCACAGTTTTGTATACAAAACTCTTTCGCCTATATCTATTCAATTTTAATATGGCACACGTAGCACGTAGCGTCATTATGTTCACCTGGATCTAACCACCGCATAGGAATACCAAACTGCATTGAATTTCGTTGACCTTCAGCGAGAGTTCAAAAATAAAACTATAGTTTTAGAACAAAAAAAATATTACCTTTGGACCACAAAATTAAGCCATTATAACAAATAAAAAATAAGAAAAAAAACATCAAGAGAAAAAATTGGAGCTCGCCCATATCTTCCGAGGTACGGAGCTTAGAAATTTTCCAATTTTTTTAAATATCAATATGGATATCATTTTAAAGCTTTTGAAAAGATCTTTAAGGAAATATCATTAAGAGCTGATGAAATTTTTATGTAAAATAATATATATGCAGTACCAATTTTTTTTTTAAATCTCTGTCACCCCAATATTTGCTCTTTTATTGGAATTACTTCACTGAACTAGATTTACATATACTATATGGTGAAGGGTATATAAGATTCGGCATAGCCGAATATAGCGCTCTTACTTGTTATTTACAATCTTTAAGAGGAGAAATAATTTTGCGAAGTAATTGAAAATGTATTTGTGGCCTCAATAAGGTGTTGTTTTATCATTATTCTGAAAACAATTATTTTACGATTATAAAAAATACAGATTCAAGGGGAATACTCATATAATAAGTGCCTAGGACCACTACTTCATAGAATTAAGTATTCTTTACATAATTTATATCCAAAACGGGAACTGAAAACAAATTTTTTTGGTTTTTGTTTTAAATCTAAATTGTATGTAGAAATTATGGTTACTAATCTGTTAGTAAAATAAGCCTTTGCTGAATATGGTTAACACCACCGTTAATCGTTCTAGTTGCCAATCATAGAAGGAATGGCCCCGTTGATGGAACACTAAAATAATTTATATAAAATATTTTAAAGCTTTTTCAAGTATTTAAAATATGACTTGTAAAAATGGTTTAACAGTTTGTTATTCTAATACCTGGTTTTATTTAGGGACATTCCCAAATTTGTGGAATTTTAACAACCACAATTACTAATTACATTATTTTGTACATCCAAATTGACCTGATTTATCATAAAATTTAATTGCTTTTTCAAATTTGTTATTCTAAATGAAACATTTTCCTTTTAATGTTCAATTGAAATTTTTTTTTATATTTACCTGTTTGTTTTTTGGTCTATGGACATTCTCGAATTGGTTTTTTCTAAAACAGATTTTTTAAAACCACAATTATTATCCCTTTTCACACGTAATAAAATGTGGTTTATAAAAGGGCAGTAAGTAATAACAATTTTCGTAAGATAAAGGTAAAAGCATTCATTTGCTTATCGCTGAAATATGCTGGACATTGTATGATAATGAAGTGGAATTGCCTAGAGCTAAAAAAAAAAATTAATTAATGCTATCCAAATTTGATTTAAAACAAAATTCTTAATAAATGCGAAATTAACCCTAAGCTCGTTTTTGTTGCGTCTTATATCTGACTTTATGGTTGAATTTTCCTTTTTGGTGTATTGAGGGACTTATAGTAAAATTTAACGGGTAACATTTTTGTGGAACATTTTAACCCTCTAAAACCCTGTTTTAATGGTGTTTTTTGCTATTTTTTAAAAGAAGGACAAAAAAGACCCATATCTTGAGGAGTTAGAGGGTTAACATTTCTACAAAAATGTTCTCCGTAACATTTTACATAAATCTACTGAACATATTTTTTACCTAAAATGTAAGGGTCACATGGTTTCTTATGCCGTTTAACAATAAGAATGTGCCAGAGCTGGGAAACTTTAACCCCCTCTCAAATGAAATCCAGATGTAAACTTTCAAAACGCCGATACACGTATATCTTTTTTTGTCTCCTCTATCAAAATTTATAGCCCGGACCTTGTAATTTTTTGGTGTGTTGTACAGTGTAATCAACAAAAGTAAACAAAGCTCGTAACAAAGCTCGTTATTCAAATAATTGATATCAATTCTAACAAAAAAGTGTTGTGTTAAATGTTTTACATTATTGTTAATGCATTGAATTTTTGTTTTTCATGAATTAAAAATATTAATTTATACCTTAACTCAAAAAAAGTAATTTTACTTTACAACAATAAAAAACTTTTTCAATAGATTTGACTACCCGAACAAATTAATATTCGTGTTTATGTATCATTAACTATAAAAAGTGAATGGTGTTGCCAGTATTAAAGTTTAAAATGTATTGCAGCATACATTAGTTAAAGTAGTGTTTTAGGATACCATTTTTTACCATACGTTTGTTAGGCTTAGTGTGTTAGTTAACTAGTGTGAACTTTAAAGTTGACGTTAGTCTTTGTTTTGCATAAGGCTGTAAGTATGCAGTGCACTCATGGTTGCGGTGTGCACGTGCCGTTCTGTGATACATATGTACATTGTACACTCGAAAATGTCTTCTTTTTTTTTTTGTTTTATGTAGATATAAGAGTTTTAATGTTCCTGAAGAATTTTTTGTTAAATAAATTCTTTTGTTTTCTTAATAATGTAATCTGTAAATTGAGCTCTATTCTTTAGCTCTTTACTCTTTTCTGAAGACGACTTAGCTCCATGAATTTTTAAAATGTGGTCACACTGAATTTGCGCGTAAATCAAAAGTTTTGAATAAAAATAGGTAACTAAGAGCTACCAGATTATTTGATTGTCGTCGCAAAGCTGCCACATTGATTTTGTTTTAAAGGTACCACTTGGATTGTGTACGCAAAGCTGCCATATTAAATCAGAAAAAAGCTGTAGACAACTTTTTTTGTGAAGCGGTACCCATAAACTTGATTTAAGCCTTATCATTACTTATCTACTTAATATTTAGTAAGATATCGGTCAATACAATATAAAATTGAATTGTTTTTCACTAAGCCTTCAGCAATGAACTTCAAACATATCCGGCAGGTCTAATAATTGTAATGCCTAGTTAAAGTAAAGTAATACTGAAAAATTTACTAAAAAAAATACATCGGGATAAGCAGGAAATAATGCTTAGTAATAATTGTGCAAAAATAATCAGGCAAGTTCTGAATTTCACACGAAATTTTTACTTTGTATTTTCCAAGGCATTGTATTAGTAAAAATTATTTTATAGCAACAATGTTTTGGAAAATACAAAGTGAAAATTTCGTGTGGAATTCAGGACATGCTTGGGAGCAAGTCTAGTTTAGTTAGGGAAGCCAGATTTTGAAGAGGCAAAAAGGGCACATTCGGTTAAAAAAAAAGAGTACAAAAGAGTACATCTTTTCAAACAAAAAAAAAAAAAACACTCAATCTATATATGTGTTGTTATAGTTTTATTTATATAGTTCAATTTAACATAAAAAATATATAAATATAACGTATATACATATGCATGTATGTAAATAATACCAAAAGCACAAAACAATTCTAATTTTAATGTAACAGAAACAATTCATATACTTATATATAAGTACATATGTATGTATGTATATCACATTATGAGATCAATAAAAAAGTTTTATTTACTAGGTCAAATATATTTATCACTTCTTTGAACATTTTTAACAATTTTAGTTTTTCCTTCTTCAGTATTTAAAAAATTATACACGTATATTTAAAGTTAGTTTCTATTATGAGTTCATTTTCTAGATTTTGAATAGTAAGCCTATTCCTTTCCTTTTTCTAGCTAAAAAGCATTGGGTAGAGTGAACAAAAATGCAGTTTATACTACATAGTACCTAGTACTAGCAAGGCTGAAAAGTATAAACTACAAAAAGTGTGAATAAATCTTTGCTACTGCTAGGTAGCTAGTACTGAAAAGAGATAGCTTATACTAGAAAATAAAAACATTTGAGTGTTGCCTCTGTTAAAAAAAATTTTTTTTTCTTATAAATTCTAAGCAAAATTTGTGGTTAAATATTTTGGTAACACTATGAGTTTGTTTTGATTATTTATTATATACATACATAAAGTATTTATTATATAAGTTTGTTTTGATTATTTATTATCATGATGGGTGACAAAAATAGTGCAAATATTTTTGACATGGTCCAAAAGCATAAAATTATATTTAACTCGGAAAATATGGGCAAGCGCCAATTTCTTTACTTGATTTGTTTTTTTATTTTTCAATTCTCTATAGCCCCATATATTTTTTGATTGGAATTACTTCACTTAACTAGATTTGTTCCAAATGATATGGCAAAAAAAGGCCTGGTGCTTTGCCCGCTGTCTCGAAAGATTATGGATTATGCTGATTTTCAATAGCAAAATTTTCGAAACTATGTCTGATCGATTGTCGTATTTAAATTTTCTTTAGCTTATCTAGTGCTTTGGCTAATTTGATTTTTACAGTAACACGGACGGACAGACGGACATTGCTCAATAGAATTGGCTATGCATAAGAACTCAGGATGCATACACTCTATGAGGTCGGAAATGGATATTGTAGAAATTACTCTTAGATATACCCTTTTTCCACCTGTAGTGAACAAACAACAATGCATTTTTTGAAACATAAATGTATTTCCAGCACAATAACATGCTTACAAAAATTTAAGTTAAAACTAGTAATTTTAAGTACTTACTAGTTTTTATTTTTCTTTTTACTTTTCCTCAATATTTTCTTCAACATTTGAATCCGACGAATTTATTGCTTCACTAGCATATAGGGGTATATTGGACATGTTAAGAAAAAAGAAATTGTTGCTTGAGCCAATGGAGCAAACAAAATTACGCAGGATAATTTAGTTTGCTCACGAACGCAATTAAATATGTATAAAACCAAAATATGTAGAGAAAAGAAACAAAATAAAAAACAATTGTTTTAGTATTGGAATTTCTGGTTTTATTTGGAAAATATGAATTTTACCTTTTGAAGCTTGTAGGAAAAGTAAGTGCTTAAAGACAATTAGTATATATAAAAAACGGAAGTAGTATTAAAGACATTTTGGCTAATGGACGTTCAATTTTAGTATAATTGCAGAAAGAGACAAATAGCTATTTGCATTAAAACTAAATAACTGCCATAATAGGTAGCTTTTGAATATGTCAGGTTTGAATCAGACCAGCTCTGTTTACCTGATTGGTATTAAGACATTTGGTCTTAACATTGCCGCCCACCTTGCAGGATTTGTGCAATAAAAACATATCACATTAGCCTTGTCAAATTGCTACTTGAAAGGAACATATATATAAGTAAGAGTAAAACTAAATTAACAATTCATTAACTTTCATATTTCATTTGTCTTTATAAATTCAATAAAATATTAAATATTAACTTAAAGGTATAATGAACAATAGAATTCAAGAAATGTAAAGGATATACGTTTTGTATTTTGCATAGCCTTATATAAGTGCATTTCAAGATTAAAGGGAACAGGGACTATATATAGTCCACCCAAATAGAGTGCTTTGAGCGGTCGGAAAGCCTGCTCTGGAAAAGACGCCTTCACGTATAACTCTGGGATAAAAGTCCACGCCTATAATAATATCAACCGGTGCCGACTCATAGAATTTTGAATCGGCAAAACAAAATCTGGAAAGTTCTTCTTAAAAGATTCTGGGAACGATTCCGTCGGAGTTTTGAGACTTATTCGATTATCAACACGAAAGGTCCCGTCTACTTTGGATGTCGAATCATACCTAGATTTTAAAGTTATTGGACAAATTGTTTCGTCGTGCAAAGTAAATGACGTTAGGTTTAGCTTTTCGACTAAGTGTCTGGACACACGACTTACTGGGGATCCAGAGTCAAGCAAGGATCGAGCGTAGGATGTAGTAGACGCTATCTTTGCCAGGACTGTTGGCAAAAGAATTTTGGTATTCGGGCGCAAGATATCTGTTAAGGACGATTTCGAAGTGGATGGTGAAAGTGCTCGTTTAGGTGTGAGTTCGTTTGAATCTTTGTTCTTTCCTGACTTGACGAGATCGGGACTACGTGATTTCGAACGCGGTTTCGTAGACAATAGTTCAGCTGCTAATCGTGGATTCACGTGCAGCAACGTATGATGGAACTTGTGGCAATGCTTGCATTCATGCTTGGAAAGGCGTGCCCCATGCGAATGGTCGTGAGCCAAACAGTTGACGCAGTATTTGTTTTCGCGTACTGCACGAAGACGGTCGCTAATGTTCATTGCCAGAAATTCGACATGGAAAAGCGTTATATTTATCTGAAAACGATTTGACAGAACTTTTTATTTTCGAAGAACGAGTGGAAGCTTTAGGCATTTTTATCTAAAAAAAAGAAAAAAAAGGAAGAAAATAGTAAGAGACGGAAACTAGTCAAAAGGAAAGCCGAAACTTTAGACGTGGTGAGCAGAACGACGAGTTTGACAATAGGTCGCGTAATTGCACCTCGCTGTGTTAAAACGTCAGCCAAATGAACACGACTTTCAGAACCGATGTAAATTTTGTTGACCCTACCAAGTCGCCATGAATTTGGCGGAAGGTTCTCATCCTTTACTACCACAAGATCTCCTTCCTACACGTTCTTTTCTGGTTGTTTCCATTTTACTCGCTTATGAAGCTCCTTTAAGTACTCGTTTTTCCATCTATCGCAGAATTTTTGGTGAATAAACTTTAATCGTTGCCACCGATTAGCTGTTGATATAGGCTCTTGAATTTGCGGCTCAGAGGGTGCTATAATTGGTGACCCGATAAGGAAATGTCCTGGTGTGAGCGCAGAAAGGTCAGTAGGGTCAGTGGACTTAGGCGAAATCGGTCTAGAATTAAGGCAAGCTTCGATTTTTACCAATAATGTTGAAAACTCTTCATAAGTATATTTGTGACACCCTGCCATTTTACGGAAATGAGCTTTAAAGCTTTTAACTCCAGCTTCCCATAGTCCACCCATGTGGGGAGCACCTGCTTAAATGAAACGCCAGTTAATATTATGGTGGGAATAATTATACATGATGCGCTGATGTGACGTTTGGATAAATTCTTTGGCCAGAGCTTTGGACGCACCGATAAAGGTAGTTCCATTGTCAGAGTACAAATGCAATGAACACCCGCGTCGGGACACGAAACGACTAAAAGCGGATAGAAATACAGTGATAAAGAGATCAGACGTAGCTTCCAAATGAATCGCCTTCGAAGAAAAACATACGAATATGCATACGTACCCTTTGGTAATTTTACAAGTTCGCTAATATTGTATCCGTAGAAGCCTTAGTACCAGCTGATTTCCACCATGTAGGCTAATATCGTGTATGAATTTGATTAAAATGCGAGAATATTGAGAATTGTAAGGGAGTAGGATTGAATGTCTCTCGTTATAGGAATGTCCTGGAGAATTTTCCAGCCTGCCATATGAACGCATTATACTGTTTGAATCAAGAAATGGATTTAGATTTAGAATGCAGCTGGATCTAGAAATTTCTTGTTTAGAAGACAGAGCTTTGTACTCATTTGGATAAACTGCTTTTTGGCAAATGGAAATAAGCCGATCACGAACTGTACCGATTTCAACGTTGGAAAGCAAAATAGAATCCGCGTGAAAGTTAGAAAGACGAATTCTATTTAAGAACCGGTATACGTAGGCCATTACGCGGATTGCCCTAGAAAAAGATGAAAAACGTTCAAGTAGATCTTCGAAATTTGAAAAGTAGGAAAAATGAACCAAAATGGGCTTGACTTCTATCTCTGCATCCTGAAAATTTGACAAATCACATGTAGGCCATTTTGAAGACGTATAACTCAACCACTGTGGTCCAAACCACCATAAATCATTGTCCAACAAACCTTCTGGATAAAGGCCACGGCTGGCCAGGTCCGCTGGGTTCCAGTCGGAATGAACGTGGCTCCACTGAGAGAAATCTGTAATTTGTGTAATTTTCGCTACTCTATTTGCCACGAAAGTTAATCACTTGCAAGCTGGCTTCGCTAACCAGGAAAGGACAATAGTAGAATCCGTCCAATAGAATGTGTTGTAGCTTAGGATGTCTAATTGGGGTAATAAGCTTTCGGTCATCTCAGCTAAAAGAACTGCTCCACAAAGTTCTAGTCTCGGAATGGACAACGTTTAATGGGAGCCACTTTTGTTTTAGATGCCATTAAATGTGTGCGTATGGAGTTGATAGTAGTTATTCTTAGGTATAATGCTGCGGCGTATGCCTTCTCAAAAGCATCACAAAAGCCGTTGAACTGCATTTCAGCACTAGGAATATAATTAATCCATCGTGGAATACGTATGGATTTAATAGCAGGATAACTCGCTTCGAAAGCCCGCCATTGGTTGAGCGTATCAGGAGATAGGATCTCATCCCAGTCAGTTCTTTCCATCGATATCTTCTGCATTAGTATTTTAGCTAAAATTACACAAGGTGATAGCTATCCGGCAGGATCAAAAAGTTTGGCTATTCTCGATAGAACTTCTCGTTTTGTGTAGTACGTCGATTTCTGAAGTTGAATTGGAACAAAGAAAAATTCATCGGAACAAGCGTTCCAACGAATACCTAAGGTTTTTGCCGTACTATTGTCTTCGAATTTTAGAAAGTTCTCATGCAGGAGATAGTCACGTGGAACGTCAGCTGAAATATCACGACAGTTTGTAGTCCATTTCTTCAATTCAAAACCGGCTGATGGAAGAGCTAGGATAAGCTCGTTTTTATTTTTAATGGATTCAGACTTACAGTGAGCTCCAGCTAGAACATCATCAACATACCCTGACTTCCGAATGATAGAACTGGCTACTGGATAAATAGATTGGACATCATCAGCCAGTTGAAGTAGAGTGCGATGGTCTCCTGAGCAATTAACGAGTTGCAAACTCTTTGCTTAACGCCCGAACAAATCACATGTGGGAATATGTCACCACCGATTAACATATAGATTTTTGAACTGCGATAAAAGTTTGGGTCAGCAAGTCGAATGTCAGGAAGGGTAGCGAACGAACTGTCTGGAAGGTTGGTTGAGAGATGGGGAACCACTAAAGCCGTTACCGGAATGGCTATGCTGGCATCCAATTCTGTACCAAGAAGTATAGCGCATTGTTTCTGAACTGTGGCCGAAATGGAATTATTCAGGCCAGATATTTGAGCATTCGTTTTTTCGAAAGGAAGACCGAGTAAATTAAACAAACGCTCCGAAATGAATGTACCTTCTGATCCTGAGTCAATCAAGGCTCATGCACTATACCTTATTCCCTCATTTATTATATTTACGATAGCAGTACCCAAGAGTACGTTTTTGGAATTGGTTGCGAAACAGGGTTGAATTACATCAGAATTAGAAAAATTAGCGGACTGTTGACTACTAATAAATGATACAGAATTGCGGTTAAGATTCGAAACAGAAACTGAATGAGGATTTGATGTTTCCTTATGGAGTAGTGTATTATGCCTTTTACTGCATTTATAGCAACTATGTTTGTTGCTACAGTTTCTGACACTATGAGTTTTAGAAAAACAATTCAAGCATAAACCTTCTTTTCGTATTTCATTTATTCTCTGATTATAATCCATATTCAAGAACTTCTGGCATTTTCGGATAGTATGATTCTCTTTGGGACATAGTTGACACCTTGGACTCGAAACGTTTGTCTGATAGCTATGAACTTGCTTCTTAGAGTTAGAATTAAATTGAACTTTTGATTTGGTGTCATTGGTTTTTGAATGGTAGGTAGTTGAACTACGAATTTCTGAAACAGACTCCAGAGTTCTATACCGGTTAGTGAGAAATTCATCTAACACAGACCAACTCGGAATAGTAGTCTTATCCTTAAACTGCTGTTCCCATAATGTTAGTGTATTTTCTGGCAGTTTATAAGTGCAGATAAATACAAAAATTGGGTCCCAACTGGACACGTTAACATTATATAGCCTAAGTAAGTTGAAATACAAGAGCTAATATTTTTCTGCAGTTGCTTGAGAGCCTTTGCAGACTCCGAAGTAATAGTTTGGAGGTTGAACAGGATTTTCAACTGACCATTTATCAGCACCCTTCGATTTTCGAAACGAAGACACAAATTTTTCCACGCTATTTCAAACCCCTCATGGGTAAGCGGACTTTTTTGAACTATTTCCCTAGCCTCACCTTTAGTCTTTTGTGTCAGATAAAATAAATTTTCCACATTACTAGCTCTCGACTGAGACACAACAGCCGTGAAAGTATCACGAAAAATAGGCCAGGAAGCATAATCACCATAGAACGGTTGGATTTCAATGGGTGGCAAGTGAAGACCTTGTGAAACAGAGGGAACCGAACTGTTGAAAGCAAGATCCCGAGATGTACTGTGATTTTCCGCATCCGCATCATGACGAGATTCAGCTTTTTGACTAGAAGCTGTCTGTGCCCGAAGCTCATCAGATATCTCCGACAACTTCGTTAAGCATTTACAATAAGTAATGTATGTACTCTTGTACTTTACCTTAAAAGTTTTAAAATCCAATGGATCATCGTGATCGCTAGCCTCTTTTTCAGCTTCAAATATAAATTTCCCGTAGACCTCCTTAATACGACTCCAGTTAGACTTGAGTTCGTACCGATGAACGTCAATGGCATGACGCGAAGTTAAAGGATACTGGTTATCGTTTAGGTCAGCCTCGAATTTAACAATGCTATCAGACAATCGAATGAACTGGTCTAGCGACATTCTTGCAACTTTTACTTGGCTAAGAAAACCCCAAATTGAATTCTATATAATCAGCAGTCACAGAAAGATAAACTCAAGCAATCAAAAAAAATTTTTTTTAATGCGGATGATAAATAAATACTATACTCTTGAATATTAAAACTGCTAGTTAAATTCAGTGAAACAAGAAAAATTTATTCTGCAATGCTCTTAAAAAACAATTAACACTTTAGCTTTCCTGGCGGAAAAAAATGATTGCATTCCTTGAAATGTGCGAAAATTACCTGCTTTTTGCAGGTACTTCAACTAAATGTATGGAAAGTGTTTGGTACAGTACAATCTTCGAACTAGTTTCAATTTCAAATAAAACCTTGGATGCAATTAAAGTTTAAAATTACTAAAATATTAATTTATTTTTGGGTTTTTTTTTTCAAGAATTTAAATTTTTACAAAAAAAAAATTTTTTTTCTCAGGAAAAGTGTTAACCACTAGTAACAATAAACATTGTACTTCTAATGCGCAGATAGTTGAAAAAAAATAAATAATAATAATGAATTTGAAAGCAAACAAAATAATAAATTACTTACTGCCATCCCTAAATTAGCGCGTAAGACGCAAAGCAATGTAATTCATAGCTTTTCCGCTAGAATGTCATCCCTAAATAACAGCGTCAACTTTGTGTCTTTAACAGTAATGTTAACTAATTTTATTTTATAAAACCCGCTGTATAAAAATAAAAACAGAGATAAAACCGCTAGATTGCCTTAAAAATAACTAAATTGTCACTACTTTTCAGCCATAACAAAACAAAACAAAGCAACGAGCAGCCAACTTCACTTCCTAACGCACTGTCAAAATTGGATTTTTCAATTGCTAAGCGTTGACGCCGTGCTATTTAGGGATGCTTCATACATTTTGTATGAACATGAGAAATTTTGACAGTTAAATTGCGCTTTACGCGCTAATTTAGGGATGGCAGTTAAAGTATATCCACCAAAAAGTACTGTGAACACACCTATGTACTTTACATGTAAAACCACCGTGTGTCTCTCTTTGTAATAGAATAAATAAAAAACATATATTTTCTGTTTGGAATGCAAGTGATCAAAAACAACCACCAAACGAATGAAAGTAAGAGAGTAAATTGTTTAAAAGCGTTAAGGAGAACGAAAAATAACAATGTTAATAACTCTTACAAAGAAAGGGGAAATGAATTGACTCTCTTAAACTGTTTTAATCAGATTAAAAAGTATTTAATCTTAATGAAATTAGAATGTAATAAGAGCGGAAATTTATATGTCTGTGTAAATGAAAATGTAAATCAATTAAGTATTAAGCTGAAAGGAGAAATCGCTACATACATACTAACATGAAATTCATAAGAGCTGAAATAAATCAAGTTAAAAAACGCGGGAAAAGAACGAACTGCATCCTACACCCGAAATACAACACTCAGCCGACAAGAAAATACTAAGAAATAAATTTTAATTTCTTTAAGGACCAAATATATATATATACAGAAAATCACTTAGGAAAAAAAATGTTGGCTTTGATTAAAATTCCAGTAACTTTAATTTGCGATGCTCGGACCTTTTATTTATATATTTTTTTTTATATTTTTCTCACGCACTGCTCAATCGTTTTAAGCTTCTTTTTGTCGGCCTTCCCTTTTATATTTTTTTCTTCTTGTTTTTTATTTTTCAGTTTAATATTTCCCGAAATCGCGTATGCTTTTATTATTATAATTATTATTATTTTTCTTTTTTTTAAAGCTTCATTTTTAACCAATTTTTTCTATTTATTTTATTATTATTATGTTTTTTTTTATTTATTCGTTTGTACCACATACATTTATTTTCTGATATAAAATTGTCACACATCATATGAAATGCACTTTCTAACTAACTAAGGCTGAACAAAAGCAAAATATAAAACGTACCTTGTTAGTAAATGAAAATAAAGAGAATATGACTGTATGTTTGTATGTATGTATGCTTCCAAAAGAAATCAATTTATTTGCAGCAAAATCCCAGTGAACTTTTATGCTTTCATGCTTTTATGCTGCAACTACAGCCTATAACCATAGAGGAGTACCGCCGCCGACAAAAAAAAAAGAGGAACAGTTGATTGCCATACCAAAAATTGAAAAGCAAAAGCACAGGCGACCGGGCAAATTGGTAGCGCTAAGGAGGGAGCTAGCCGACCTGAAGCGTAAGGTGTTCGACGAGGAGAATGTCCTTCCATGGGAAGTTAGCAGTGAGTATTGCAGGCGCATTGATCGAAAAGAGCCGTTGGCTAAAAGAAAAAAATGAAAACCAACAGAACCAAATCAAAAAAGCTAAGAAAAAAGACACTCACAATGAACACTAATTTTAATATGATTACAAATATATATTGAACTTTAATAAAAATGAATTTTAATTGAAGATTTAAACAGAAACAAAAATCACATAACTTTTTTTATTCAAAAACTTTTTATTTGTAAAACCTAAGTAAAAGAAAAACGTAAACAAGAAAACAAACAATAACAATGTTAAAATATATGACATGAAATAATATGTGTAACATGTAGATAATAGTATAAATAGCGGCTCATACCAGGATGTACTAAAAATTTATTATAATATATATATATATATATATAAAATAGTTAAAATAAACAAAACAAGAAAAAAAGAATATATAATATAAATGGAAAAATTAAATATATATTTGCAAGAACTGAATAAATTTAAATTCAATTTAAAAAAAAGTAAAAGCAGAATATATGAAAGAGTGTACGTTATTAATAATTTAGATAAGTTAGATTTTATAAAAAATGAATTAGAATTAAAGTTAGAAGAAACAGAAGCAAGGGAATTTACAGAATTCAAAGAGAATATTAGTTCTTCAATAGTAGAATTAAAGCATACATTGAATTAACCACAAAAGAGGATAATAAAAACAAAAAATGGCTCCGTTCGATTTGCAAATATTTCAAGGTACATACAAATTTTTAGAGGAATTTCTAACTCAAGTAGAAATTTTACACGACTTAATTGATAATGAAGATAGAATAACATTCATTAAGTACGTCTATAATTTTAAACTTACAACCCAAATAAGGAATATATTAGGAAGATCAAATAGACCAACAACATTCGCCGAACTCAAAAAGAGATTAGAGGATGCATATCCAAACCCAAAAACGCTATACCAACAAATTTTATTGAGTAGTGTTCCTTAAACTCTGAGTAAAGCTATACAGAGATGTATGACAGCGGAGCAAAGTTTTCATTCCGATAAAAATAACTTATACTACATAAATAGAAACAATAACAGCAGAAATAATCAAAGATATAATAATAATAAAAGAAGTAATAACAACAATTACAACAATAATTATCGAAGTAATAGAAACAACAGCTACAACAGAAATGAAAGATATAGA
The DNA here is from genome assembly GCA_916610165.2 of Gymnosoma rotundatum. Taxonomy (NCBI): domain Eukaryota; kingdom Metazoa; phylum Arthropoda; class Insecta; order Diptera; family Tachinidae; genus Gymnosoma; species Gymnosoma rotundatum. The sequence goes on from OU744339.1 coordinate 62,312,281, forward strand.
AATAGTGGAAATAGCTATAACAGAACCAATAATAAAGCCAATTTCAACAGAAATCATACTACACAAAGTAATCTTAACAGAAATATGTATCTCATATACTCGTAATCCACAAAACAACAATAATTCGTACAGACATACTACTCAAAGAGGAAATTACAACCAGGGAAACTAATAAGGCTGGGTAATATAAAATATTTCCCAGAGCGTCAAAAATCACGAATTTACAACATTTCTTGTAACACAAGTTCAAAAGTGATTTTAAAATGTATTAATAGCAAACAAAATTTTAGATTTTTAAAAGATACTGGCGCTGATATATCAATTTGTAAAATAAAAACTTTTGTAAATGTAAATGCGCAGGAAATTGCAAAACTGCTGGCATAACAGCTGATACTATAGAATGCCTCGGAACACAAATATTAAACTTTACAGTAGACGACAAAATAATTGAACACCTATTTCATATAGTTGAAAATGAATTCCCTTTGTTGTATGATGGCATAATAGGCAGAGATTTACTTACAAAACTTGACTTTGCAACTTTTACCATAACATTAAACATGAATGGAGATGATGTCACACTGCCAATGAATTCTAAGTTATTTCATCAAACAAGAATTATTATACCAGTAAGATCAAAATGTGTAGTTCCGATTAATGCATCTATAAAAGAAGATAGCATTGTCTTAAATAAGGAAATAAAAATATAGTTTATTTGGCAAACACAATTGTACCTGCAAGAGGAATTGCTCACGTAAAAATATTAAATACAAACAATGAAGATGTTGAAATAAATAAATTTGATTACAAAATTCACTTAGAGAATACAGTATATACCCCGCAGTAAACACAAGCACAGCAAATGAAGATAGAAATGATTTATTATTGGATACAGTTGATTTAGATATAGCTGACCCAGAGGCAGAAGTTTCAATAAAAGAGATTATTACCTTCAATGACATATTTCACTTACCAGGAGATAAGTTGACAACAAAAAACTTCTGCACTCAAAACATTCAAACCTCAGATAAAACACCCGTGTATATAAGAAACTACCGATTACCACACACACAAATAAAAGAGATAAACGAACAAGTCCATGAATTGATATCAAACGACATAATTGAACATTCAATAAGTCCTTACAATTCACCTCTACTAATAGTACTAAAAAAATCTACAGATGATAAAAAAAAGGCGTCTAGTAATAGATTTTCGTAAAATGAATACTAAAATATTAATGACAAATTCCCTCTCACGAGACTTGAAGATGTATTAGATAAATTGGGAAGAGCGATATATTTTTCTACTCTGGACATAAAAAACTCATTCCATCAAATTGAACTAGAGTGAGAAGCTCTACCTTTAACAGTATTCTCTACTAAATCGGGACACTATCAATTTAAACGTTTACCATTTGGTTTGAAGATATCGTCTAACAGCTTCCAAAGGATGCTAACTATTGCATTAAGCGGACTTACAGCTGAAGCATTTTTATACGTTGACGATGTAATCGTATTCGGATGCAGTTTAAAGCACCATAACAATATTGATATTGAGACGTAAGAATATTTGTTGCTTTCTGCAATTATTATAGGCGCTTTATACCGAGTTTTGCAGATCTTGAGAAAAATTTAAATCAATTATTGAAAAAGAATGTAAAATTCGTCTGGACACAAGAGTGCCAACATTCACCCACTTTTCTAACCTTGCATGCAAATCCAGGTGGGTATGAGCAAAATAGTAATTTTTATCATAATAGGCGGATAAACTGGCTGAAGTACAAAATGTACATCAGCTCACATTTGCCACAAAACATTTCATTGAAATTTGAAAACGAAATTAAATCTGGCATCAGGCAGTTTACTAACATCTTGACCAAAGCCACTAAAGTATCCACGTCTGCTGTCCTCTCGCCAAGGAAAAAAACGCTAAACTGTCCCAGAAATATACAAAACCTATTACGGAAAAGAGGAAGTTAAGACGACAATGGCAAGAGTTTCGTTCACCTAGCCTAAAGTCCCAGTTTAACCAGTGCCAAAAACTCTTACGTGAAGCCTTGAAGGAAGACAAAGAGACCAACCTACGAAGATACATACTAAATCTGGACGCTACCAAAGAGTCTGACTACAGTTTATGGAGGGCTGTCAAAAAAATGCGGCGACCCACTGCGCATGAGTCCCCCATACGTCTACAAAATGGGGAGTGGGCAAGAAATGCAAATGAAAAAGTTGAGGCATTTGCTAACCACTTAGAACGTGTTTTTACACCAAATAACACGAACTCTACCATAAGTCCAACTATCATTGATGACGTAGTTTAACATCCCATTACATTTGAGTTTTCCGCTGTGTGTGCTGCTATCACAGAATTGAAGCCAAAAAAATCCCCTGACAGTGACAAAATTACTGCTACGATGATTAAAAAACTGCCAAACTGTGCTCTACGTTTCATTTTGTTTATCTTTAATGCCATATTAAGAGTTGGTTCTTTTCCGGCATTATAGAAATAGTAATGATTCCCAAGCCAAGCAAGGACGTTACCCAAGTAACATCATTCCGTCCAATATGTTTACTACCCATTCTCTCAAAATTATTTGAAAAACTGCTTCTTGAACACATACTACCACACATCGATACAAACGTTATTATTCCCAATCACCAATTCGGATTTAGGAAAAAGCATAGCACTATTGAACAAGTACACAGAATAACAAATCTAATTCGAGGAGCTTTGCTTCAGAGCTATCTAACGGAGAGGAGTTTTCGTATCAAATCAAAGAGTGTTATCTCCTCCACCAAAAAGATTTCGGCAGAAGTACCACAAGAAAGCATTTTGGGACCATTTCTATATATATTGTTTACCGCTGACATGCCTACGAGTTTAATGACCCATACGTCTACTTTTGCTGACGATACAGCATTCGTTAGCATTCACAACAACCCTGTGGTTGCGTCTGAAAGGCTCCAATGTCACATAAGCGAGTTGGAAAAATGGCTGCACAAGTGGAAGGTAAAAGTTAATGCTGCCAAGTGTGTACATATAACAATTACCTTGAAAAAGCATAGTTGTCAACCTATTACCATCAACGGTGTGAGCATACCAGAACATAACCATGTAGAATACCTTGGTATTCATTTGGACCGGCGTCTTACATGGGCTTACCATATAGCGGCAAAAATTACTCAGCTAAAACTTAAATTTGCTCAGCTTCACTGGCTCATTGGAACACGGGCTGTCCTAGATTTATACCTTAAGGTACTACTATACAAGGCCGTACTAAAGCCTATTTGGTTGTATGACATCCAGCTTTGGGCAACTGCCTCATCATCTAACGTCGAGAAGCTGCAAAGAAGACAGTCTAAGATTTTAAGAATTATAACAGGTGCCCCTTGGTACATTCGCAATTATAACATCCACAAGCATTTGAAAGTTCCCCTTATTCGCGAGGAAATTAAAAAGGCAAGTACCAATTACATTTCGAAACTATCAACTCACCCAAATCCTCTTGCAAGAGACTTACTATCATTTGAGGGTCATAGACGTCTTAAAAGGGTTGAAACATCTGACCTGACTAGATAAATTTTTAGTGTGCACTTAAAGTTGTGTGTTGCAGTGGCAATACCAGCTCTTTTAATTAGGTTAAGATTTTGATACTTATTGTAAATTTCATTACGAAAGATTCAATAAATAAATAAAAGTTGAAAAAAAAACTTATCGTAAGTATCCTTTCTATCAAATTTTTAGTTGCATTTATTGTAATTAGTTTACTGTGTTTGGAATAAAAGTTAATGATTCTTCCAAAAGCTGTTGGTTTTTGGTAACAATCTTTTAATAAATTATTTCCACTCGTAATGAATAAAGTATCTAAATGTGGAAGCTTTGAATCACATTATATTTCTATTGTAAACCTAATACAAGGATTAAATTCATTTAAAGTTTTAAGGAAATTATTAATGCCATTTTCTGATATTATACAAAATAAATCATCAACATATTTGGTCACTATTATTGGTTTCATACTAAGCTTTCCAATACATGTGCCTAGTAGGAGATCCTATCAGTCAACCTTTCTGTTGTTTATAAATTTTACCAATTTCTTCTTATCATGAATGTTTTCTTTTTAACCGATTTTTTACGTCTTTTATGAACTGAAGGGCGATTATGTAAAATTTAAAATGACTGCGTATTATTATAGCTCCAAAAACAAAAAAATTATACAAAAATAAATCTAAAAATTAAAGGGTGCCCCCATAATTGATTTAAGTTTACTTTATGGGCCTATCTTTTGAACCGTTATAGACAAATGCTTGCAAATTGGACAGAATGTCGATTGCTATGGCCGTTATAGTAACAAGTATTAATATTACAAATTAAATAGTTCATTAAATTTGATGCATATGGCCATACTTTTAAACAGTGGTAGACAGACGTTTGACATTTTCAACGAACCTGTATTGCTAAGTCCGCTATAACAACAAGTGTAAAATTTGGATTTGGAAGTTAAAGGGTGTTCCAATAGTTAATGTAATTTTGTGCATGTGACCAAACTTTTGAACCGTTATAGACAGAACGCTGAAACTTAAAAGGGACGTGTATTGCTAAATCCGCTATATCAGCGAGTTTATAATATTAATTTTGAACCGTTAAGATAAACGTTTACAAATTGGACAGAATGTCAATTGCTATGGCCGTTATAGCAACAAGTAGTAGTATTAAGAATTATAAATTAAAGGGTGCGCCAATAGTTCATTTAATTCGATGTATATTGCCATACTTTTTAACAATTATAGACAGACGCTTGGAATTTACAACGAACCTGTATTGGTAAGTCCGCTATAACAACAAGTATAAAATATGGATTTGGAAGTTAAAGGGTGTTCCAATAGTTGATATGATTTCAAGTGTGTGGCCGTACTTTTGAAAAGATATATACAAAACGCTGAAACTTAAAAGGGAACTGTATTTCTAAGTTCGCTATATTAACGAGTTTATAATTTAAATTTAGAAATTAAAGGGTGTCCCATAATTGCTATAGATTTACTTATATAGGCCTATCTTTTGACAAACGCTTGTAAATTTGACGCAATGTCGATTGCTATGGCCGTTATAGTAACAGTTAATAATATTTAAAATTATAAATTAAAGGGTGCACCAATAGTTCATTTAATTTGGTATCTAGCCATACTTTTAAACAGTTGTAGACAGACGATTGAAATTTAAAAAGAAGCTGTATTACTAACTCCTCTATAACAACAAGTATAAAATTTGAATTTGGAAATAAAAGGGTGTATCAATAGTTGACTTAATATGGTATATGTGGCAGGACTTTTGAACCGTTATAGACAGACAGCTGAAATTTACAAGGGACATGTTTTGCTAAGTCTGCTATAACAAGAAGCCTATAATTTAAATTTACAAACACCTTAATTTTATACAGAATGTCCACTACTTTATTTGGTATAATAAGTATAAAAACCAAATTAAAAATGTTATATTATAAATTATGTAGTTGATATAATCTGTTGAGCCGTTACAGACGGTTGAAATTTACACAGAATTTGATTGGTAAATCTACTAGAACAGCAAGTATATAATTTGAATTTGGAAATTAAAGAGTGATCCCATAGTTGCAGCAATTTAATGTATATTGCCAAACTATTGAATAGTTTAAAAAGTAAAAGGTTTGGAGATATAAGCGTGTCCCAATTGTTAATGTAACCTAATTTATGTGGCCATACTCTTCAGCTGTTATAGGCGGACAGATACAATCTGTTTTGAAGTCAGTTTTTTTCGCAAGAATTATTTATGTTATTTTTATAATATTTAAAAATTGGCGCAGGTTTGTTAAAAAATTCTAAAAAGTTTTTTGAAGATCGAAAAAGATGAAAATGAGGCAGTGTTGCCGTCTAATTTTACGAAAATTTGTTCTAAATATGTGTATTTAATTAGGCAACTCTAAAATTTCAGTGTGAACGTCCGAAAAATTTTGGTTTTGTTGCCTCTCTCTGCCAACTGACTGAAAAAAAAACTGTTGAAAAAGTTTGTTATCTTTACGGAGATAAAAAAGTAAGTCTTTTCATCGTAGTTTTATATTCATTTTCGCCGTGAGTATACCTGTTATGAACACGCCTTGAATAAGTCATGAAAAAATGTTTTTTTTTTAACGTTTACCAAAGCTGTGAAATAAAGCACGGCTACAAAAACAACAACCTAGTGTTATATTGTTGTTGCAGAGAACCACAAGGCGAATTTATTTATTTTTGTAGTTGAAAAAAGTTAATCGGGTAGAGGTGTGTTGTGGTTAGTTTTCGTTTTTATTTTCTTGATTTCAAAATCGATTTTGCCATGTGATAAATATCGTTATTATTACTTTGAACACGTTTTTAATTCAGATTAGCATTGCATTTTGAATTTTGAGTTTCATATTAAAAACGTAAAGAAAGTTAAATTTATTTAAACATGAAAATAAAAAATAATTTTTTGTTGTTGATTTTTAATGGGAAAAGACAAGAATTTACGTCAAGAGTCTACAGTTTTGATAATACCCGCAGCGTCTCTTTTTCCAGACTTATAAAGACTTGTTCCAGCAACAAATGACAATTGTGGAGATCTGACAACGCTAGTTAGTCGGTTAGATCTGGCAATACAAATATAATTGTTGAGTCTCTCGTAAAAAAAGGGTATTGAAAAATAAGTAAGCAACAGAGGAGGCCTAGACTCAAAAGTAAAGCTAAATAAAAAAGCAATTAAATTGAAAATTGAAAATCATTGTGTTTATTAATTGTGTGTCAGAAAAGGGGTTATTACATTGGCGACTGAGGTAAATATTTAATTGCAGATACAGGAAAATTAAATTGGCTGCATTAAGTTGCAGAGAAAAAATTTAATTCCTTTGCATTAAATTGCAGCGAAAGACATTAAATTGTCAACATTGAATTGTGATAGTAACCTGTGGGAAAAGAAGAAGGAGGAAAAAGGGAAACCATGTGAGTGCGACATTTAATTGTAACAAATGGGAAGACATTAAATTGTTTTGCATTTAATTGCAGATAAGGAGATACAAAAGACATTAAATTGTAGGCTGGAAAGCATACAATTGCATTACATTTAATTGCAGTGAGATGAATGCGGCAGGTATATCACCTTTCCTTTGTGATGCCATAGATAAGGCACTTCTGCGCACAGAATGGGAAAATGGTACCGTTCATTTTCCATATATCTGGACGCAGAAGAAATTAAGGACGCTGCGAAGAAAAGGAACAAACTATTGTATTTGGGCGGTACACAACTCCAGGAGGTTGTGTACAGTATCCCAGGGGCACTTGTAGGGTCCGTAGATACAGATAAAGGTGTAGATGCATTCAAAACTCTGGTTGAAAAGCGAATATTTTTTACCGGAAAGAAACTCGACTTTTGAAAGATACCTTTTTCGTTCGCTAAAGCCTGAAGGAGGCGAGTGCTTCAACAAATTCCTTGTACGCCTACGAAACCGGGCCGCAAAATGCCAATTCGGCGAGACGAAAGATGATACATTAGGAATAAATCTAAAAGACAAGCTTATTGATAATTGGGCACCAAATGATTTAAAGAATCGGCTCCTAGAAAAAGAATATACGCTCGCAGAAACCATCGAAATGTGTCACGTCCATGAGCAGATAAATAACCAGTCAGAGGCTATGAAATTGCCCTATATATCCATCGATGTAAACAGAATCGAGGCAAAGAATCAACATATTGAGTGTGGCAGATGTGGTCGTAGAGGTCATGAAGGTGCAAGTGCTGACTGCCCTGCTAAAAATTCAATATGTAACAAATGTGGGTTTGTTGGCCATTTTGCCCGCAAGTACATGATGAAAGGTTTAAAACGCAAGCAGCCAGGTTCTGGTCACACAGATGGGAAAAAGCGTAAATATTCAAATGTTCAATTTGTCTCAAGTGACGGTGTAACAGAAGCTGGATCTATGCAGAATAAGTGGAACGAACACAATTGTTTCCAAATAGCAGACAGGTTTAGCGACACATGGATGAAATGATATAGTTCTATGTAGGGGCCAGAAGATTACCATGCTGATTGACTCTGGGTCACATTATAACCTATTGAGTGAGGAGGATTGGAAGTGCCTCTGTAGGGAAGATGCCACGATTTGGAACATACGTGCTAAATCTGAAAATTCGTTTCGTGCGTATGCGGGAAACAATTTACTCAAGGTGAAAGCTGTTTTCGAAGCGGTAATAGGCCTTGATCTAGGATCAAACTTGATTTCCTCGTTCTATGTAATTGAGAATGGGCGTAAATCACTGCTGAGCCGAGTGACTGCAATCAAATTGGGCGTTTTGAAACTAGGACATGGAGTAAATCAAATCGAAAACTGCCATATGTTTCCAAAAATTAGAGGTATTAAAGTTTCACCAACAGCCATTGCGGAGAGTTCCATCTTCCATTGAAGAAAAGGTCGAAAGGAAATTAGATGAAGCTCTGGAACAGGGTATCATAGAACCTTTGATAGGACCTAGCCCCTGGATATCTCCGGTTGTAATTGTATTTAAAGGTAACGGGGATATTCGATTATGCACCAACATTCGATTATTTCATGACCAAGCTACAGGGTGCTAAATACTTTTCTAAGTTAGATCTCCAAAATGCATACCACCAGTTGGAACTAGAGGAAGAGAGTCGTGAGATAACCACCTTCATCACGTCAAAAGGGTTATTTAGGTATAAAAGGTTATTATTCGGCATGAACTCTGCACCGTAAATCTTCCAAAGGATTATGGAAAGCATTTTGGCGCCTTGTAACTGCGCCTTAAACTATTTGGACGATATAATCGTGTTTGGAAAGACAGAGTTTGAACACGACAAAAATCTTAAAGAGGTGTTGGCAGTTTTTAAGAAGGCGAATGTTTTGCTGAACAGGGAGAAATGCATTTGGAAAACAGAGAAACTACTATTCTTAGGCCACATTCTGTCTGACAAAGGCATAAATCCAGATCCCCGGAAAGTAGACACCATCATGAAATTTCGTGCACCAACTAGCAAGGAGGAGCTAAGGAGTTTCCTGGGATTAGTCACCTATCTAGGAAAATTTATACCGGATCTGGCTGACCTTACGGATACGCTCAGGTATTTAACGAAAAAAGATGTGAAGTTCGACTGGGAAGATGAAGCTTTTGTAAAACTAAAAAAGCAACTGGCCAGGATTCCAACATTATCATATTTCGACCCAAAAAGGCGCACTCGCTTAATAGCTGACGCGAGTCCAGTGGCCCTAGAAGCGGTCCTGCTGCAATTTAGCGACAATATGCCACACGTTATATCGTTCGCGAGTAAAAGTTTATCCGAGACTGAACGTAGATACTCACAAACAGAAAAGGAAAGTCTTGCTTTGGTACAAGCCTTTGGAAACAATTTTCAAACCTACATCAAAGCCTCCGGCTCGGATCGAGCGATGGGTGTTACGTCTTCAGTCATTCAGGTTTAAGATCATTTATCAGTCTGGTAAACATAACATCGCCGATTCATTATCTAGATTATGCAAAATCGAACACAATACAACAATACACAATACAACAATCTTACGATCAACAAGCTGAAAGCAGCATATTCTCTATAATCGAAGAAGCTATCCTGCGAGCAGTTTCAATTCTTTAGATCGTGGAGAATAACCGGTCCGATCTTGAACTAACGGAAGCGGTTGAATGCATCAAAAATAATTCGTGGCCGTTGACTACATTCAATAGATATTTCCCTTTTCGACTTGAAATTTGCACGTTGGGTTATATTCTCCTACGAGGTACTAAAGAGTTTTATCGTTGGCACATGATGGTCGTCCAGGTGAGACGGTGATGAAGCGGCGGTACGATCAAAAGTATGGTGGCCACTAATAGATCGAGATGTGGAGAAACATGTAAAAAACTGCTGTGAATGTTTGTTGGTATCAAGGCCGTCCCAACCGGCACCGATGACTCGACGCGCTTTGCCAGAAGAACCATGGTTATGCCTAGCAATGGATCTATTAGGACCGTTACCGAACAATGATTTGATATTTGTGGTCACTGACTATTATTCGAGGTACCAAGAGGTAAAATTTCTAAAGAAAATTACATCAAGCGTAATAATCGATTTTCTGGATGAAGTGTTCTCTCGACTGGGTTACCCTAGGTCAGTCACAACAGATAATGGTCGTCAGTTTGTCAGCGATGAATTTAGGAGGTATTGCGCGAATAAAAATATCGAAATTATGATGTCTCCACCGTACTGGCCGCAAGCGAATGGCGAAGTGAAGAACATGAATCGTTCAATCGTATATATAGCTCATAGTAATAGAGCAGACTATAGGAAGGAAATCCCAAAGTTCCTGCTTATGTACAATGTCACCCCTCATGGAACGACTGGGAAAGCTCCAACGGAATTGCTGTTCAAACCCGTGATACGAGACAAAATACCATCTATATTTGATGTCGGTGAAAACGTTTTAGATGCAGAGGCTAGAGACTTGGACGCTATCAATAAAGAAAAAGGAAGAGAAAAGGCTGACAAAGATCGCGAGGCAACACAAAGTGAGATTCAATTTGGAGACAAAGTGTTGGTGCAAAATGTAATTTTCCCCAATAAGTTGACACCGACGTTTGGTCAAGAAACATGTGAAGTTGTTGAGCGACAGGGAAATGATGTCACGATCCGTAGGGATGATAAGCTATACAGGCGCAACGTTAGCCATCTGAAGAAATTGCCAACAACATCGGAAGTGGGCGATAATAATTCTTGTGCAGATCGTGTGGAAAAACAAATTGACCAGGAGCAGCTAAACCCAAGACTAACGCTGAAGCTGAAAAACATTGAAGGGATGTGGAGATCTGACAACGTTACTTAGTCGGTTAGATCTGGCAATACAAATATAGTTGTTGAGTCTCTCGTAAAAAAAGGGTATTGAAAAATAAGTAAGCAACAGAGGAGGCCTAGACACAAAAGTAAAGCTAAATAAAAATTGGGTTTTTAGTTTTTTACCTTTTTGCTATTTGGACTTGATTTTTTTTTTGTTATAAATAAAAGTATCTTTCTATAGCTTGAGTTTATGTTGTCCGCAAGCTATAAGGTGGTTTTGAACAATAATTCAAATAAACACAATTTTACGATCGCTTGAAAAAGTAGACAAAAGATCTACGAAACGTCGGGAAAAATTGTAAATAAAAGGTATTTTTATTTATAACAAAAAAAAAATCAGGTCCAAATAGCAAGAAGGTAAAAAACTAAAAAACCAACAACAAAGTAAGAGAAATGAATACACAAAATTGAAAATCATTGTGTTTATTAATTGTGTGTCAGAAAAGGGGTTATTACAACAATTCTTCTGGGGACCAAGTCTACAAAAAAGGTGCAACTTTTGCTTGCTTTGCTCTCTTACTTTTTTCTAAAAATTCTTAAGAAGGTCTGTCATAGCTTGATGTCGACGGCCCAGTTAGTAATCCGTCATCCTAAGATGCGGAAGAATGCTGAGTTGGAATTACAAAATTTCCATCTAGCCAAAATTTATTTGTAGCCTCAAAAACCCTCTTTGTTCGATTGGCTTGAGCCCGCATCTTAGCCAGAAACCATACAAACCTTCGAACAGATTGCTTCACTTGTTTGCAATAGCTTTTTATCATAATTATATACTACAACAACATTAACTTTTTTATGTTGTTGTTTTACACTACTAATGGACGTTTTAGACTGTAAATGAAATAAAAATTATTTACGCAAAAACTGGCAGCTTATTTTAAAAATATTGACAAGCTACCATCGTACAGATTACAAAAAAACCAATAACATAATTAGAGTTTTATAGATTGCTATTTAAAACTCTAATTAAATTTGGACATTGAACAAAATGTTTACATTTAAGACACACACAAAGAGAACTGCATTTCTTTTCTAAACAAAACATTTTAATTTAAATGTAAAAATAACAAAACAACCTTTGTTAAATTAATTTCAGCAAAAAAATATTTTAAAAACTTTGGTCTGATTTTTTCACGACGAATTTAATTGCGGTACTAAACATTAACTGATCAATTAATAGGAAAACAAAATCGCAATTACTTGTATTTAAAAGAAGAAAGCAAATCTGAAACAGAAGTAAAATAAATAAAAATATAACGTTATGCACTGTGGACACTTGCTAATCTATTATTAAACCAAATATTTAATTTCGAAATAATAACAAAAATTACTTTCTTCCGGCTATATTAAGCATTTGGACCACTGTGCGCCGTATTGTTTTACTTTGGAATTGCTTATGTAAATGGGTCCTTAGGTTGAGTATTTCGTCATTTGACTATATTACATTACAAATTATTTCAATAATAAAAAAGATTTTTTATATAACGGATCATTAGCAAAAAGAAAGTCATTCGCCTAACTTCTACATTCTTAAAACTTTCGCTTAATTTGTGTGATTTGAAAAGTAAAATATTAAACAGAATGGAAATGTTACCCAAATCAATTTAACTGCAAACAAGTAACTGCCATCCCTAAATTAGCGCGTAAAGCGCCAGATATCTGTCAAAATTTCTCATGTACATATAAAATGTATGAAGCTTCCTTAAATAGCACGGCGTCAACGCTTTATAATTATAAAATCCAATTTTGACAGTGCGTTAGGAAGTGAAGTTGGCCGCTTGTTGGTTTGTTTTGTTTTATTATGGTTGAATAGCAATGACAATTTAGTTATTTTCAAGGCAATCTAGCAGTTTTATCTCTTCTTTATTCTTATACAGCGGGTTTTATAAAATAAAATGAGTTAACATTACTGTTAAATACATAAAGTTGACGCTCCTATTTAGGGATTACATTCCAGCGCAAAATTTACGACTATACTAAATCTTATATACCCTTCACTATATATGTATGTATAACCCAAGAATGATAGAAAAACAGATTACGCCATGCGCACGATTTCCCGCTAGATGACGTATTTTCCCCTAAGAAAGGGTTGCCAATCCATTCATTCCACTATGATTTTTAGGGCTGTGTTTTTATCTTATATGAATAATATAATATATACTTACTAGTGTAATTGCATCAGTGTTCTTGTTAATGAAAAAATAAATTTTAAAATTTCGATTTTTTTTTTATTTTATTTCTTATTTTTATTATTTCATATAATAGTAAGCCTACGAAAGCCTTATAAAATTCTTATTACAAAGCAAAAAGTTTCCGGAGCATAGAAATGCATATAACTTACAACTAGTTAACAGAGAGACAAGATGAGTTATGGAACAAGTGGAAAACCCGAAAACAAATAGAACAAATATGGGAAAAAGCAGTATTCTTAAAGATATCCGGTATGCTTTAGTGTCATAAAAAAACTTGTGTTTACAAAGAAAAGTAAATGAAAAAAAAATACTATTAAGAGAAAAAAAAATTTCCTAACAACGTCAAACTGATCCAATAGTAATTAAATAGAGCAAAAAGATCCAAATTAGTAATGAATAGACGTTAAAAGTGAAAAAGTACAAGGCAGAAACAAATAAAAGTTCATGTTCCGATAATTTATGTATTATTCCTGGAAAAGTACTCTAACAATTTAAAGACATTGTTCTAATGAGAAAACATAAGTGATTCATAAGGTAATTTATTCCAACACCAAGCAATTCTAATAGCAAAAGATCTTTGATAGAAGGAGTAAGAGATTCTGGGTATTAAAATTTGAAGGTTTCTGGTTGAGCGACTAAAAGAAAAGCTTTCAAACAAAGTAGTTGGCTTGCCGGTTTTAATAACTTTATAGAAAAGTAACATTCACCTAGTTTTTACAAAGGTATCAAAAGAGCGTTCTAAAACCCGTGTTACAAAATTAGAAATGTGTTCATGCCTATTAATATTATACACAAACCGAAAGCTAGAATTAAGAATTCGATTAAGTTTAGATAAATTAGTAGCAAGTGTACCAGATATAACTTCGAGGCAATAGAAGATCTGAGGTATTAATAGGGCAAAAGCAAGTCTATACCTTACATGAAAAGGTAAATATACATTATTACAATAGATTCTACATAGCATTAAATCAATATGACCGTCAAAAGTTAATTTGTAGTCCACAATTAAGCCTAAGCATCTAAAATGGTCAACAAAATCAATTCTCCTTCCATTAAAAGAAATCTCTAAATTCAGATTAGAACGATTTGACGTGTTAAAAGCCATCGCTTTAGTTTTTAATTATAGACAGACAATTTCATTTAGCCCAATCTGATACACACTGAAGACTAAAATATATAATTCTCTCCAAGACATCTGAAAAGTCACGATGAGAGTCAAAAAATAAAATAACATCATCAGCAAAAAGAAAAGATTTACACATACTCGAATTAGTTCTATTTGGTAGATGAATAATGTAAAGAATCAATAAAATTGGCCAAGGACTGAACCCTGAGGAATACCAGAATTAAGAGATTGCACATTAGAATACAAACTGTTAATGGAAACAAACTGAGACCTTCCAGTAAAGAAGGAAAATATAAGTTAAAGTTTATATTTTAATGTGATTCAAATTATCAAAAGCCTTCGAAATGTCCAAGGATAGAAGCACATTAAGTTTTGCATCATTAAAGCTGGTTCTAATTTTTTCTATAAGGTTGAAAAGCAAAGAAGTTGTATTATACCCATCAGGAAATGCATACTGAGACTCATAGATTTTAGCATGTGTAACTCCAAGAATTTGATCGTTAATCAAGTGTTCTAATATTTTTGAAAGGACCGGCAAATTTGAAATAGGCCTAAGATCTTCTGGACCATTAACAACGTTAACTTTTGGTATGGGAACAACACAAGCAAACTTCCACATCGCTGGAAATTCTGATCTCATTAAAATAGTACCGATAGAGTTTGTTTTCACTTTATTAAAAGCTTCAAGTAACTCGATCTCGTTAACACTCGAAATGAATAAGAGTTTCTAGAAAAGTTAAAATTATCAAAATTACATTAACATCTAGATCAACATTAGAAAATCTATCACCTAAATGACCAGAGTTTTTAAGCAGCTCCACATATCTCAATTATTAAGATCATTAAACAATGACGAATAATATCGAATTCTTTCTTTCGTAGTTTTTTGTCTACGCGTTTAGATTTTTTGCATAATTTTGGCAAGAAAAGAATGTCTTTCGCGGCAACGCTGCTTTTAAATTTTGCCAATACTTTTACTTTGTGCGAGCGGTAAACAATTTAAAGCAAATATTTTTAAAGGGTTTTCTTATCTTTGTAAACGAAATATTTAAAAAAATATATTAATAATAATAAAATATATTAAGCAGACTTTGTTCGTAAAAAAACTCTGCCTTATACAGCAGAGAAAGAAAACTAGAATTACATTTGGTTATTGTTGTTTTTGCTTAAACTTTGATTTTTGTCTTTGCTTTATTGTTTTGACAAAAATCTTTAGTTTATTTAAAATATTTGTCAGAAGTCTCCTGACGAGTTAAGTAAGCGATAACGAAATGGCCATCGAGACGTGCTTTGACCTTCAATAATCAATATCGGTGATTTAAATAATAAATCGGGAGAATAGCATGAAAAAAGGAATTTTTTTTGAAATTTGAGAATTTGTTCGTAATGTTTTATAACTTAAATTTTTATCTGAACTTTGATAATGAAGTTGGTTTTAATGATTCACAAGTTGATTTGTGTGTCCTTATAAAGTGTATTAATTACTTTTCTTGTTGACCTGTAAGCCTTAAGAATATAGAAAATAATATAAAATTCCACAGTTTTTTTTTGTTTTTTTTATTTTCAGGAAGAAAATCCTTTAAAAAACTACCTATAATAAACTGCAATGTAAGTCGTTTTCGTCATTGTAATCTTATTGTGGAAGGTACAAGCGCTTTATGTTTGAAACACTATTTTTGAAAGCACTCTCAAATAAAAAATAAATTTAAGAAACTTTTTTTTCCTGCAACCTTCAAAATATAGAAAATATTTGTAACATTCCAATGTTTTCCTTTGTTTTTTTTTATTGCAAGTACACAGATTTTTAAAGGGGTTTTCATCCTATAAAAAACTACCTGTAAAAAATTCAATGTAGGAAATCTATTTCTGAATATAGCCTCAATAAAACAGTTTTGGTTTTTCCCAATTATTGAAAAAACAAAAAATTTAAGCACCCTCTGAAATTTTTTAAGTAATTGTAAAATGTTGCGTTTTTTTTAAGCTTAATAGACAGTTTTCATGGTTTGATATGAAAATAATTTTTGAAGTAGTATCAATCGTATTGTGAATTAGTGAATTGAAAAAAAAAAAAAAAATAATAATAAATAAAACAAACCGTAATCTAAAGAAGCGAAAAAATCTAAATCTTAGAATATATAGTAGACATAAATAAATAATTTTGCCCGAAACTTTCTTAAGTCTAATGTGAGACTTGGCAGCCGCGAAATTCAAAATTAATTTTGATTGGTTGAAACAAGTATATATTATATTTCGATAAAAATCAGGATTTTTTTTATTAAATTTAGTTTTATTTTATGTATAATTCTTGCGAAAAAAATCCGACTTCAAAACAGATTGCATCAGTCTGTCTATAACAGTTCAAGTGGGACACCCTAATATCTCCAAACTTTATACTAGTTCAACTGTTCAATAGTTTGGCACTATACATCAAATTACAGCAACTATAGTGTCACCCTTTAATTTCCAAATTCTAATTATATATTTGCTGTTGTAGTAGATTTAGCAATCAGGTTCTGTGTAAATTTCCACCGTCTGTCTGTAACTGTTCACCAGTTTGCCCATATAGATCAAATTATATCAACTATTTAATTTATACCAAAAAAAAGTAGTGGACATTCTGTCTAAAATTAAGGTGTTTGTATATAACGGTTCAAAAAATACGGCCATATAGAACAAATTACATTAATTTTGGGAACACTCTTTAATTTCTAAATTCAAATTATAAGCTACTTGTTATAGCGGACTTAGCAAAACATGTCCCTTGTAAATTTCAGCTGTATGTCTATAACAGTTCAAAAGTACGGCCACACACTTGAAATTACATTAACTATTGGAACACCCTTTACCTTCTATATCCGCATTTTATACTTGCTGTTATAGCAGACTTACCAATACAGGTTCGTTGTAAATATCAAGCGTCTGTCTACAACTGTTCAAAAGTATGGCCATATACATACATCAAATTTAATGAACTATTGACGCACCCTTAAATTTATGATTTGTAATATTAATACTTGTTACTATACGGCCATAGCAGTCGACATTCTGTCCAATTTGCAAGAGTTTGTCTATAACGGTTCAAAAGATAGGCTCATATAAGTAAATCTTCATCAGTTATGGGACACCCTTTAATTTCTAAATTCAAATTATAACTAGTTGATATAGCGGATTTAGCAATACAGGTTCCTTTTAAGTTTCAGCGTTCTGTCTATAATGGTTCAAAAGTTTTGTCACATACACAAAATTACATTAACTTTTGGAACACCCTTTAACTTCCAAATCCAAATTTTATACTTGTTGTTATAGCGGACTTAGCAATACAGGTTCGTTGTAAATTTCAAGCGTCTTTCTACAACTGTTCAAAAGTATGGCTATATACATCAAATTTAATGAACTATTGGCGCGCCATTTAATTTATAATTTGTAATATTAATACTTGTTAATATAACGGCCATAGCAATCGACATTCTGTCCAATTTACAAGCGTTTGTCTATAACTGTTCAAAAGATAGGCCCATATTAATAAATTTACATCAATTATTAGGGCACCCTTTAATTTTTAGATTTATTTTTGTATAATTTTTTGTTTTTGGGAGCCATAGTAATACGCAGTCATTTTAAATTTTACAGAATCGCTCTTTACAGTTCATAATACACGTAAAAAATATGTATGTTGTATGGGGACACCCTTTAATTTTTAAGATTATGAACTGTTTATATCTCCAAACTTTATACTAGTTCAACTGTTCAATAGTTTGGCAATATACATCAAATTACAGCAACTATAGTGTCACCCTTTAATTTCCAAATTCTAATTACATATTTGCTGTTGTAGTAGATTTAGCAATCAGGTTCTGTGTAAATTTCTACCGTCTGTCTGTAACTGTTCACCAGTTTGCCCATATAGATCAAATTATATCAACTATTTAATTTATACCAAAAAAAAAGTAGTGGACATTCTGTCTAAAATTAAGGTGTTTGTATATAACGGTTCAAAAAATACGGCCATATAGAACAAATTACATTAATTTTGGGAACACTCTTTAATTTCTAAATTCAAATTATAAGCTACTTGTTATAGCGAACTTAGCAAAACATGTCCCTTGTAAATTTCAGCTGTATGTCTATAACAGTTCAAAAGTACGGCCACACACTTGAAATTACATTAACTATTGGAACACCCTTTACCTTCTACATCCGCATTTTATACTTGCTGTTATAGCAGACTTACCAATACAGGTTCGTTGTAAATATCAAGCGTCTGTCTACAACTGTTCAAAAGTATGGCCATATACATACATCAAATTTAATGAACTATTGACGCACCCTTAAATTTATGATTTGTAATATTAATACTTGTTACTATACGGTCATAGCAGTCGACATTCTGTCCAATTTGCAAGAGTTTGTCTATAACGGTTCAAAAGATAGGCTCATATAAGTAAATCTTCATCAGTTATGGGACACCCTTTAATTTCTAAATTCAAATTATAACTAGTTGATATAGCGGATTTAGCAATACAGGTTCCTTTTAAGTTTCAGCGTTCTGTCTATAATGGTTCAAAAGTTTTGTCACATACACAAAATTACATTAACTTTTGGAACACCCTTTAACTTCCAAATCCAAATTTTATACTTGTTGTTATAGCGGACTTAGCAATACAGGTTCGTTGTAAATTTCAAGCGTCTTTCTACAACTGTTCAAAAGTATGGCTATATACATCAAATTTAATGAACTATTGGCGCGCCATTTAATTTATAATTTGTAATATTAATACTTGTTAATATAACGGCCATAGCAATCGACATTCTGTCCAATTTACAAGCGTTTGTCTTTAACTGTTCAAAAGATAGGCCCATATTAGTAAATTTACATCAATTATTAGGGCACCCTTTAATTTTTATATATTATATAATTTTATATATTTTTTGTTTTTGGGAGCCATAGTAATACGCAGTCATTTTAAATTTTACAGAAGCGCTCTTTACAGTTCATAATACACGTAAAAAATATGTATGTTGTATGGGGACACCCTTTAATTTTTAAGATTATGAACTGTTTATATCTCCAAACTTTATACTAGTTCAACTGTTCAATAGTTTGGCAATATACATCAAATTACAGCAACTATAGTGTCACCCTTTAATTTCCAAATTCTAATTATATATTTGCTGTTGTAGTAGATTTAGCAATCAGGTTCTGTGTAAATTTCTACCGTCTCACAGAGGAGTATTTGACCCAAGAAGCTGGCCAAAAAGGCAAAAATTAATTTGATGAAATCCTAAGAAAAAATTAAGCAGATCGATAGAGAACAAAATTCTACATCATATCGTGCAATTTAAAGGGTGTAAGTTAAGATTTGTAGTTGTGGGACGCTGTCAAAGTCAGGAAAGTGAAGAAAATTGCATGCGCTTTTATTGAATTTTTTCGATTTCAAGATATTTATATTATATTTTTTATGGCTAAACGAATAGAGGTATTACATTGATTTTTTTTTTTGCCTGAAAGATTTCATCAACAGCTATTTTCAGTATTTAAAAAGAAAAAATTATCTTAAATATTTATTTTTAAAATTTTAATTATAAAAAAACTATGTATTTAAATATATTAATTCTTACCAAAAATAAAAAAGGAAAAGCTTTTTGAAAGTGAAGGTAGCTGTTGTACAAATAATGTTATATACCACAATAAAATATGAAATCTCTAATTTAAGAAAAAAGAAAAAAAGTTTGCGCAAGTTTGCGCCATTATTTTTGATGATTTTTTGAAAATTTTACCTTTTTTCTATTTTTGCTCATAAAGCACTTTTTCTTATACTTTATTGTCGTCATAAACTTTTGTGTTTTTCGAATTATTGCTGTAAAATATTATTTAATCACTTTTAGCAACTACCAACATGATGGATTACCTGCCCTTAAAAAAGAAATTTCTTTCAATTCAGGTTATTAACTAAGGAAAAGAAAAATGCACTTTGAAAAATATGCATATATGGCTTATTGAGCAAAATTCTTATTACAAGAGTTTTGCAACTTTGAGAGATAACATGGAAAAAATTTACACAAGATTTGAGTTATTCCAAATAGTACAGGAATCTAATGGTAGAATCATTGACGAATAGTTGCAGTTTTTAGCTAGTAAATTGTGTGTGATTTCAGAATGCCAAGGAGATGGGGATATACAAGCAATAAAGCAGTGTGTTATAAATTTCAAAAAGTATTGGGGTTTAGCACAACGAAAAGAGGACCGATTTTTAAGCAGGTATGCTAAATGGCTGGAAGAAACTGTGACAATATCAGTATTTGACAGTTCATCTTCAGGGCGACCAAAAAAAGAATTTAATGAAGCAAGTGAAAGAGCAAAACAAAAAAAAAGTGCAAGAAATTCGTCAGTAATTAACAACAGGGAAGATCAAATTTGCTGCATCAATGAACCAGAGAGTAGCGGGACATAGTGATGCGGCTAAATTAATAATGGATATAACACGATCTCCAAGAAAAGCAAAAATTTTCAAGCGATCGTTAACAACTTCCGAGGTCCGAGTTAATAAGCTTTCAGCGGAGGGTGCTTTAGCATTGTTTATAAATGCTGATTTCACGAAAAACCAATATGAATATTATACAATGCCAACAAAAATGTATATCCATGCTACTCATTGCTAAAAAATGACATTAGCGGAAGTGAAGCTGCAATCTCTCTGCAATCTCTGCAGTTGGATTATGAAGAACTTCAGTTTCTTGAAAAGGTTTTGAGCAGTGACCCTTTTTTAAGCTGCAATACACAAAAAACCTTTTTTTATCAGATACTATTCAACTACTACTTCCTGATACAGATGATAATGCCCATGATGAAATACGTATGACATTATCATAATTTTGAATTTTTAAATTAGTTTAATTCTTTCATGTGATGAGTATTTAATAATATAAAATAATTATCAGAAGTAAACATGTTTTTGCTTATTTGGTTGTTTATTCCTTATAGAAAGCCAAGCTACGAGACCAATTTTTTTAAATATTTAATATTGGATAAATTATAATTTTGAGAAAGGAGACATTGTAAAATCCATAAAAAGCTATGTTTTATTTCCCTGTATCTACACAACTACAATAGTTCGAAATTCTAAATTTAATTTGACTTGCTCTTAGAATAAAGTAGTTGCAAACGAAATTTTGGCGGAATGCGAGGGGGAGACCGGCATACGTAATAATAAATAATTTTTCTAAAAATACACAACATATATATAAAAATTAATTCTCTTAAAAATTAAAAAAAATAAACAAAGTTCTAAATGGGGGTTGGGTGGGTGGTTGGTGGGTGGGGGGTGTCAAAAATAACACTAACCCAATAATAATCTGCCACTACCTTTTTTTTTTATAAAACTAAAGCTAAAACTATCAAAAAAATTAAACTTTTAAACTAAAAACCACGCTTAATAATTTTGGCCAGCTTTTTGGGTCAAATACTCCTCTGTGCGTCTGTCTGTAACTGTTCACCAGTTTGCCCATATAGATCAAATTATATCAACTATTTAATTTATACCAAAAAAAAAGTAGTGGACATTCTGTCTAAAATTAAGGTGTTTGTATATAACGGTTCAAAAAATACGGCCATATAGAACAAATTACATTAATTTTGGGAACACTCTTTAATTTCTAAATTCAAATTATAAGCTACTTGTTATAGCGGACTTAGCAAAACATGTCCCTTGTAAATTTCAGCTGTATGTCTATAACAGTTCAAAAGTACGGCCACACACTTGAAATTACATCAACTATTGGAACACCCTTTACCTTCTACATCCGCATTTTATACTTGCTGTTATAGCAGACTTACCAATACAGGTTCGTTGTAAATTTCAAGCGTCTGTCTACAACTGTTCAAGAGTATGGCCATAAACATCAAATTTAGGGAACTATAGGCGCACCCTTTAATTTATAATTTGTAACATTAATACTCGTTACTATAACGGCCATAGCAATCGACATTCTGTCCAATTTGCAAGCGTTTGTCTATAACTGTTCAAAAGATAGGGCCATATAAGTAAATTTTCATCAATTATGGCGGCACCCTTTAATTTTTAGATTTATTATTGTGAATTTTTTGTTTTTGGGGGCCATAGGAATACACAGTTATTTAAATTTTACAGAATCGCCCTTTACAGTTCATAATACACGTAAAAAATATGTATGTTGTATGGGGACACCCTTTAGTTTTTAAGATTATGAACTGTTTTAAAAACGCTACCAATCTGAAAATATAATCTATGTTTAAAATAAAACAAATTGCACAAAATTTTCGCAAAAAAATTCGAAGCAAAAGCAAAAGAAACATAAAGTGTGCAAATGCAGGCAAAAATTATGTGAGCAAATGTGTGAAAAATTAATTTTGTGCATATTTTTAATTAATTTAAATTTACCTGTATCTTTTTATAGTTTTCCAAATGTCCAAAATACAAAAGCTGTGTGTATTAAGCTTTAATGAAATGAAGGCAAAAAAGTATTGTTACGACAAGCCAACAGAGTCTTTGTTAGAACCGGCTTATTATATTCAGGTGGCTATGTTGAGAGGTGATTTATATAAATCAATTTCAAGAGTTTTTACTAACATTTTTCTGTTTTATTATCAGGTTTGACAGTAAAATGAAAGCAACCAATGTTCTACAACTATGATTGCGAAATGACAAAAATGATAGTATTTGATATAGTGAGGACAATGCGGCAGTGTGGCTCTGTAATTGTTGCAATTGTTTGTGATTTGGGAGGTGGGAACCGAAAAAGCATCTTGGGCAGTATTGCAAATGTAGTGATAAACAATACTCCCGACTTGGAGAACGTACATTATTCATTAACAGGTTAATTTAAATTTAAACTAACAATTTAAAATCATACAGTTTTTAAAGTTTCGTTTGCTATCTTACGGTAAAATACCTAAAAGTACTAATCCCAGCATAGAGCAAGACGATTTGCTGAAAAAAATTGTGAGGAGGAGGCGGAAAACCTAAATTATGATAGTTTGCAGAATTTTAGCGGCTTTATTTTTTAAGGTTTTCCTATCTTTGTAAACGAAAATTTTTTAAAATAATCCTTGTAAAAGCTATTTAAAATATACAATCTTTGCTTGTAATGTTTTGTAATTTAAGTTTAAATTTGAACTTCGATATTGAATTATAAAAGAATGTATTAATTAACTTTATTTGGTTTTAATTCTTTAAAATACTGTTTTTGAATGCACCCTCAATAAAACGATTTCGCATTTTCTAAATTCCAGAAAAAATAAATTTTAGCAACTTTTATTGTCTGCAACCGTTTCTTTTGTTTTTCATTGCATGTACACAGATTTTCAAAGGGGTTTTCCCTCTTTAAAAAACTACCTGTAATAAAATGCAATGTAGGAATTATGATGGTTTGGAGAATTTTGCCGGCTATATTTGAAACAAATTAAAAAACGAAGATCCTGGTCTCGTCGCTAAACCTGTAGAGGACTCGACATACTCATGGGTTAGACATTCAAATGAAGGTGGGTTAAGTGTTCCATCAAACACTTTAATGAAAACGTTAAAATCTTGTGACGCAATTTTTGTAAAACTAAATGGGGATAAGTTACTTGCTACAAAGAGATATTTAGAAAAGCACTTGGCGGAAGCAAGGAAATTAAAAGCAAGTGATGAAGTAAAAAGACTTCGATGTAGAATGTATTTTATAATACGGTCTCTTAATGCAGAAATGTCCGAAATATGAACAAGCATAAAAAAATTACATAAAACAATAACGTAATATAAAAAAAACAATTTTTTTTTCATTTTATTTTTTTTTTAACAAAAATAATAATTTGCCCCACTATTATGTTTACATATTTTTTGAGAGTCGTGACGTCACTTCAACTATATGCGAAGAAGAATAAAATTTGGTGTGGGTGATGTAATCTGCTTTCTATCATTCTTGTGTATAACCATATGCACATAAATCGGCATAAGAAATTCTTTCCTACCATCAAGTTTTCTATTCAACACAACCGGCGTAAATTGTAAGTTTATTTTTACCCTACCTGTCGACTAGAGATCTGCATTCAAAGCGCCTTTGGAAACATTCGTTTTTTTTCATGTCACGATTTTTTTGTTTCGAAATTTTCGAAACGAATGAAACAAATCACGCATTACAAAAATGAGTTACGAATCGAATCAAAACATAACATGAATCAAATGTGTAGAATCGGTTTTACACTAAAATACAACAAATCATTTTTAATTCTATGAGTTGATTTCAATCAGCTTTAAAAGAACAATGCAATAGTGCTATTTTTTGCCTTATATACTATTGCGTTTGGGTAAATTTTATTTATTTATTTACATTTATTTACCTTATAATTACAAATTATAAAATAAATTTAAAAAGAAGAGCAATATCATCTTAGGCCTTCAGCTCAATAGATATTAAAGTATGTACATTGTGTTGTTGGGTAAAATCCACTGATAAGCTATTTCAGCAGTAGTGAAATGGCCATTTGTAGTTTAGTTTAAAATAATAAATATTTCATGAGAATATCATGAAATATTTATATTTGAAGGAATCAAGCACGAATAAAGTAAATTAATTATTATTATTATTATTTTTTTTTAATGGTTAGGATTAAAATAAATTGTACAGGTTTGCCTCTTTTAAAAATTTGGTGATTAGTGCTATATTTTTAGCGGTAGGATGAAGAAGTGAAAATAGAGGATCGGAATTTTGAAAAATTTTTTTCTACAGGTACTAAATTTCGGGCATTCACAGAGGAAATGGGAGTTGCAGGATATGAAATAAGACAGTTGCAAGAAGGCGTGAAGTTGGTGTTCAATAGTGACTCATGTATTAGTTTAGTGTGACCTAAACGAAGTCGCTCTAGTGGGTGATAAGAAGCACTCCTGGCTGAGCGGTCAGCAAATTCATTTCCCTTTACCAGGTACCCAAACTATTTTTATATCTGGAGATCTTATATTAATTGCGTTTCTGATATTAGAAACGTAGTACCCATTATTCGAGATATTCTGAATTGATTTTAATGAAGAAAGAGAGTCGGAACAGATTGCGAATTTCCGCTTTTACCTCTTACCAAAAGTATTGCCTCGTGTATGGCTATAAGTTCTGCGGCATATATTGAGCTATTTGGAGGAAGCGTGGAAATCTTTATTATGCTATTCTCTGTAGTGATACTGTACGCTGTATAGATATTTGTTTTTGATCCGTCAGTAAAAAGAAATTTGTAGTCAGTTAGTTCATCCTTTATTTTCGCAAACATAACTTTATGTTCAGTTGAGTTCGTTTCCGTCTTTGAAAGCTCGTGAAGGTTAGTAATAATTGAAGAGGGATCTAGTGTGCAAGGAGGGAATTGTTTAGGTTTATGCACATTAATTGTCAAAGGTAAATTAAGCTCCTTACACTTTTGAATACATCTGTATATAACAGATCTTCTTTGGTATCTTCTTTGAATTTTTCAGCTTTTTTGTAATCTAATAGATAGGAGAGCTTGTGTTGTAGAGAAAATTCCTAAACATTTTCGCTGTGTAAATTTCTCTCTCTGCATATAAGGGCTTTGTGTTTGTTTTATAGAGCATATTGAATATAAGTGTGGTACGAAAAGCGCCTAAAGATGTTCTTAAGGCTGGTTCACCCACAAAAGTTTTGTACCGAAACATTTTTTTTTTATATGTAGTTTCTCTCTCTCTCAAAAAATAAAATGTCAAACTACATATAAAAAAAAAAATGTTTCGGAACAAAATTTTTGCCGGTGAACCAGCCTTTATGGCTGCGTTTACGAAGGAGTCCAGTTTTCTAAGCTGAGATCTGGGTGCAAATCCAAAAATTGGAAGTCCGTAATTTCTCTTTGAGATAATGAGTGTTTTTGAAATCGAAATAAGGGATATGGAGTTACAGTTAAATCGAGAGCTTGACAGGCATTTTATAACGTTTAATCGTTGTGTCAGTGTAGAAGTTAGATAATCAATATGGTCATTTCATTTGTAACGTTTATTTATTATTATGCCAAGTATTTTCATTGAGCTAACTTCAGAAATAGTAATTCCTGTGGCTTAAAGTCGAAGGTTACAGTTTTTGAGCCTACACACATGTAAGTAGCTGTATTTGGTGGTGGAGAGCGAAGCACTATTAAATAAAAGAGTATATGTCTAAAACAGCATTTTTTCTTCTATCCGATTTAATAATCATATTGAAATCGTCAGCATATGCACAAAAATCGATTTCTTTGTGTAGGGAAATTAATGAGCAAAGCTTGTTGTAGGCGATAACAAAAAGAATAACAGATAATGGCGATCCCTGTGGGATTCCATTATGTAAAGGAAATGGCTGGGAGTAACAGTTATCTATGCGAACAAGTATTTTTCTGTTTGTCATGAAATTGGCTATATACCTATTTTCCATTCCATTAACTGGTTAAGTACCGAGTGAATGCCTATTTTTTCGAATGCTCGTTCAAAGTCTAGTGATATTACAGTTGCAGGTTTTCGTAACGAGAGGCAATTAGCAATCTGATAGTCAACAAAGAGAAGACTATCAGTTGTCGAGCTCCCCTTTTTAAAGCCAAATTGTCGGTTATTTAGAAGCTTATTTGTAGTAACAAACCACCATAACCTATTTGCAATAATTTTGTCTAATATTTTAGATAAACTGGGGTTCAGAGAGATAGGACGGTAAGAGGTTAACAAAGTTTTGTCTTTACCCGCTTTATGAATGGGATGACTATACTGGTTTTAAACTGTTAGGGAATGTAGTTATTAAATATGTTGTTGAATAAGCTTAACACTCTAAGTTTAAGTTAATATGGTAACCTTTTTAGCATAGTATAGGATATTCTATCTAATCCAGGAGTTCTTCCTGTAAGGTTTCCTAAGGTTTTGGTAAGTTCTATCATGTTTATACTTCCCTCAATAATTAGAGACTGGGAGCTAGGTAAGCTTGTGCAGTAGTTGAGTATTGCATTATGTTTATTGTTTTTGTAAGTGTCTGTGAAGTTAGAATCAGATGAAATGTTAGACCTGACTTATTTTCGTTCTGCCAATAATAATCTCGTTAGGGTTGTCTAATGTATTAATGCCATGGATGCTTTGAGTTGCTTTGTATCCGATAAAAATTACGTATGTTAGTGGACTAGGGGGGTTTTTGGGTTTATTGCTGTTGTTAGGAGGTTGATGGATTCTTTTTTGGCGATTTTAATTTTCCTTTTGTATAATGCATTTAGTTTCTAATAGTTAAGTAAGTTTGATTGGTTAATGTTTCTTTTAAATAAGTGCCAAAGTTTGTTTTTTCCCCTTTAAATTTTTCTAAATCTTGATTCCACCAGGAAACTCTTCTTGGCTTATTGCTAGACTGTGGGATGGATAAGTTAGCTGCTTTTATTATTGTCTTGTCTATGTTGGCAGTTCCTTTATTTATATTAGAGGTTATAGGTCTCTGTTTTTCGAATTAAGTGCAATAGCCTTGGAACTTGTCCCAATGGGCGTACTTTAAGTTAAATTTAGGTTTAGGTACAGCAATTATGGTACTAATTATGGGAAATAAGGATATAATTATGGGAATGCGATCACTTCCAAAAAGGTTGCCTTCAGTTTTCTATTTAGCTTGTGATGCTAGATGTGGGGAGCAAACTGTTACATCTATGTGTAAAAATGTTCCGTGAGTATTTAAATTTGTTGTAGATTTGTCATTTAGTAATACAAAGTCAGAGTTTGTAATGTAGTTAAAAATTGTAGCGCCCGAGCTGCTATTTATGTTAGATCCCCAGCTCTCATGTGCACTGTTAAAGTCACCTGTGACTAGTGGTTGACGTAAAGATATTATCTAAGTTTCTAGCGCTAAAACTTGGCGAAGGAGGTATGTACGAGTTGAATATATTGAACTAATTTTTGGATATTATTTCAACACAAACTGTATCAAAGAATCCTGAGACAATTACTTCTTTATGCTGTACGGATTTATGAACCAGTATTGCAACCCCTCCATATCGGGTAGGAGATGTATTTTTTACGTATATAATATAGTTAATTGGGATTGGGATATCCATAGTGAATTGATATGGGTTTCTTGAATGCAGATACTTTAGGACAGTATGACTTAATTAATGTCTGCAATTCATTAAAGTTTTTTAGATAACCGTTCATATTCCACTGTATAAGGTTAAATGACATCAAAAATTTTTTAATAAATACGGTACAAGCATAGTTAAAATACTTATTGACATTATATAGAAATAGTGAACGTCCCTAATAGTGAGTGATAATTAAGAGGGAGAGTATAGCTTAACTTAAGAGAGAGAATAAAAGAGTCATGTTCAAAGAATATGAGAATGCAACAATTAATGAAGAAAAAAGTATAAGCTTTTAATAAAAGGAGAACATACGGAGGGCAATATAAGAGTAATGGTAGTATTGTTTTATATATACAAATATTTGAGCAAATAATAAAGAGTAGTTTTTGTTTAATGAGATAAACCGTTTTGCTAGTATGGAAAAAATTTAAAGTGATAAAAAGTTTGTATATAAAAATTGTATGAATGAGTTGCATAATAATATTTCTGAATGTATAGTAATTTAATTCAACATTATTTTTGCTTTGTTGTATTAATTTTAAACAAGCTGTAAAGTGAGTAAACGTGAAATTTAGAGTGTATGCAACGTTTCTAAAATGAGAGTTGAAAAAATAGTAAACATTACTAGTAGCTGTTAATGGTGAGTAGTCGTATACCTCATATGTTATAAGAAATACAGCGATTTTAAAAATAATTGTAATGGAATATATAAAAAGTTTCTTTATATTGCCTTTTTGGTTTTTGGTTGTTTGAATTTTGAGTTTCATAAATAATATTAAGGGAAAATGAATATAAAGTGTAAGTGATATTAAGATTTTATTATTGGTTCTAATGAGGATATTTAAAATATTATAGTATCCATGGTCTTTTATTTTTGTCTATTTGCTAATTCTTTTCGATTTTCTTGTAGCTCCTTTAATTTTCTGCTTCAATCTTTTCGAGAAGTTTTTGGGTAAAACAATTGGGTTATTTCCTTTTAAGATTTGGGAAGAATTACTTATCTGATTAGTTTCCATTTCAGACGTCGAAAGGTTAATGTCGCTGACAATATCAGAATACTCTTTCACAAGTCTTGGGTTTGGTTTTTCACCTGAAAGTTTTTCTGGCGGTTTGAATATTGCGGAGGAAGTTGAGTGTTTGTTGACATTATTTGATTTGGTTATTGTTGATTGGCATGACGTTGCTTATAAATTGCAGCGGCTCTTTTTTTACCTACTTTTTCTGTTGTAGCAATGGCTTGAACTTCTTTTTCTTTTAAAAATATAGGACAGTTTCTGTCATTAGTTGCATGTTTCGTGTCTTCTAGATTAGAATTTTGAGAATTAACACATGATGGTGGATTTGAGCAAGTCTCCTTTAAATCCTCGTTTGTATGGAAGGCATTAGAGCAGTTGGGGCATGCTCTCTCTTTTTTACAGTCCCTTGCTGGGTGACCGAATTGATGGCAGTTTTTTCATTTTAATGGCAATGGAATGTTGGTACGAACACGGCATTTTTCATAACTAATAGCTATGTCAGAAGGCAGAGTAGTAGAGGCAAATGTCATTATAATAGGGCCAGTTTCAGTTAGTTTTCCATTAACATTTTTTAATGTCTTATTGACGTATGTTACATTTGGGCTCCTTAGTTCATTTAAAATTTCGTTTTCACTTATTCCAAGAAGGTCGTTTGAGAAATTACACCTTTTGCATAATTTTAACCGGGATGCTCTCTTATATTTATTTTATTTCTGTTGTTAAAGATGTAAGTTGAATTAACTTATTAGCTTGGGTAGCGTTCTTAGTTTGTATAAGAACAGAACCGTTTAGCAGCTTTTTACATTGCTGCATTTCATCTCCTGCCACACTATCAATAACTTTTTTAATAAAAAAGGGAGAGACATTAGAAAGGGTACCAACGCTATCGGTTCTTTCCATAATCAAAAACTTTTCACCAGGAGAAAGAATTGTCAGTTTTTTAGTTTTATCAAACGTTATTTGTGGTGTTGTACCACCGCCATCGGGAGGTTCAGTCAGGTCTTGTGCATCTATTTTATTTAAGTCTAGCCTGACATAAATAAATACATAAGCTAAAAAAGATTTTATGTATGTATGTATGTTTATTAAAATAGAAATTTTTAAACTACTAATGGGAACTTCTGTTGTAAAAACATTATTAACCGACTTTAAAAAAGAAGGAGGTTATACAACTCGGCTGAATGTTGCTTTTTTTATATTTGTGCCTCCAGAACTCAGTCATTTCTGATCCCATTTTGAAAATTTTTGGTAATATGATAGATTATGCTTACAGGTCCCGTTTTAAAAACAGCTCAAAATCTTAAAAATTAAAGGGTGTCCCCATACAACATACATATTTTTTACGTGTATTATGAACTGTAAAGGGCGATTCTGTAAAATTTAAATAACTGTGTATTGCTATGGCCCCCAAAAACAAAAAATTCACAATAATAAATCTAAAAATTAAAGGGTGCCCCCATAATTGATGAAAATTTACTTATATGGCCCTATCTTTTGAACCGTTATAGACAAACGCTTGCAAATTGGACAGAATGTCGATTGCTATGGCCGTTATAGTAACGAGTATTAATATTACAAATTATAAATTAAAGGTTGCGCCTATAGTTCCCTAAATTTGATGCTTATGGCCATACTCTTGAACAGTTGTAGACAGACGCTTGAAATTTACAACGAACCTGTGTTGCTAAGTCCACTTTAAAAACAAGTATAAAATTTGGATTTGTAAGTTAAAGGGTGTTCTAATAGTTAATGTAATTTTGTGTATGTGACAAAACTTTTGACCAGTTATGGACAGAACGCTGAAACTTAAAAGGGACCTGTATTGCTTAATTCGCTATAACAGCGAGTTATAATTTGAATTCAGAAATTAAAGGGTGTCCCATAATTGATGAAGATTTACTTATATGAGCCTATCTTTTGAACCGTTATAGACAAACGCTGCAAATTGGAAAGAATGTCGATTGGTATGGCCGTTATAGTAACAAGTATTAATATTACATATTAAAAATTAAAGGGTGCGCCAATAGTTCTTTAAATTTGATGTATATGGCCATACTCTTGAACAGTTGTAGACAGACGCTTGAAATTTACAACGAACCTGTATTGCTAAGTCCGCTTTAAAAACAAGTATAAAATTGGATTTGTAAGTTAAAGGGTGTTCTAATAGTTAATGTAATTTTGTGTATGTGACCCAACTTTTGAATCGTTATAGACAGAACGCTTAAACTTAAAAGGGCCCTGTATTGCTAAATCCGCTATATCAGCGAGTTATAATTTGAATTAAGAAATTAAAGGGTGTGCAATATTTGATGAAGATTTACTTATATGAGCCTATCTTTTGAACCATTATAGACAAACGCATGCAAACTGGACAGAATGTCGATTGCTGTGGCCGTTATTGTAACAAGTATTGATATTACATATTATAAATTAAAGGGTGCGCCAATTGTTCCTTAAATTTGATGTATATGGCCATACTCTTGAACAGTTGTAGACAGACGCTTGAAATTTACAACGAACCTGTATTGCTAAGTCCGCTTTAAATACAAGTATAAAATTTGGATTTGTAAGTTAAAGGGTGTTCTAATAGTTAATGTAATTTTGTGTATGTGACCAAACTTTTGAATCGTTATAGACAGAACGCTTAAACTTAAAAGGGACCTGTATTGCTAAATCCGCTATATCAGCGAGTTATAATTTGAATTTAGAAATTAAAGGGTGTGCAATATTTGATGAATATTTACTTATATGAGCCTATCTTTTGAACCAATATAGACAAACGCATGCAAACTGGACAGAATGTCGATTGCTGTGGCCGTTATAGTAACAAGTATTAATATTACAAATTTTAAATTAAAGGGTGCGCCAATAGTTCATTACATTTGATATATATGCCATACTTTTGAACCGTTGTACACAGACGCTTGAAATTTACAACGAACCTGTACTGCTAAGTTCGCTATATTAACAAATATAAAATATGGATTTGGAAATTAAAGGGTGTTCCAATAGTTAATGTAGTTTTGTGTATGTGACCATACTTTTAAACCGTTATAGACAGAACGCTGATCTTAAAAGGGACCTGTTTTGCTAAATCCACTATATCAACGAGTTTATAATTTGAATTTAGAAATTAAAGGGTGTCCCATAATTGATGAAGAATTACTTATATGAGCCTATCTTTTGAACCGTTTTAGACAAACGCTTGCAAATTATACAGAATGTCGATTGCTTTGGCCGTTATAGTAACAAGTATTAATATTACAAATTATAAATTAAAAGGTGCGCCAAGAGTTCATTAAATTTGATGTATATGGCCATAGTTTTGAACAGTTGTAGACAGACGCTTGAAATTTACAACGAACCTGTATTGCTACGTTTTTATTGCGCAATAAAGAATTTACGCAATTAAGTCCCTAATTGAATTTAATTTACCATATAAAAAATTAATTAAAAAATTTTTCAATTAGTACTTATTTAAGTCGATAATTGATTAAGTTTCCTCATACAACCCTCTCTTTTTTACAGTCCCTTGCTGGGTGACCGAATTGATGGCAGTTTTTTCATTTTAATGGCAATGGAATGTAGGTACGAACACGGCATTTTTCATAACTAATAGCTATGTCAGAAGGCAGAGTAGTAGAGGCAAATGTCATTATAATAGGGCCAGTTTCAGTTAGTTTTCCATTAACATTTTTTAATATCTTATTGACGTATGTTACATTTGGGCTCCTTAGTTCATTTAAAATTTCGTTTTTACTTATTCCAAGAAGCTCGTTTGAGAAATTACACCTTTTGCATAATTTAAACCGGGATGCTCTCTTATATTTATTTTATTTCTGTTGTTAAAGATGTAAGTTGAATTAACTTATTAGCTTGGGTAGCGTTCTTAGTTTGTATAAGAATAGAACCGTTTAGCAGCTTCTTACATTGCTGCATTTCATCTCCTGCCACACTATCAATAACTTTTTTAATTAAAAAGGGAGAGACATTAGAAAGGGTACCAACGCTATCGGTTCTTTCCATAATCAAAAACTTTTCACCAGGAGAAAGAATTGTCAGTTTTTTAGTTTTATCAAACGTTATTTGTGGTGTTGTACCACCGCCATCGGGAGGTTCAGTCATATTGTTCATAAACTTTATGACTGTTTAAATCTTTATTTTTTATTATTGGTTATTATCGTTTATATAACTATGTAAATAAAAAGTATAAACATTTGTAATTGATTTATTACAAAAATAGTATGCGGTTTGTGCTCAATTGATCTTTACACCGTGAGGGTAATCTGTCAACTGGCGTTTTGGGTAAATTATTATTACTAATTACATTAAAATATGTTCTTTAAAGCTTTTACAAAGATTTGTAGCTATCATTTTGCATTAAAAAAATATTTTTTTAAAATTTTTATTCATGTATAGGTATGTACATAAAAACATACATACATTCATTCATACATTCATACATACATACATACATACATACATACATACATATATACATGCATAGTTACATATGTTTGTGCAGATAGTATTTATATTTAAATTTTTTTAATTAAAAAGTCCTAGGCCATATCGGCCTAACATCAAATAGAAATTTCACATAACGATAATTAGACTGGATACGAGGGCGGTTGCATAACTTAATTTTAAACTACTTTTGATTGGCCAAGGCATGAAAGTTTACACATTTGTTAGGTTTCTGTAATATTAAATAGTAATCTATCTTATAGTCTTCGAGGTCAGACGTATAAGGCCTTTTGTAATTATTTTATAGATCCGATTCCTGTGAAACTCCGTACCTACATGTATTAAGTTCTTGTAACAATAAAAAATTACGATAATTTACACTGTATAAGAGTGCAGTTGCATAAGGTCTTGTGCATCTATTTTATTTAAGTCTAGCCTGACATAAATAAATACATAAGCTAAAAAAGGTTTTATGTATGTATGTATGTTTATGAAAATAGAAATTTTTAAACTACCATTTGGAACTTCTGTTGTAAAAACATTATTAACCGACTTCAAAAAAGAAGGAGGTTATACAACTCGGCTGAATGTTGCTTTTTTTATATTTGTGCCTACAGAACTCAGTCATTTCTGATCCGATTTTGAAAATGTTTGGTAATATGATAGATTATTATGCTTACAGGTCCCGTTTTAAAAACAGCTCAAAATCTTAAAAATAAAAGGGTGTCCCCATACAACATACATATTTTTTACGTGTATTATGAACTGTAAAGGGCAATTCTGTAAAATTAAAATAACTGTGTATTGCTATGGCCCCCAAAAACAAAAAATTCACAATAATAAATCTAAAAATTAAAGGGTGCCCCCATAATTGATGAAAATTTACTTATATGGCCCTATCTTTTGAACCGTTATAGACAAACGCTTGCAAATTAGACAGAATGTCGATTGCTATGGCCGTTATAGTAACGAGTATTAATATTACAAATTATAAATTAAAGGGTGCGCCTATAGTTCCCTAAATTTGATGTTTATGGCCATACTCTTGAACAGTTGTAGACAGACGCTTGAAATTTACAACGAACCTGTATTGCTAAGTCCACTTTAACAACAAGTATAAAATTTGGATTTGGAAGTTAAACGGTGTTCCAATAGTTAATGTAATTTTGTGTATGTGACAAAACTCTTGACCAGTTATAGACACAACGCTGAAACTTAAAAGGGACCTGTATTGCTTAATCCGCTATAACAGCGAGTTATAATTTGAATTCAGAAATTAAAGGGTGTCCCATTATTGATGAAGATTTACTTATATGAGCCTAACTTTTGAACCGTTATAGACAAACGCTGCAAATTGGAAAGAATGTCGATTGGTATGGCCGTTATAGTAACAAGACTTAATATTACATATTATAAATTAAAGGGTGCGCCAATAGTTCTTTAAATTTGATGTATATGGCCATACTCTTGAACAGTTGTAGACAGACGCTTGAAATTTACAACGAACCTGTATTGCTAAGTCCGCTTTAAAAACAAGTATAAAATTTGGATTTGTAAGTTAAAGGGTGTTCTAATAGTTAATGTTATTTTGTGTATGTGACCAAACTTTTGAATGGTTATAGACAGAACGCTTAAACTTAAAAGGGACCTGTATTGCTAAATCCGCTATATCAGCGAGTTATAATTTGAATTTAGAAATTAAACGGTGTGCAATATTTGATGACGATTTACTTATATGAGCCTATCTCTTGAACCAATATAGACAAACGCATGCAAACTGGACAGAATGTCGATTGCTGTGGCCGTTATAGTAACAAGTATTAATATTACAAATTTTAAATTAAAGGGTGCGCCAATAGTTCATTACATTTGATATATATGCCCATACTTTTGAACCGTTGTACACAGACGCTTCAAATTTACAACGAACCTGTACTGCTAAGTCCGCTATATTTACAAATATAAAATATGGATTTGGAAATTAAAGGGTGTTCCAATAGTTAATGTAGTTTTGTGTATGTGACCATACTTTTAAACCGTTATAGACAGAACGCTGAAACTTAAAAGGGACCTGTATTGCTAAATCCGCTATATCAATGAGTTCATAATTTGAATTTAGAAATTAAAGGGTGTCCCATAATTGATGAAGATTTAATTATATGAGCCTATCTTTTGAACCGTTTTAGACAAACGCTTGCAAATTGGACAGAATGTCGATTGCTTTGGCCGTTATAGTAGCAAGTATTAATATTACAAATTATTAATTAAAGGGTGCGCCAATAGTTCATTAAATTTGATGTATGTATATGGCCATACTTTTGAACAGTTGTAGACAGACGTTTGAAATTTACAACGAACCTGTATTGCTAAGTCCGCTATAACAACAAGTATAAAATTTGGATTTAGAAGTTAAAGGCTGTTCCAATAGTTAATGTAATTTTGTGTATGTGACCAAACTTTTAAACCGTTATAGACAGAACGCTGAAACTTAAAAGGGACCTGTTTTGCTAAATCCACTATATCAACGAGTTTATAATTTGAATTTAGAAATTAAAGGGTGTCCCATAATTGATGAAGAATTACTTATATGAGCCTATCTTTTGAACCGTTTTAGACAAACGCTTGCAAATTATACAGAATGTCGATTGCTTTGGCCGTTATAGTAACAAGTATTAATATTACAAATTATAAATTAAAAGGTGCGCCAAGAGTTCATTAAATTTGATGTATATGGCCATACTTTTGAACAGTTGTAGACAGACGCTTGAAATTTACAACGAACCTGTATTGCTACGTTTTAATTGCGCAATAAAGAATTTACGCAATTAAGTTCCTAATTGAATTTAATTTACCATATAAAAAATTAATTAAAAAATTGTTCAATTAGTACTTAAATAAGTCGATAATTGATTAAGTTTCCTCTTACAACCCTTGTGAAGTGTGTTCAGTTAGAGAAAATTTTATACAATGACAAAACTAAATGCCATTAATTAAATGCCTTTAATTAAAAAAATTTTCAATCAGTACTTAATTATGTCGATAATTGATTAAGTTTCCTCATACAACCCTTGTGAAGTGTGTTCAGTTAGAGAAAATTTTATACAATGACAAAACTAAATGCCATAAAAATGAAAAATAAAATATTTTCAAATTATATGAAATGAAAAATTTTTGAAACTTTAATGGAAATTCAAAGCTAGCGTGCAGTCAAAACTTGATCGTACAAACTAGAAGAGTTCCATATTTCAAATAAAAACAAGCAAACTTTCTTTTAAAGCCGAACTTTTCTTTATTCTTCCAAATTTACAAACACAAATTTCTAATGTAAAAATTAGGTCTGTTCAATAAATTTCCGGCAGAAACTAGCAACGATAGAGTAAAATAAAAATTTAACAACATTACTATTCCAAATAAAAAAACGGAATAAACGCATTTTTAGAAAAAAATAGCAAAGTAATGGCGAACTGACGATAATAACAAAAAACCATAAAAATAAATACGTATCTAAAACAGCAAAAAAGCGGTGTTCGATGCTTAAATCATTTTTTATTGCAACGGTTAGCATTTGCAAGAGCTTTGTTATCGATTGTGTGCAAATTGCCAAAAATTTTCTTTCTTTTTTGTAAAACTTTTAGTTTATTTTATTTTATTCTATTTCTTTTGTTTATTGTTTTATTAACCTGGCGTTTAATTGTACATAGTTTCCTTAGCTTTCTTCTAACTATTATACAAACATTAGCTTCAATTCAACAATTTTGTATTCAAAACCGAAAACTATAAATGTTATGTATATTTTTTGCTGTGTGGTTGTAAAATTTTCGTGGAGAGTGCTATTAAACGCTTTCAGTTCAAAGGATTTAATATGTATTAACTTATTTTGTAAAACAGAACAAGAATCAGCTGTTCTGTTCTTGACAGTAACAAAAGTAGTAACAAATTTATTAACATTCACATCTTATACTATTTCGCTGCTTCTTTTGAGGTACTGTAGTAAAGACTTTCCAATAACAATTAGTAACAACTTCTTGTTATTGAACAGAACTATATTCTACTGTCAAATTTTAATTAAGTTAATTAAACTGGATATGTGTGAACACCAAAATTAATTACTCAATTAAAATGTTAATTGTATAAATTAAAACGTATGTCTGAACAGGATATTAGGTTTTTACATACATGCTAGTCATATATGACTGTGATACGCCCAAATATGAGGACGTGTATAGCTTGGAAAAATGCAAGATGAGTTTTAAGGATGTCCAATCCAATGTCTTGAATTCAAATGAAGCTAAACTGCTTAAAAGGATTTACTATAAACATAAAAATACATTTTACAAGGATGGTCAGATTTTGTGTGCTACTCCCCTGATAAAACATGGTATTCGTACAAGTACGGACAAACCAATTTATTCAAAAATATACAAATACCCCCAGATTCATGAAAAAGAGATTGGGAAACAAATCAATGAAATGCTAGAGCAGGGAATTATAAGAGCGAGTAAATCACCTTATAATTAGCCTTTATGGATTGTCAAGAAAAAATCTGACAATTCTGATCGGGAAAAATGGCGTATAGTCATCGAATATAGACGATTAAATAGCGTTACAATAGACGATAAATTCCCAATACCTGACATAAGTTCAATATTTGATAATTGGGTCGTGCTCAATATTTTTCTGTTATCGACCTGGCAAAGGGCTTTCACCAAATTTTAATGGATGAAAGAGATATAGAGAAGACCGCTTTTTCTACACCTTTTGGTCATTATGAGTACATCAGAATGCCATTTGGGTTGAAAAATGCACCATCCACGTTTCAGAGGATGATGAACTTTGTTTTGAGAGAATACATAAACAAAATATGTGTTATCTACATGGATGACATACTGGTGTTTTCAACTTCAGTTGATGAACATTTTGATAGTCTGAATAAGATATTTTGCAAGTTGTGCGAGTACGGTCTTAAAGTACAGTTTGATAAATGCAAATTCATGACTCAGCAAGCGGAATTTGTGGGGCATATGTTGACGGCATTAAGCCAAACCCTGATAAGATAAGGGCAATCAATGAGGTGACTCTACCAAGGACAGTAAAACAAATTAAGTCATTTCTGGGATTAACTGGTTATTACAGGAAGTTTATAAAAAATTATTCGTCTATAGCATCACCTATAATAAACTATTTAAAGAAAGAGAAAAAAATTGATCAAAATGATCGAAAATACACTGAAGCGTTTGTGAAACTCAAAAGCTTAATAACGTCTTATCCTATTCTGGCATTTCCTGATTTCGAGAAAAAATTTACTGTAACCACCGAACCCAGTATTAATGCGTTAGGTGCAGTGCTTAGCCAAGAGGGTAGACCCATTTGCTACGCGAGCCGTACATTAAATAATCATGAAAGGAATTACTCTACCATCGAAAAAGAACTTTTATCCATTGTATGGGCACTGGAATATTTTAGAAGATATGTATGTATACGGTAAGAAGGACAGATCACCAACCGTTAAAATGGCTTTATTCGATGAAGGAGCCAAACTCAAAAATGTCAAGGTGGAGAATTCAGTTAAGTGAATATGATTTTGATATTGAGTACGTAAAAGGGAAAAATAAAAGAGTAGCGGATTTCTTAAGTCGAATTGAACGGAAGGACAACTCGAAGGAGGAGCAGGTCTTTGAGTTGGGTGACGAAGAGGTTAGAACGGTGCATAGTGGTGAGGAAGATTTAAATGATCACTTTAAGATACGTGAAGGACTGGTTAATAAGTATAGGACCCAGGTGGGTATTATGAAAACAAAAGAAAAAACTGTAGAATAATTATTTGGTAAATACCTGATTTTATATGTAGATGAATCCGACTTGTTGGATGAAGGTCGTTTGGAGAAACTTTTTAGAGAGAATATAGTTAGAGACTCTGTAGGAATATATTGCGAATTGGAGGACACAAAATATAATATTGTTCAAAGGAAATTAATACAGTTGTTTCGGAACGATAGGAGATTGAAGTTTACTAAATGTAGTACGATTGCAGTTGGAGGATTCGGAACATCTTTAAGATATTATAAAGAGAACGCACGAAGAAACTAATCACAGAGGAGTTTTGGAAAATTTTGAGGAAATAAAGGGAAATTTCTTTCAGCCAAATTTAATAAAATATATCAATAAATATATAAATAGCTGTAGAATTTGTAGTGAAGCAAAATACGATCGTAAACCCATAAAAAAACATTTTCAGCATACAGAAACGCCGAAAAAGCCGAATCAGATAGTTTATATGGACATTTTCCATGCGGAGAAGCAATATTTTTTGACAACTATAGACAGATTCACAAAATTGGGAAGTGTTCACAAGCTTTCAGATAAAAACATGATTACCATTAAGACGAAGTTACAAGAAAGAATAGCTTTGTTAGGTAAACCAGAACTCTTGATAATGGACAACGAATTTGATCATCATTTGATTAAGTTGTTTTGTGGTGAAAATAATATTCAGACTCACTTTACTACTCCCCATTCTCATACGGGAAATTCGG
This sequence comes from Gymnosoma rotundatum, assembly GCA_916610165.2. NCBI lineage: Eukaryota > Metazoa > Arthropoda > Insecta > Diptera > Tachinidae > Gymnosoma > Gymnosoma rotundatum. Next base: position 62,352,577 of record OU744339.1, read on the forward strand.
ATATTGAAAGATTACATTTAACAATTCTTGAACATATAAGAATAATGAAATGTGCAGAAGAGAGAATTGGTACAGAGGAGCTGGTGATTAGGGCAATAGGTTATTATAATAACACAATTCATTCAACAACTAAGCAAAAGCCAATAGATTTCATCAATAGATTAGATTTAGACTTTAATAAGGTTTCTGCTAGAATGGATAAAAAGAAAAGACATTTGATAAAAAAGATAAATAAAAAAAGAAAACCAGTACCCGACATAGATAAAGACAATATGTATATAAAAAATCCGGCAATCCTAACAAGATTGATGTTGCACGAGTCAAGCGACGATTAAAATCTTTTCCCTAAATTTCAGACAATTTTGATTATGATGTTGATTCTGACGGTTTGCAGAGGCGAGATAATAATAAATAAAATAGAAACTGAGGCAGGATATATGATAGTGAGGAGTTAGTGATGCAGGGTTATTCAAAGCTTATACACATCATTGACCTAAAGGAGATAGAAGATACGGTCAGTAAAATCAGAGCAAGCATTTCAGGTAATATGAGGGTGAAGCAGGGATGGATGATGTTGAACTTACAAAGAGATATTGAGGAGTTGGAACATTCATTTTTGACAATAGCAAAACATGATAGTAGAGAGAAAAGAGCATTAATTGAAGTAGGAGGAAAATTAATTAAATGGGTATTTGGAAACTTGGACGACCAAGATAAACAAGATATTGATAATCACTTTAAAACGATAGATATAAACCAACATAATATAATAAAGAACCTGAATAAACAAATAACAATAAATAATGATATGCAAAAGTATATGTTGAATGTTAAACTGATTTTGGAGTCCCATAAGGGATTGTTTAATGAAACACACAGTAGATAATTAGAAAGTAAATTAGAGCTTATAAAATATAATCATTAAACATTGTTAATAAATAAAATAAAGGACAAAATTGAAAGAATACAAGATAACATTATAAGTTCTAAACACCAAATGATGAACAGATTCTTTTTAACTAATAAAGAAATTGGTTTTTACCAAATCAATAGTGATAAGTTAAGACATATTAAGTGTTCTTTGGGAAAACTGTCAAAAGACATTATATTGTTTGTAATATCAATCCCAATATTTTTGAAGAATGATGAAAACCCAGTATTTGTTGTACCAATACCAAATGTAGATAATATGCAAGTAAGTTTAAGTATTTCTAGAGTTATAAGCATAAAAAACGAAACATACTATGTAAATGACGAAAAAGATGTATATAATTTGGAAAAAAAAAACAAATAAATGTATTAAGAATATTATAAATAATTCGTATTATGAATGTACAAAAAGAAAATTTACTAAAAATTGATAGATGAATTGGATTTTGGAAATGTTTTATTGATAAATATTAATTCCACTTTGAAAAACACTTGTAATGAATATAAATATAAACTTACTGGAAATTACCTAATAAATTTTCAAAATTGTGAAATAGAAATAGATGAATATAAAATCAAAAGATTTGAAAGCAAAATGGATATAATTATCCCTAATCAACAAAAGTTAGACAATAATATTACTGAATTGATGGAAATTCCTAAATTTGAAAACTTGGAGGAAATTAGGACATTTGTAAACGAAGATTATAAAATGTATCATACTTATATACTTTACTCACTAATTTTTTGTATTGCTTGTGTTCCGGTGGCTTTGAGGTTCAAAAGGGTTTTGTTTCAAAGAGACTCGAATCATAAGGAGGGGAGAGTCATATATGACTGTGATACGCCCAAATGTACTAATCAATTGGCGACAAGTGAGACTGGTGATAATGTAAACATTTGGCCGTCTACTTGAATTTATGCTTAAATCGCTATTTTTTGACCACACAACAAGATTCGTTTGTGGCAGCGAGAATTTAATGTAACTTAAACCGTTTTTTTGTGGATTCATCATAAATGAATCCATGAACAAAGAACCTCAACACATGCATCATTTCTTAATATTTAAGTTATCAGATTACTAATACATACTTACTTAAGCTAGAATTTAAGATAAATGAAAACAAAAAATCAGATTTGTGTAAACTCTCAAACCCGTTGGATGTACCAACGGAAGTTTTATTAAATTAAAGTTTGAACTAAATAATTAAAGTGAATTTTATTTTTTACAAAACTAAATAATAAAAGTAAATTTTATTTTTTGACAAAAGTTAAATAATAAAAAGTAAATTTTTTATTAATAACAAAACTTGCTTATATTACATGCAAAATTTACATGTTCCAAATAATTAGTATGTTTCCCTCATTACAAAGACGAATGAATCACAACTGTGATTTGTGTCTTTTTTGCTGAAATAATAACAATGTTGACAATCAACCGTTTTTTGTTTTGATTTGGTTTGAAAAAAGCAAATCAAGTAAGGTTATGATTCTCTTTAAAACGGGCAATGTTCTGATTCATTCGACATGTTTAACATTTTCATTCGATTCTCTTTGTTTCACATTTTAAGAAGAGAGTATTTGGTTGTAAGTGTAATGATTTAGGTGAGTTGAAAAACGAATGAACTCATGCAGATCTCTACCCTCCACTAGCCATCAAATTGGAATGAAAATTATTTTGCACATGAATTCGGCTGATGTAGAATCGCAACGTTCATGTTTCATTTAGTTAAACCATCGTTTATTTTTTTTACTTATATATTTAAAAGTCTATGGATATAAATCCTTACAGACCAGCAAAGAAAATAATAATTTATTTCAATTATAATTCAATTATAATTTAAATGTGATATATAATATATAAATAATATAACGTTTTACAACATTAATATTTAAGGAAAAGTTAATAACCCTAAATAGTTCATTCAACTTTTTAAAACTTCTTGTTATCGGATCAGCATCAGCGTAATTTGTTTAGAAAAATTTAAGATATAATGCAAGCCATACACGATGCGACCTGTTGTACAACTTTGCTAGTAATCAAGTTGGGTGTTTTGCCTACCAATTATACAACTTCCGTGCAATCGCGCAGCACAACTTCATTGTATATAGAAGCCATTACAGTAAAAATGTTTTCCGATATTGTTGCGTATGTTGTAATCGATGAAGTGTTTGACCAAGAAGAAAAAGAATGCAAACAAAAGTTAGGAAACAAAATATTGTTTAATCAGCTTTAATTTTTTTGTATTCATTTATTAATTTATTGTAACTTTAATTGCAAATGTTTTTATTTTTATAATATTCATTTCTGCAGTTCCACAATTGCACGGATTTCATATGAATCCTCCTTTATTTATATATTTATTTTTCTTTGAATGTATAGAATACTTTTGCGCTATGTTTTGCTAGGTTGCTACTACGAAAATGAAAAGTAAAATGGAATAATGTTGTGCGACATGTCCACTAATGTTACGACTGAGTTGTACAACTTGCCAGAAAATCTAAACTGTTTGATCTTTCGTACAACCAACACGCAACTTCATACAACTACACCACAAACATTGCAGGTTGTATAACAGAACCTTCTCAAGTTGTACAACAGGTCGCAACCTGTATGGCTTGCATAACGGTGTCCAGTAGCGGGTAGATCGTCAAAAAATGTTAAAATGTATATTTCTAAGAAGAAATTTTGATGCGATATCACCATTTAGCAGTGTCCTTCGACTTTTTAAAGTAGGTAATGTGATTATAGTCAGCCTTGCTCTATACGAAGGAAGATTTAAACCGGTATCAAGGAATAAGGAGCTCAAATAGTAGACAAGAAATTGTTTTTAGACTGATTCAACATAACCGTTAATGATTTTTTTCCATACAAGATAGGTCTTACAACAGTAGTTTCGTGATATTTGTGTCAGTGAACCATTTTTCCCACCTCTTAGAAAATGCAAGTACACCCAAGCTTTGTTTACCGTCATTGTAGTATGCATCTTAAAATCTAATTTATGCAGCAGGAAAAATTCGTCGTTGGGAAGAAATTGCAATTTGTTTTAACTCACAGAGTGGTGGATTTAGATCATATCAAGAATGATAGAAAACAGATTACGACAGCACGCATACAAAATTTTATTCTTCTGGGCATGTAGGTGAAGTAACGTCACGACTCTCAAAATATATGTAAACATAACAGTGGGGCAAATTATCATTTTTGTTAAATAAAAAAAAATTAAAAAATTTTTTTTAATAAAATCAAACAACGGGAATTTTTTTATTACATTAATTAATTTTCAAAATAAAATCTGTTTTTCGTGCTATTTTCTACTACCCCGATTAATTATTTAAATTACCGATATTGATTATTGAGGATCAAAGTTTATTTATATTACGTAGTTGTTTATAACTTATTCCCAGATAGTTTTACAAAAATTGCATAGCAAGATTAAAACGTTTTCATTAAATTATTTGATTGAATACTTAACTAACCTTCAATTGAATGTCTAACCCATGAGTATGTCGAGTCCTCTACAGGTTTAGCGACGAGACTGGGATCTTCGTTTTTTAATTTGTTTCAAATATAGCTGGCAAAATTCTCCAAACCATCATAATTCCTACATTGCATTATATTACAGGCAGATTTTTAAAGAGGAAAACCCCTTTGAAAATTTGTGTACATGCAATGAAAAACAAAAAAAAAAAACATTGGAATGCTACAATTATTTTTTGTATTTTTATGGTTGCAGACAATAAAAGTTGCTCAAATTTATTTTTTCAGAAATTAAGAAAATGGGAAATCGTTTTATGGAGGGTGCATTAAAAACAGCATTTTAAACGATTAAAACCAAAAACAAAATTTGGGTAAAATCCACTGATGAGCTATTTGAGCAGTAGTGAAATGGCCATATGGATATGCTTTCCCCGCAGTAATACATTTCATATTGTAGTTTAGTTTAAAATAATAAATATTTCATGAGAATATCACGAAATATTCATATTTGAAGGAATCAAGCACGAATAAAGTAAATTAATTAAATTTTAAAAGATTCCGAATAATAAATTTTTCATTTCCAAATAAAGTTAATTAAGTCATTCTCTTATAATTTATTATCGAAGTTCACATATAAATTTAAATTACAAAACATTACAAGCAAAGACTGTTTAATATATTTTAAATGCCTTTTACAAAGATTATTTTAAAATTTTTTTGTTGACAATGATAGGAAAATCTTAAAAACATTTGCTTTTAATTGTTTAACGCTAGCACAAAGTAAAACTATCGTCAAAATTTAAAAGCAACGTTGCCGCGCAAGAAATTCTTTTCCCACGAAAATTATTCAAATAATCTGCCAATTCGCTTTATTGTCTACGAAAATCGAAGTTTTAGAATTTATTTTTTATTAATAAGTACACTGATTCACTTATACTAGTAAGTAAATATAAAAATATTAATCATACGAGATAAAAACACAGCCCTAAAAATCATTGTGGAATGAATGGATTGGCAACCCTTATATATATATACATACGTCATCTAACGGGAAATCATACGCAAGGCGTAATCTGTTTTCCTATCATTCTTGAGATCATATAAAATTCTAAAAATAAAATACGACAATATGAAAAGAACCGCAAAAAAGAATTAAGCCTTAAACAAAAAGGATTTTTATCAAACGGGCAGTGGTCCAAGATCACAGTCAAACATATCATCAATTGATTTTATTTAAGTTTTCATATACTTCTGAATCACCTATATCTTCATCTTTACTAGAATAACCCATTTTTTAGATTTTCTAAAAAATAATTTTGCTTTTTGTATATTTAGTTTGTATATGTCATTTCTGTGAATATGTGTGCGTTTATATTTTATATAAGTTTAAACCACCTACGTTGGGCGCTTAAGCTAGCAAGTAAAATTATTCAATTGTTATCCTAAAAACTAAAAAAAATTGGATGACTGAATCTCTATTCTAAAAACTCTCTCTAAACTGTTGAATTAAAAAAACGTCAATTGTTTTAATCTAATTTATTTTAAAAATTACAATAAGTAATTAGCCATTGAGATAAATTAAAGAATTTAAATAAAAAATAAAAAGAGAAAAAAATAACGTAGTGTTTTGTTGTTTTTATTTTTCAACATCTTTAAACTGTATAAAAGAGCCGAAAAAAGTCTGTCGTATGTGTGTGTAAAGAAAAATAAAATCAATTGTGATTATTGTTGTTTTTGCTTGAACTTTGATTTTTATCTTTTCTTTATAATTTAGACAAAAATCTTTAGTTAATTTAAAATATTTGTGAGAAGTTTCATGACGAGATAAGTAAGCGTTAGTGAAATGGCCATCGAAACGTGCTTTCACCTTCAATAATCAATACCGGGAAAATAGCGCAATAAATTTAAAGTTTATTTTAAATAAAAAAATAGTTCATAAATAAAATACAAACATGTATTAACTTATCTGTGTGGTTAAAGTTAAACAGTTGTTATTCATGGTTTTCTATTTTATGAGCTGAACTGTTCGGCAAGTCACAGCTTAATTATGTTATTAATATATTAGAAATAGACTTCTTCGAAAGCTTAGACTTTTATTTGGTAGAGACTGTAGCAAATGCACTAAATGCACGTTCTATGGAAACTTGTGTTGCAGGTACAGCAAGTACCACTTCTGCAAGCTGACTTAATTTTAAATTATGTGATTTATAGTTTCGTATGTCTTTATTAAGTGATCCTGAAAAAAAGTTATATTTACAAAACCTACCGTTGCAGTTCCTTGAAAATTAAGGCGAATATCTAAATATAACGCGGCGTCAAAGGCGGCGTTTTCGTTTACGAGTTTGCTTGGATCATATCTTGTAAATCTTACTCACATTCTAACCATTCGCGAAAGAAATCTTCAATAATATTTTGCTCTTTTTGCATAGGTATTGTGAAATGGTTTGAATGCTGTACCAAAACTTTAATATAATTTTTGAGACCTTATATCTAGTCGTATTATCTAGACATGGTAGGCTTATATCCTTATTTCCCGTTCTCAACACAGTTCGATTTCCGTTTCCAAGCTCCTAATAACATCATATGCCGATAATTTTATAGTACGAGTTGCACAACGGACCACTGAAAACACTGTGGGCTATTGGGTGTCGATTTTGTCATATGTTTTTGTATTGTTATATTCAGTTTCAAAAATTCAATATTTTCCTGTTTTAAATATTGGGCTGTGTGTTTTTTTTTATTTAGATAAATCATGCCTGTGTGGGAAATTGTTTGTGGTTAAAACCAGTTGTGCCAGAACTTTTATGTGTGAAATCTGCGAAATCCAACAATATTTGGCGCAAAAATCTGCAAAATCTGCACTTTATTTAAAAAATCTTCAAATGCATTTTTCCTTTACTAAATATTCTCTCGAATAGTTTTTGCAGAAATTAACTAAAGTCATTTATTTTTCATTTAGTTAATCTTTAAAATCTAATACTTTTAAATCTCTTAACTTAAAGTTCAACTCCTGTTTTTTATTTTCTTTAAAAAATCTTTGGAAAATTTTTAGGTAAGATTTGTTTATATCGCACTGATCAAAACTTGTGCTTAAAACTATTTCAGCTGCATGAGGGTCTAGGTATGTGCTTTCATAGTAGTATATAGGAACTGTGCGTTCTAATTCACTTCCGGCCAAAATGTATGGAAAAGTTGCAAAAGCCAAAAATCAGTTTGCAGAAGCCATTAATGTCACTTTTAATTGCTTATTTATGCTAATGCGGCACGTGCTAGACCTTTTTTTACTCTCCCGTTAATTTATTACCCATTAATGTCAAGTACGAGGGCCATTAAAGAATGACAAGGGTCGCATGACTGTAGTTGTGAAACGCAGGTGTGCATTGATCTTGTGTATAGCGATTTGGTGAGAAAAAGAAAGTATTTTAATTTCTGTTTAAAATTTTATTGAAATGATCGTGATTTGCATAATTAAAAATGCAGGTGTGCATTGATCTTGTGTATAGGGATTTGGTGAGCAAAAGAAAGTATGTTAATTTCTGTTTAAAATTTTATTGAAATGATCGTGGTTTGAATAATTAAAAATGCAGGTGTGCATTGATCTTGTGTAAGTGGATGGAATAGTATAATAGTATGTATGTACTGATCTTGTGTATAAGGATTTGGTGATGAAGGGAAAATATGTTAACTTCTGTTTTAGGTTTTATTGAAATGATCGTGGTTTGAATAATTAATAAAGGTTTTCTTTTTTTTGTTTTTAAGTGGATGGAATAGTACGATGATATGTACTGGTATTATGAATGGATAGTATGGTGATATGTACTGGTATTGTGAATGGATAGTATGATAATATGTACTGGTATTGTGAATGGATAGTATGATGATATGTACTGGTATTGTGAATGGATAGTATGATGATATGTACTGATCTTGTGTATAGGGATTTGGTGATTAAAGGAAAATATGTTAATTTCTGTTTTAGGTTTTATTGAAATGATCGTGATTTGAATAATTAATAAAGGTTTTCTTTTTTTGTTTTAAGTGGATGTAATAGTATTGTGGTGTATACTGATCTTGTGTATAGGGATTTGGTAAGAAAAAAGAAAATTGTGTTGATTTCTGTTTAACAAGAATAATATTTGGGAGTAGAAAATTTGTATTGAATAATTAATAAACGTGTTTAAAAACTTTAATGACGTAGGCCATTGAAGAATGATGAGGGTTGGAAATGTAAGATGAATGCAGGTGTTAAGGTTATTGAATTTTATATTTGGTTTTTAATAAGCAGAAGCGATATGAAAGAAAAAACAAAAGGTATAAGAAAAATTTTGTTTTTTAAAAATTAAAAAAGTTTCTATACAATAAGGATTGTATTTTTTTTTCAAAGGGTAATAAATTCTTCAAACTAATTACTTAAATGTGAAGTGCTAGATGACGTGGGTTGGTATATTAATAAGTGTGACAATGTGATCACAAGTATATGGAAGGAATAGAGAAACCAAACACAGAAGGTGTGTTGAGACACAGTTATGTTAAAAAATGTAAAACATGTTAACAAGAGATAGCTGAGAAAAAAAAATAAATAAACAAGGTAAAGTTTACTATGTGATCATATGTATATGGAAGAAGTAGAGAAGCCAAACACAGCAGGTGTGTTAAGACACACTTATGTTAAAATAATGTAAAAGTGTAGTCAGAGATAGCTAAGAAAATATATTAATTTACACATTAGGAAAAAAAAACAAACAATAAGGTAAAGGTCACGTAACGTCACAAACGTAAGATAAATGCAGGTGTTAAGGTTCTTGAACTTTGATTTTTTTTTCGTTAAGCAGAAGTAAGAATTTGGGTGTATTGAATTTTCCAATAAAACACTACAGAGATAGATACTGAGTAAAAGTAATGATCTTGTGTATGTGTGTGTTTGTTTGTGGTCAATTTACGTTTTAGGTTTGTTTAAAATGATCGTGGTTTGAATATTTAATAAGTGTAAATAGTATCATTGGGGAATAAAAAATGTTTATTGAATAATTAATAAAGGTGTTCTTTTTCAAATGTAGTTTTTATTCACTACTCTATATTTAAAATATTGTATGTTATTAACCCTGTTTAGTGTTATATTCAATATCATTTATGTATATGAAAAAATTGTAAACATTAAAAAGTGTAGGTGTATAAAGACTCCAAAGTCGAGTTTCTTTACGACTATGAGGGCGATTATTATTGCTTAATATAATGAAATATCGATTTAGTGAGAATATTTAGTCTTTTATTTTTTTTTATTTTTATTAAACAAAATTTGGGCTACATAATAATTATTTCTTTTTTGGCGTGCAAAATTATCACGTTGTTGTTGTAGTTGTTATTTATTTGTTGATTTCATTATAGTTAATTTTTATATAAATTCGGTAAAAATTCAATAAAGTTTGACAGTTTATTATAAATTTTACAACGATGAGCAGCAACACGGAATTAATTGCATCTTTTAACAAGTTAAATGCAAGGCAGAGACTTAGTATCAGGGATATGATAGATTTGGAAGACTATCATATAACTGGAGCAGAGCGAATAACAACAAAATATGGAGAATCTGTTGTGCTAGAGTTGGGAACGAGTATATTTTACCTTCCTAAGAGGTTTAATTCGTTGAGCGACAAAGATATTGAACTCTTATCTACAGGCGTTTATATGATTACAAAATGTCCTCCGAGTGATAATAGGGATAGCTCACTCTGCAGGTTGGAGTTAAAACCACTGCCTCCAATGAGAGACTATTATCCTTTCAATACATTTAAATGAAAATTTTTTAAATAAAGCAATCATTATTATAACAAAAAGAAAAAAAAAACTGTTTTGTTTTTCATTTACAATTTAATTGGATTCAGGCTATAAGAGTTCTCTATAATTAATCTATTTACTCAGTATTAAATAAAATTTTAACCTAGAAAGATGAATACTATTGAAGACTTTCTACAGAAATTTGGAAATGACATTTTCGAAGAACATTTAGAAGAAATACAAGCGTTTAAAAATAAATATAGAGATTGTAGTATTTATAATATAGCTTGCGCACACGATACTTCAAACGGAGATGTTGTTTGTATGTGTGGATGTTATTTCTTTCATAAGAGAAAACTAGAAGTGTTGAAAATTATCGAGAAGTATAAAAAATTATTCAACCTATTGTCATCAACTTCCATAAATCAAAAAGAAGAGTAATAGAGATAAGTTTCTTACTCCGGAACTTTATAATCAATAAAACAACATACGAAAATATTTTTTCAAAATAAAAAATAAAATATATATTTATTATTTTATTCTATATTTACATAGAATTATAATAATTTAGTTTAACAACTTTTACATGTATTATTATTAGTAGTAGTAGCAGTAAATAAGTATTAGAAATCTTCTTTAAAAGGCGATATTTGAAATGAAAAAATAAACAGTTAACAACTAACCTTCAAAGAGAATGAATAGCATAATAAAAAATGCTTTGCAGTGTAAGGAGCGTCAACCTAAAATATACGACGTTGTGTTTGAGATGGAGTACTTTCTCAACTTAAAATTAAAAGTTTTCTGCGGATTTTCAACCCTCCATGGATTTAAGCCGATGATATGGTTCCATTATAAGAACAAGCATTTTATTGGATTTGGACAAGAAGAATGGCTACACCTAATGAGTTATAAGGACTACTTTAGCAGCACACTTTCTCAGCGAGAACTTTTATATTCAGTAAACTTGATTGAAAATACAAGCGAGGAAACTACTGAGAATTCCTTCGAACATAAAAGGGGTGTTTGGTATTTAATAATCCGACAAAGAAAATTTCACACCAAAATTAACCTTCAAATATGGAAATCGATAATTAGGATAGGAGTATTTTTAACATCAATACTTTGCTGGAATGGTATTCTAAGGAAGCAAATATTACATTTTTATTATAACTATTACATACCAACGTACTCGAAGCTGAAAAATACTCAAATCCTATTGAGTGATATTGACGGATTAAATGAAAGGGACATCGAAATAGATTTAATACGCCTCTGTTATGAGATTCGGAAAAAAATGGAGAGAAAAATAATAACCGATGTAAAAATTCATAGATTATATTTAAGGATGGAAAACAAATAAAAATAAAATTTTATAAACAATCTGTATGAGTTTTTATTTCAATTATTTTATTTCTTTACTTTAAAATTAAGTAAGAACTGTAAACATAAGTGACCACAGTTAAAAGAATTACTTTTATGATATCTTTTATAGTTGTATTTTATATTATATCCTAAATATCTTAATACTTCTAGAGGTGGTTGAAGATTTCCAAAACTGTCGAAATATTCCATTCCAAGTGTACCATTTCCTCTATGAGAGTCTAAATTGATTATTCCGCATTCAGTTTGGCGTAGAGTTTTAGGGAGTGTATCTCTCATATAAACTCCCCTAAAACAAGGAATATACTTTTTTCCAAACCTTTTCAAATCCACATCAGTAAGCGGTCTATTGGGTAGCTGCTGTATTAGTTTTTTGATGTTTTCGTTTTATTATAAAATATTCCATATCCCTTCTTATAAGGTTTGAGATAGAGACCTTTTCCCATTGCTATTGCCTCTAATGTTCTATTATTGGCGCTTATTCTCCTCGAACTGCTGCTTACCATTGCTAGCTGTAGTCATAGCCTTAGCAATCGACGAGCCACCAGAAGCTAAAGCACCCAGTGCTCCAAGTGCTGTAAGTATAGGTACAAGCGGTAGAACACCCCCAATTTTAGGAACGGTAATAACTCTTGGAATTTTCACTTCTGATTTTTTGCCAAGAAATGATTCATCAATAATTTTTTTGCAGTTTTTATTGCCTTTTTAACATTTGTTGGTTTTTCTTTTCTTAAGACCAAAGTTGCAGATTTAATTGCATTGCGAAAAAGGTTTCGTTTGCAAGTTTTTTTAAGATTATTCATTTTAACACCTAAACCAAATTTAACTTTAGACTTCATTGCGTTAGTAACAAGGTATGCATTTAGTTTTTCTCCAAGTGTACTATCTTTAGCTTTGACTCTCTTGCAAGCTTTATCGGCTAGTTTTCTATCAGCTTGATGTCGTTTATTAATATCAGAGTTCTGTGAATAAGCAATATCATGAATTTTACAAGCAGCATCCAAGGGATTGATTCCTTTATCTCCTCTTTGGATACGTTTATCTAGTTTCGTTCCAGGTCCGCAAAATTGATAACCAGGTAGGTGAACCTCAAATGGTAGCGAATTAATTAGCTTATTTAGTAGTCCTTCTCCACTAACTACCTGTTTACCAATAACACTTTTCTTTGTGTACACCTTCATTTATAACATATAGTTTCTGAAAATATGTACGAAGTAGTAATTAATATAAAGAAAAAGATGTTCACTTGCTTTAACTTTTCATTTGTAAAGATGCGTTTGATTAAACAACATTCAAATATTTTAGTAAGAAATTTATATTTCAGTGAAAAAAATAATGTAACTAAACATAGTTGCCTTTTACCAAACTCTATAAGAGCATTAATAGTGGGACCGTCCAATTGCGGAAAAACTAACGTTATGCTTAGTTTGATTGAAAGCCCTAATGGATTGAAATTCAGAAATATTTACCTTTATTCTAAATCTTTACATCAACCCAAATATCAGTATCTGAGAAAGCTAATATCCTCGGTAAAGGGTATGGGTATATATACATTTTCAGAAAACGAAGATGTTTTATCTCCGAATGATGCTAAAGCAAATTCTGTAATGATATTTGATGATGTTGCATGTGAAAAGCAAAACAATATCAGATCATATTTTTGCATGGGGAGACATAAAGATATCGATGAATTTTATTTATGTCAAACATATACACATATTCCAAAACATTTAGTACGTGATAATGCAAATTTAATTATAATGTTTAAGCAGGATGAACTAAACCTTAAACATATATATAAAGATCATGTTGGAAGTGACATGAGCTTCGAAATGTTTCAAAACATATGTAGAGAATGTTGGAGGGATAAATATGGATTTCTTGTAATAAGCAAAGACGATGAAATAAGAAATGGACGTTATAGAAAAGGTTTCGATATATTCATTCAATCTTAGTCATAATTGATTGTTAAACTGCTTCAGACGTATAAGAATTTATGTTGATGCTATTTGTTTATCACACATTAAGAGCTATTTTAGTATTAATATAATCTGTTTAGCTGTTTGAAGAAGCTGTTTACTTGTTTAAAGGAGCTGTTTAGCTGTTTAAAGAAGCTGTTTATCTGTTCAAAGAAGCTGTTTAGCTGTTCAAAGAAGCTGTTTATCTGTTCAAAGAAGCTGTTTACCTGTTTAAAGGAGCTGTTTAGCTGTTTAAAGAAGCTGTTTATCTGTTCAAAGAAGCTGTTTAGCTGTTCAAAGAAGCTATTAAGCTATTTTAGATATCATAAACTTTTTCAATAATTAAGTCACTAAAAGAGTTGGTGAAATCAAGAAAAATTTTAAAACAGAAATTTGAAGCTGTTAAGCGCGGGGAAACAGAAACAATAAACAAGTTCACAGAAGCTGTTTAAAGAAGCTGTTCAAAGAAGCTGTTTAGCTGTTCAAAGAAGCTATTTAGCTGTTCACAGAAGCTGTTTAAAGAAGCTGTTCAAAGAAGCTGTTTAGCTGTTCACAGAAGCTATTTTAGATATCATAAATTTTTTCAATAATTAAGTCTCTTACACAAAAACATGAAGGAAAATGTATTGAAAGAGTTGGTGAAATCCAGAAAAATCTTAAAACAGAAATTTGAAGCTGTTAAGCGCGGGGAAACAGAAACAATAAACAAGTTAGAAAATACATTTAAACCTCTAACAGAACCGTTAAAAAAAATTAGTCAAGTTATCTAGCGAAAGAACATTTAAACCAAACGAGGTTACAAGTCTAAAAACTACGTTTAAACATGATAATATAACTAAGAACAGTGATAATGGTATTATAACTAGTACCCCGAAGAAAAAAGAATACTTGGATTGGTCCTCAATATCAAGTGGCGTAAAAGAAGAAGAAGATGTTGACTTAGATAATGAATCCTTTTATTCACAATCTGATGATTGGCAATTTGATTTAACAGACCTATATAAAAACAAAAAGCTTGATACAATATTTGGACCTTATAAACATCAAAATGGCGACTGGAAATTTGGAAATTCTGATCTAAAGATAAGTGATGAAAAAATAATGATAGGAAATAAATCTTGGGCGTTAACTCCTGGTCTATACTCATTACTCTTTCATAAAAGGCCAGAGCACTATGATTCATCAGAATTAGATATATATAAACGAATTTTGATGGATACAAGTGCACACAAAAGAAACTTTGATCCTAATACTCAACTAAAAGGAAATACGAGTAGAGGTTATAAATATAAGGAAAAAATTAATAAGCTATTTGCTACTACTCACATTGGTGAAGGTTTAATGAAAGTAGACCTTAATAAACCAAACTATATATACTGGGATGACCCTAATGAAATAGTAGACCGGTTTAAGCTGTTGGTGGCATCACAACAAGCTGGTAACAAAAACCATTCTAATGAGATAATATCAATAATTGAGGAACTAAAGGAATCAAACATAATTGAGTAGTTGTAGTAATAATAAGAATGACTGTTGATAAATTTGGTCATTACTTCAAAAAGCATAGTAGTGACTTGAAAACTAAAAATCTTTTAAAAAAATTTAGTTTTATCCTTGATGGGAGCAATATAAATGTAGAGAATAGAATAATTATAAATATAGCCTTACCGTTGAACGAATTTGATGCTGTTAATAAAACTTATATGTGTTTAGAAATCAAACGTATACAAGAAGATTTGAAAAATTATATAAGCGAAGCATTGAAATATTCAAACACAAACTTTATAAACAAGTTCGAAGAAAGAATTAATAAAATTGAACAATACATTTCCAATAATAATGAAACGGAAAAACTTAAAGAGGAGTATGATTCCCAGTTGAATATAATTAAAAATAACATAAAATTGGTACAAGATTCGTTGACAAAGGATATTGATAATGATGTTAAAATCATTGAAAAAGCTGTGAATGATCAGATATACAGTGCAAATAAAGACTTTATAAACAGTATCGAAGAGAGATTTAATAAGATTGAGGATTATATTTTCAAGTGGATTAATAACAACTCTATTAAAGTGGATGTTGTAAAAAAACAAAAGCTGGAACCACCACCTCCAATTAAATTATCATAATATAAGCAAGCATATTTAATATTTAAGAGTAACACAACGCTCATGTAATCTATACAGACATGAATACTGATAAGACAGAAATAGTTAATGAACTACATTCACGAGCGCGGAAAAAGTACTTACGTCGTCGAGTTATAATGAAGGGAATAGACAATCTCTGGCAAGCTGATTTGGTAGAAATGGGGAATTATTAATCTAAAAACAATGGATTTAAATATATGCTAACAGTCATTGATACATTTTCAAAATATGCTTGGGCCGAATCACTTAAGTCAAAAACTGCAGCAGAAGTTTGTAGGGCATTTCACAAAATATTTCGTATGGGGCGTATACCTAGGATTTTACAGACAAATGATGGCAAAGAATTTTTTAATAAGGAGTTTAAAGCATTAATGAGAAAACATTCAATAAATCATTACTCTACATATAGTGTTATGAAAGCTTCAATTGTTGAACGCTTCAACAGGACATTGAAAGAAATGATGTGGAAAGAGTTTAGTAACAATGGATCTTATAGATGGATTAGCATTTATAAAAGTTTGATTAATCAATATAATAAAAAAATACACGGAACGATCAAAATGGCTCCTATTCATGTAATTCATGAACATGAAAAACATTTACTGAATACTGTATACAATCATTTAAAACTGTTTAAAGCTTCACGGTTTAAGGTTGGAGACTATGTACGTATTAGTAAATATAAGCACGTCTTTGAAAAGGGGTATACACCAAATTGGACAACAGAAATATTTAAAATAAGATCGGTGCAAAATACTTACCCAGTCACATTCATACTCGAAGACTATGAAGGAAATGAAATAAATGGTGGATTTTACAAGGAGGAGTTACTACGCACTCGTTTTCCTAATACATAGTTAGTTGAAAAAGTATTAAAAACTAAGGGTGATAAAGCATATGTAAAATGGTTGGGATTTCCAAGTCAGCATAATTCTTGGATAAGTAAAAATGAAATATTGTAAAACTAGCAATAAGTTAAAATAAATACATATATTAAATAAAAACAAACTGTAAAACTGTAAATAGCGTTTTTTATTTATTTACATTCAATTATTCGTTATGTCAATAACATTAGCACTGAGCGGGAATTCTTCAATTCTAACGGCAAATTTCTTTCCGCCAATAGAGTTAGCGGCAGATTATGAATGTTCTCTAATTGATTTTCATTCATATAATTCGATTCCCAACGTAGACTGTGATAATAATCTTTTCCATATTGGAGATCAAATAATTGAAATTCCTATAGGTTCTTATGAGTTGCAAGACATAGCAGATTACATAATCGCAGAATATAAAGAAAAAAATTATAATAAATCAATTATGGTTGAAGCCAATAATAACACTCTACAAATTGAAATAACATCCTCACATGATACAATTTTCTTTGATCGAAAAAGATCTGTTGGTAGATTACTTGGTTTTAGTGGTGGTGTTTTAAAGCCTGGTATAAAACATTTGTCGAATCAGCCAGTAAATATTTTAAAAGTTAATGCTGTGCAAGTTAAATGTAATATAATACGAGGAGCATATATGAATAATTTTCTAGCACACATACTTCATGAGTTTGCAGTGGATGTTCCTTCAGGTTATAAATAAGACGTTATCCCAAATAATCTAATCTATTTACCAGTGAATGTGAAAGAAATAACATATCTCAAAGTTTGGATTGTTGACCAAGAGGATCGCTTAATAAACTTTAGAGGAGAAGAAATAACAATTAGATTGCATTTGAGACCAAGGGAAATATGATTATTTACAATAAACCGGCGGAAATAAAAGTTAGCGAAAACATTCCACTAGAAACTGTTAAAGCTAAAAGACCTAAATTAGCAGAAGAAAATAAAAGGTTTCTAAGATTACTTAATTTGAAAGTAAAGAAAAATGTCTGATATACTAAATGTTATGGAAACTCCTACTTCGGATGAGAATATAATAAAAAAGGATTATCATAGTTACGTACCATACATTCAATCATTTAAAAATAATGATGAGTGAAAGCTACTTGTAAGTAGAGGGAAATATAAAAAACTCTAACGGGGAGAACTCTCCAAATACCAGACTTAGAAATAATTGTGTTGCCAATTTATTTGATGAAATACGTTATGAAATTAATGGTGTTGAAATTGATCGTACACGATACTTGGGAATGTCTAGCACAATTAAAAACTATGTTTCTCTTAATGAATTTAAAAGCAATATGATGAGAAATGCTGGATGGAGTGTTTCTGGAGACTTGCAAATATTTAATTTTTATATACCCCTAAAACTATTTTTGAGATTTGCCGAAGATTTCAATAAAATAATATTAAATAGCAAACATGAACTCATTCTTTTACGGAGTTCAAATGATGAGAACGTTTATTACTCAACAAATGATAAAGAAAATCTTACTTTATTGATTACGAATATTACGTGGAGAATTCCACACGTACAAGTCTCAGACTCTAAAAACTGCAAATAATGAAGATGGTATCTCTTTGCCCATAGCATTTCGGAGTTGGGACTGTTATTTTAATCCTACATTCTCTGGCGGAAGAAACCATGTTTGGAATATTAAGCTATCAATTAACCGAAAGAGGCCTAAGATTGAGTTTGAGACTGCCATCCCGATTCCTACAAACACAAATGCTTATTGTTTAATTCTCTACAATCGCTCTACACTCCATTAACTGGAATTGTCCAGAAAGTTATTTAATCTTTTATTAGTAATGAATTTATATTACTTACTTTTTTTCTTTTTTTTTTTTCTTTCCAATAAAATAAACACATAAAAATTTTCATTATAACCTAAAACAATGGCATTTTTATTTTTTTAATAACTATATACATATATTCATATTATTTAATTTAATTTTTCTTATTATTTAGTTTTATAAATATTTTACTAATTTATACAATTTGTTATTGCTTTGTTATGTCTTCAATTTCCTTAATTAACATGTTCAATTCATCTTCACCATTACTATCTAATTGGTAATGGTGCCAAGCATATGTATTTATATGATTATTCATAATTTTACGCTTAGTATCATTAAAACTTAAAGCTACTTTATTAATTTCATTAGTTAAAATATTATGTAATTTTGATGTAAATGTATACATACACGCCATAACTGTTTCCTTAGAAAATAAAACATTTTTATAAATATCTATATTATAATTGTCTACTATACACTTTTTAACTCCCTTTGCCTTTTTTACATCTTTTTCATTTTCAACTGTAAATGCGTAAACTTTAGGAGCTAAACCAACAAACTCTGTAATAAATTTACCCTCCGTTTCATCCTTCATCATACCTAATACTTTTTTATTTAAAAGAGGAAAACCAAACGGATTATTTTCAGGGTATGATGAAGTATCAAACCGATCTCTCAAATCATCTTTTATATCACTATAAAAATCATCTGTTTGAATAGAATATATGAATGAGTCTGTATCCATATAATTCAAAGTTATTTTATCCTCATATTTAGGTTTCATGCATCCGTAGTGAAAATCATACATTTTCCATTTTGGTTTGGAGTAATAAGTTGTGGTTTTATTTATTTGCACAGCCCACATTGTTTCAGTAAATTGTGATATGCTATGGAAATTTGGTTTTGAAATAAATTCTCCTATTCCTATATGATTGCAGTTAGTGCGACCCCATTCACTTAGCAATCGCACATCTTTCCTTTTATCTACATTTTCCATGGTTTTTCCGTACACTGCATTATTTAAGAGCTTGTAAAAGTCTTTTTCAAAAGTGTTTTTAGACTTTTTTCTGTACTCTGTATTTAAATCAATATACGTTTTTAACCACGGTTTCTGATTGAATTGGAGAATTCTATAAACTTTTTCTAAAACCAATCCATTATTTAAACATTGTTCTAATGTTTTATAATGTATTACATATCTCTGCTTATTTGAAAGATCGGCTACTAATTTTTTATGCTTACTTCCACCAATAACCTTGTTTTCAGCACAAAACGGTAAGTCATTGTGGCGATCATGGCACTCAACAGGGTAAGATAAATCAACCTCATATATATAACCTACTTCCGAATTAGGCGAAATATCCCTTAGATGAATGAAATCATTTGTCCAAGTAAAACCAACTTGTGGAAGATATTCAGACATTGCCCAACCATAGAGGTTATTCGCATCTAGATATAAAATATATTCAGAAGGCTTTGTCTTATCATAGTTACTTAAATACTTATGATTCGATTTACTATATCTCTTACTACACTGTGTGAGGCCACCTCGAATTCCACGTTTAATAAAATTATACATTTCAAGATCAGTTAGTAATTCTAATTCAATTTTTGTATATTTTAGCATAGCGTCCCATGAAAGACCTGGGACTGTGTAGTAGTGACATGGGTCAAGATTATATATTCTCTTGCAAACTCTTCGAAAATTTTCAAAAATATCCGTTAGCAAGAGAACACCAGTCCTTAAATAGACCGTCATGTAATCCCGTAAAGAACCGCAATTAAATTGCTGCCATACCTTTTGAGCATGCACATAATCTTCTCCCGAGCAGTATTTGTCATTCAATTTGCTATAAAAGAAGTCAGCAGTTTGTTTTCATTGAGTTTTTCGAATGTGTTAACATACTCATAAGGAAAAAACACCCTTTCGCCTCATGAGAATAAACTCTTCAGAATCTGAAAAACTTCTTCGAACGGACATCAAGTCATCGTCAGATAAATTAGAAGCTAAAACATCTAAGCTTGATGCCATGAATCTATACGAATCTAAAAATCTTAGCTCGATTTTCTGCTGTTCTTTTTCTTTTCGAAATTCATCGAGTTCTTTTTCTATAACAGCGTTCTGAATTTTTTTAGAAATTTTCTCTTTACGCAATTCACCTACTAAAATCTCAATTTCTTCATCCGTATAAATACGGCTTTTATGGGATAACGAAATGTACTGCTCTTTGTTTAAAGGAATAACGTTTGTTTCACCTTTAAAATTTAATAAATCTTTCACAAACAAGTGGCAATCGTAAGATGAAAAATTGTGAAAAAATATCGGTATAAATTTAGGTATTTTGTAATTTAAATTACATGAATTATGTGCCGCTCTTCTATATTTTCCTGACATATGGCAGTGATCCCTTACAGTTGGTTCATTACCTAAGGTTTTACCGCATATGTGACAATTTATGGCACTATTGAAATTTTCACTTTTTAAGGGAGTTAGAGAGTGTATAGGAACAATTTTTTCGAAATAATTTTTATAAATGTCTTTACATTCTCTAGTTAAACTACCTACAAAGTGTTTGCCTACATTTACATCCCTATCACGATCTACAAATATTTTAAGCCTATTTAAATTTTGATTAAAACTACAACTAATATTAAAGGCATATGCGCACGGTATATGCTTCTTAACAAAATTGGAATCATTTACACTATTATTACTTACAGCTATATCCTCCAGCACACATTCAAAATCGGCATATACTGCGAAGGGGACATCCATCTGCCTCTCAAAACTTTTATAGTTCAAAAAAGCCTTTTCCCCTTGCGGCATCTTTAAAACGCACCTACCGCACTCTTTCGCTTTGTGTATTGCCATTCTATCCGGCAAATAGGTGTAAAACAGGCATGCGTCACATATATGCATTTTTCTATTATGATGAGCTATTTGCTTTGATAATAGTCTAGTAAGAAATTTAGAATATTAACAATTGTAATTCGATAAAATAGTGTAATGTCAAAGTCGGTTAGTACTACAATAACAACCGAAGAAAAAAAAACACAGAGCAAAAATGTTCATATTTATAAATTTTTCTTAAAAATATTATATCATCTACTATACTTATTTTTAAATTTTGATATGATACTTAGGATCAATCCCTTCATCTAACTTTTACTATAGGTACCTAACAAAGGAAAAACAAAATTAAAACTTTGTGACATTAGGTCATATATACGTGTTCTTTACAATTGCATTTGTAGTTTTTTTTGCTTTAGTAACATCTCTAATTATGTACCTGTATCATGTATGTCAATTAATCTTACGAAAAGAGTTATACATGATGAAAGAGATAACTATTAGTTAATGAGAAGAGATAGTTGCAAGTACTAATTAATTAAGTTACTCAATTCCTATATATTTCATTCATTTTCACCTTTCACTTTCGGTCAACCAACAACTTTATTCTAGTTGTAAAAACGACGGTGTTTTACAAGAATGTAAGAAATAACTTAGAACGCAATAAGAGGCTTGATCGTAAGCTAAAAAACAACCAAAAGGTCTTTTTTAATTTGGCATTGTAATAGAAAGCATCCATTTCCACAGCATAAAGAAAAAACTTAGCAACGTGATTTTAAAAAAAAAAATAACAATTTTCTTGGTGTCCCAGTTAAAGTTAAATAAAGTTTTAAAATAATAGTGACGCAAGAGTAGGCATAATAAACTTTGCAAGGAAAAAGGGAAACCCATTCTCCTGATGCTCCTTTTTTTTAACTTTACTGCCAGGACAACCTCTCTGTATAAAAAGGTAAATTATTTAATAAATTAAATTATCTGATTATTATTTAATACCAGTGATTTTGGTATAAAAAGGAAAAAAAAAACAATTTCTATCACCACAACCTTGATTGTATTCCTTGATTGTGTCCAAATTTCTGTCTACAAGAAGGTCCAATTATTGAGAACTTTACTCGAGGGAAACATCTTTATCCCTATCGCAAGAGTGGACTGTTGCCACACATTCCTATCAACACGCCTTATTTAACGGGTAATAGAGGATCACACAGAAACATATGGAAAAATTCTTCATGAGTCCATAGTTAGAAGAGAAAACAGAAAACTTATCCAACCATCAAATTAAATTAACCAACCTTAACACGTGCCAAGAAATATTTTTTTTCATAAGTCGTATTTTTAATACATTAACCTTAAAATTATTCATTATTACTACCTTTCTGATATATACTTTATTATTTTAAACCTAACAATGCATTTCAAATATAATTAAATGGTCTGAAAAAAATATATATTAATATTTCTACAATTAACATTTCAACACTAATTAAGAAATATCTGAGCTAACCACGGTTTTTTTACCCCTAACAACACAAAAAAAAAGACGTACAAGTTTAATACAACCACCCTTTTATACAGACTGTAAATAGTCTCCAGCCCTAGCAGCAGAAGGCCTTCCGCAGCGTTGGAATCGAGACCTTACTGTAAGTCAAGATCATTTATTTTGTTGTAGCTTAAGCACTTGTTATTTTTTTGTTTTTTATTATTATTGCATTTATTCATTCATAAAAAAAAAAGAACTAAGAAAAAAAAATTTCATTGAATGCAAGAGCGAATTTGAGAATGGTTTTTTTGTAATGAATGAATTTTTTTTCCTTGTTACTCTTACATTAGTTATTTAGGTAATTTACAACAAAGAAATTTTAACTTATGTTTTTTTTTTATTTTTTTTTTTTTTGAAGTCTCTTGTGATTACTCTTAGTTTTTTATGGTTGCTGTTAAAATTTCTCGGTTGTAATTAATTTAAGCATTACTCTTTTAAAATTTGAACTGTTGACTTAAACTTAAGTATCTATCTCATTGGAAGTTAATAAGAGTTAGTTACATACATACATAACTATATATGTTTTTTTTTAATATGCTTTGAATAACAATTTAAACATAATGAGTTCGTAAATTGTTTTTGTGATGTAGAACTTCAAGGACGGAGGTAAGGTTTTGTGTGTCAGGGGTTTTCACGATAATATTTTTTTTTGCCAAATTCGAAAACCACGGATGGGTGGGTTTAGTGGCGTAGCTCTAACACCAAAGCTACATTTAATATATAAAGTATTACCGAAATAATGAGTTAAATATTGTTTTTTTTTTTGTTAATATATTGTTTGTGTTGAAAAAAAAAAACAAAAAGGGCATTTTGAATCGCACGTAATTTTTCTTATTGTATGGAAGTGGACTAATGGAACAAGAATCCTGCCCCCATCTCCCGATCTAGCTAGCAATCAAGTACGTGCGAACTGTTCCACGAATGAGATCAAAACAAACTAAAGTTTTTTTATGCGAACATTCCATTACAATAGAAAGTGGTGCCCAACGTGGGGCCCTAAAACAACAGGAAATAGCAATATTTTTATTTTTCTTTCATCTTACATATGTTCTTATCTCCTTGTTTAGGGATCTCTACATTAACATCTTTAAATACTATTTACAACATAAAAATTCAAGATATTATTTTTCGTTACTATTTCACAAAGTGTTTGTCTCTTTTTTTTTTGGTTTTAGCCAAAGAATGAAGTTTCATCTGCGTAAAGTTGGAAATATTGTTATTAAATTGAATTTCAGTTTCTTAACGATCCGCTTTTACAAAGTGAGAATTCATTTCTTATTGTTTAGTGACTATAGTAAGGAAAAATTATCTAAGGATTCGCTATTGGGATGATTAAAATTGTGAAATTTATTTTTGAGAGAAGAGAATTGGATATACGATTTTATTGCATTTTTTTTATTATTTTTGATAAATATCGTCCACTGTTCAATCTTAATGGATACTATATTTTTTTTACTTAGTAGCAAGTCCATCAAAAAAAAACTCATTTTTTTCTATAAATTACTTTGTTCACACAGCCTTACCATTAAGTCTTAAGTAAGTTCTACATACCATAATCTAATATATTACATAAAAAGAATTTTTTTTTTGAAATGTCACTCGTTCACAGCAATGAAAATATTTCGTCCCTTGTTGATGATAAATTGCGTCATTGTTTAATTTGCAAGAAGGATTATGAAATTGATGATATAATCGTTTCTACTCCTTGTAGCCATATATTTCATAAAGAATGTATAATTACTATGCTTAAGGAAACTCAGAGTTGTCCAACATGCGGTAAAGCCTGCAGACAAACGAAATTAAAGTCACATAACATTTTAGCAGAAAGTGAAAAACAGGCTGATGCTGTACTAGCTTCATTAAATGGAAAACACAACCCAAATCTCGGAGCCATACCAAAGGTTCCGGCTCAAAACAGTAAAACTAAGCAAAAATTACTTGGTAATGCTTTAACTCAAACTTCTACTTTTTTCGAGAAAACAATTCCATAGCACATTTAGATAATTTACTTAATATCTCTCAGAATACTGTCAATTCTCAAAACGCACCTCTAAATGTAGATACCCACAATGTTAGTGATAACTCACTTCAATTTATGATACAAGAAGCTGTCAGGAGTCATTTAGCGGCTATGAATATAAATCAGAACTTAGAAAGAAGGCCAAGCTTTAGTAATCAAATTAGTTTTAACCAAACTGCACATCCTAGAAATACTCCTGCAGGTAACGTCAGACAGAGTTTTGACAATCGTAATTTTAATAGAAATTTTCCAAATCGTCAAAATACTAGAGCATCTTTCAATCACAACTTGGACCTTACCACTGACAAAATTTCAAACATAATGTCGGGTTGGCATCTAAAATTTAGCAGCCAAGATGAAAATGCATTATCTGTTGATAATTTTATATACAGAGTGCACGCACTTACAGTCCAAAGCTTACGTAGCGATTTTGATATCTTATGTAGACATGTCCACTTACTTTTTAGCGGTAAAGCATTAGATTGGTTCTGGCGATTTCACCGTACATGTAACAGACTGGATTGGGAAACTCTGTGTCATGAACTTAAAAACCAGTTTCGTGATCGACGAACAGATTTTGACTTAAGAGAACAAATTCGATGCCGAAAGCAACGAATGGGTGAAAAATTTGATGCGTATTATGAGGTTATTTTACAAATTACCGATCGCTTTCAGAATCCAATTAGTGAGTTAGAGTTAGTCGAAATTATTAAACGTAATTTAAAACCGGAACTTCGAAAAGAATTATTACATTTTAATATCAATTCTATACCTCAGTTAAAAGAGTTTGTACGTAAGCATGAAATACTGGAAGAGGAACTAGAATTTCGTCGCTTCAATAGAACTTTTCCCTCCCACAAAAAATTTTTTGAAATAACAAATGAAGACATAGAAGAGGAGTTTGTTCAATTAGATGAAATAAAAGAAGTGGTATGTTGGAACTGCTCAGAAAAAGGTCACCGTTTTGAAGACTGTGTAGGCGAAAGAAAAATTTTTTGTTATGGGTGTGGAACACCTAATATTTTCAAACCTAATTGTTTCAACTGCAGCAAGTTATCAAAAAACTACAAGATGATAAACAAACCCAAACAATTGCAATCCAAAGCAACCCAGATGTAAAAGAAATATACTCAGATACTTATAAAACTAAATCTTTAGAATTAAATTTCATCCCAAAATATTTAAAACCTTACCATGTACGACGCAAAGAATATGAAGAAGCCAAATTTAGAATTTTTAGTAACGAAATTAATGAAGTAACAATTACTAGACGTGTTAAAAGAAATACAAGAAGGTTAAGAGAATATTGGAAAAAGGTTATAAAAGAGCGGAAATGTTTTTGTTCAGCTATTATATCAAACGTAAATCAGTTCGATATAAGACCATTTACTACTGTCAGAATTTTTGGTGAAAACGTGGTTGGTCTAATAGACACTGGCGCTACAGTATCTTGTTTTGCAGCTGATTATGCGCGGAGCTTTCTAGAAAAGAACATTGGTAAATATAGAAGGCTTAAAATTTTAATTAAAACGGCTGATGGAACAAACCATTCGGCTGAAGGAAGTGTGACAACCTTAGTTACTTTTCGGGAAAAACATAAGCCGTTAACATTTCTAATAATGCCACATTTAACACAAAATTTATATTTAGGCGTGGATTTTGTAAAAGCCTTCGGTATAGCCAAAGATTTGTTTTCAGAAAACGTTGATATTAGGGCTAATTCAAAAGTGGATGAAGTAGAAGTAGGCGACAACTTTCATATTTTAGATCAGGACCAAAAGATTAAATTAAACGCTGCGATAAATTTCTTTCCCTCGTATGCAAAAGAAGGACTAGGTCGAACTACACTCGTAAGTCATAACATAGACACTGCAGATAGCAAGCCTATTAAGCAGAGACACTTTTCCGTTTCACCTGCAGTGGAAAAACTTTTGTTTGCGGAAATTGATCGAATGATTCAGTTAATTGTCATTGAAGAGTCGCAGAGTCCATGGTCTTCGCCTGTGACTTTGGTACAGAAACCCGGTAAAGTCAGACTTTGTTTGGATGCTAGAAAACTCAACAGCGTTACAGTAAAAGATGCCTATCCCTTACCTCTGATCAATGGAATTCTCAGTAGGCTCCCAAAGGCTAAATTCATTACTAGTCTAGACTTAAAGGACGCCTTTTGGCAAATTCCATTAGATGATAGGTCAAGGGAGAAGACAGCTATTACTGTACCGGGTCGTCCATTATACCAATTCATCACTATGCCGTTTGGTCTGTGCAATGCGCCACAGACAATGTCGCGGCTTATGGACAAAATAATCCCAGCTCATTTGCGAACTAAGGTCTTTATATACTTAGACGACTTGCTTCTCATTACAGAAACTTTTGACGAGCATGTTTTGCTTCTGCATGAGGTTGCACTTAATATAAGGAAAGCGAATTTAACTATTAATATCGAAAAAAGCAAGTTTCTTTTAAAAGAGGTTAAATATTTAGGGCATATAATCGGCCACGGACAGATTAAAACAGACCCGGACAAGGTACAGTCTATCCGTGATTTTCCGCAACCAACATCGTTGCGACAACTAAGAAGATTTTTAGGCGTGTGTGGATGGTACCGGCGTTTTATCTGCAACTTTGCAACATTGACCACACCTCTAACTGATATGCTACAGAAAAACAAAAAAATGAATTGGTCAAAGGAAGCTATATTTGCATTTGAAGAGCTTAAAAATTCTCTGTGTTCCGCACCGGTGCTACATAGCCCGGACTTTTCACGTCCGTTCTCTATCCAGTGTGATGCGAGTCAATTTGGAATAGGCGCTGTTTTGGATCAGACAAATGACGACTTGGACGAAGTACCGATTGCATTCATGAGTCATAAATTAACATCTGCCCAAAGAAACTATACCGTGTCTGAACAAGAATGCCTTGCTGCTGTTATGGCAATAAAAAAGTTTCGGGCATACGTAGAAGGTCACGAATTTGAAGTTATAACTGACCATGCCTCACTAAAATGGCTCATGAATCAGACAGACTTACATGGACGACTGGCTCGATGGGCCCTAAAACTACAAGGATTTAACTTCAGAATTCACCATAGAAAAGGAAGCCAAAATATAGTTCCAGATTCATTATCCAGAATATATTCTGAAAGCAATGAAGAGATTTATCCCGGAAACCTACAGGATGCTTTTATATCGAAAATAGAGAATTCAGTTGAGATTGATCTGGAA
This sequence comes from Gymnosoma rotundatum, assembly GCA_916610165.2. Taxonomy (NCBI): domain Eukaryota; kingdom Metazoa; phylum Arthropoda; class Insecta; order Diptera; family Tachinidae; genus Gymnosoma; species Gymnosoma rotundatum. The sequence goes on from OU744339.1 coordinate 62,380,585, forward strand.
TCTGCAGAATACCTTTCCTTAATAGAAAAACTTAAATCAAAAATCAAATATATTCCTGATTTTAAAATTATTGATGGATTTATTTATAAACGGTGTGAGTATGCGTCTGGTGACATTTTACAAGAACAGCTTTCATGGAGACTTTGGGTTCCCAGTACTATGACAAGTGATCTTATCAGAAGAGCTCATGATCATCCGTTATGCGCTCATGGTGGAGTAGGAAAAACTTTACGTCGCCTTAAAACCTTCTACTATTGGCCGAAAATGGCAAAACAGACTGCAGATTATGTTTTGTCTTGCGAAATCTGCAAGCAAACAAAGGCACCAAACAAATGTCTTAGACCGCCTATGGGACAGCCATCTACATCTCATCGTATTTTTCAAAAGCTGTATTTAGATTTATTGGGACCTTATCCTAGATCTTCGTCCGGAAATATAGGAATAATTATAGTTTTGGATCACTTATCCAAATTTCATTTTTTAGAGCCAGTAAAAAAGTTTACGGCTAACGTTATAACTGAATTTCTTGAAAAGCGAATTTTCCACGTATTTGGCGTGCCCGAATCCATTACTACCGACAACGACGTACAGTTCAAGTCCAAAGTGTTCAGTAACCTTTTGACCACATACGGTGTTTTTCACAATTTGACTGCCTTTATTCGCCACAGGCAAATGCCAGCGAGAGAGTAAATAGGTCAGTATTAGCTGCTATTAGAGCCTATGTCAATCCATCGCAAAAAGATTGGGATGAGAAACTGTCGGCAATTAGCTGTGCTTTTAGAAGCTCAGTACATATTAGCACGGGGTTTTCACCTTATTTTTTACTATTTGGCCAGAATATGTTGACGAATGGCAAATCTTATTCTTTGTTGCGAAACCTTAATATTTTAGAAACTCCGCAGGTAGATTTAAGGAATGATGAGAAGATGGAAATATTGAGGGAAAAAGCTCAAGAAAATATTAGAAAATCATATGACAAAAATTTAAAGTACTATAACCTTCGAACTCGTCCGGTAGAATTTAATGTTGGTCAAGTAGTATACAAAAGAAATTTTTCTCAATCGAAAAGGCCAAAGTAAAAGCAAAATACGGTTCGTGTTATTATAAATTAGAAAACATGACAGGTAAAGCGCTGGGAAAATTTCATGCAAAGGATAGCCAGTTCAATATTAAAGGGATAATTTCAACAAAATACAGATAAAATCATAAACCCCAATGACTAAATTTTTTATATGGAATAATGTCTTCAGCTTCTGGTTCATTATATAAAGAAAATTCACCAAAAGCTGTTTTGTAATGTCAAAGTCGGTTAGTACTACAATAACAACCGAAGAAAAAAAAACACAGAGCAAAAATGTTCATATTTATAAATTTTTCTTAAAAATATTATATCATCTACTATACTTATTTTTAAATTTTGATATGATACTTAGGATCAATCCCTTCATCTAACTTTTACTATAGGTACCTAACAAAGGAAAAACAAAATTAAAACTTTGTGACATTAGGTCATATATACGTGTTCTTTACAATTGCATTTGTAGTTTTTTTTTGCTTTAGTAACATCTCTAATTATGTACCTGTATCATGTATGTCAATTAATCTTACGAAAAGAGTTATACATGATGAAAGAGATAACCATTAGTTAATGAGAAGAGATAGTTGCAAGTACTAATTAATTAAGTTACTCAATTCCTATATATTTCATTCATTTTCACCTATCACTTTCGGTCAACCAACAACTTTATTCTAGTTGTAAAAACGACGGTGTTTTACAAGAATGTAAGAAATAACTTAGAACGCAATAAGAGGCTTGATCGTAAGCTAAAAAACAACCAAAAGGTCTTTTTTAATTTGGCATTGTAATAGAAAGCATCCATTTCCACAGCTTAAAGAAAAAACTTAGCAACGTGATTTTTTAAAAAAAATAACAATTTTCTTGGTGTCCCAGTTAAAGTTAAATAAAGTTTTAAAATAATAGTGACGCAAGAGTAGGCATAATAAACTTTGCAAGCAAAAAGGGAAACCCATTCTCCTGATGCTCCTTTTTTTTAACTTTACTGCCAGGACAACCTCTCTGTATAAAAAGGTAAATTATTTAATAAATTAAATTATCTGATTATTATTTAATACCAGTGATTTTGGTATAAAAAGGAAAAAAAAAACAACTTCTATCACCACAACCTTGATTGTATTCCTTGATTGTGTCCAAATTTCTGCCTACAAGAAGGTCCAATTATTGAGAACTTTACTCGAGGGAAACACCTTTATCCCTATCGCAAGAGTGGACAGTTGCCACACATTCCTATCAACACGCCTTATTTAACGGGTAATAGAGGATCACACAGAAACATATGGAAAAATTCTTCATGAGTCCATAGTTAGAAGAGAAAACAGAAAACTTATCCAACCATCAAATTAAATTAACCAACCTTAACACGTGCCAAGAAATATTTTTTTTCATAAGTCGTATTTTTAATACATTAACCTTAAAATTATTCATTATTACTACCTTTCTGATATATACTTTATTATTTTAAGCCTAACAATGCATTTCAAATATAATTAAATGGTCTGAAAAAAATATATATTAATATTTCTACAATTAACATTTAAACACTAATTAAGAAATATCTGAGCTAACCACGGTTTTTTTTTAACCCTAACAACACAAAACAAAGACGACAAGTTTAATACAACCACCCTTTTATACAGACTGTAAATAGTCTCCAGCCCTAGCAGCAGAAGGCCTTCCGCAGCGTTGGAATCGAGAACTTACTGTAAGTCAAGATCATTTATTTTGTTGTAGCTTAAGCACTTGTTTTTTTTTTTTTTTATTATTATTGCATTTATTCATTCATAAAAAAAGAACTAAGAAAAAAAAATTTCATTGAATGCAAGAGCGAATTTGAGAATGGTTTTTTTGTAATGAATGAAATTTTTTTCCTTGTTACTCTTACATTAGTTATTTAGGTAATTTACAACAAAGAAATTTTAACTTTTTTTTTATTTTTTTTTTGAAGTCTCTTGTGATTACTCTTATTTTTTTATGGTTGCTGTTAAAATTTCTCGGTTGTAATTAATTTAAGCATTACTCTTTTAAAATTTGAACTGTTGACTTAAACTTAAGTATCTATCTCATTGGAAGTTAATAAGAGATTAGTTACATACATACATAACTATATATGTTTTTTTTAATATGCTTTGAATAACAATTTAAACATAATGAGTTCGTAAATTGTTTTTGTGATGTAGAACTTCAAGGACGGAGGTAAGGTTTTGTGTGTCAGGGGTTTTCACGATAATATTTTTTTGCCAAATTCGAAAACCACGGATGGGTGGGTTTAGTGGCGTAGCTCTAGCACCAAAGCTACATTTAATATATAAAGTATTACCGAAATAAAGAGTTAAATTTTGTTTTTTTTTTGTTAATTTATTGTTTGTGTTGAAAAAAAAAAAAAACAAAAAGGGCATTTTGAATCGCACGTAATTTTTCTTATTGTATGGAAGTGGACTAATGGAACAAGAATCCTGCCCCCATCTCCCGATCTAGCTTGCAATCAAGTACGTGCGAACTGTTCCACGAATGAGATCAAAACAAACTAAACTTTTTTTATGCGAACATTCCATTACAATAGTTTATAAAAAAATTACCTTGATATATTTTTTATTTATATATAATGATATATCTCGCCACAGTCACTTTCCAAAAGCATTAAATTTATGTGGAAGCACTTTTCTGTGCTGGTTATGTAGTACGGTCCAATTGTTGTTTCCGTTTTTTTATCATAACCAAACACATTAATGCTAATAGCGCTATTATTTTTTTCAAATATATTAATTTTTCAATATATTAATTAAGTATCCTTACACATTCCAGGCTTATGATTGGACTAGATATATCATTTATTTTGTAGGTTGTTGGACGGTGTAAATTAATATCTGAGCCGTTGTAGAAGGCTGCCACTACACTCCACTTGAAATAATAAATGTCGTTGTTCCTTACATTAATACAGCATTTTTTCGGTGTTGGAATATGTTGAGAACCAGAAATCGGTGATGCTTTGTTAATATTAATGTCCAGCCAGTTTAAGCGAATGAGCGTCCAGCCTGAGTCTCTCTCCTGAAACTCAGACATTCTTGTTTTTATCATTTCAATGTGCGTTTTTAACGCAGTGTCCACATCATCTGCTCTGGACAAACGCATCATATCAGTTATGTGGTACATATCTGTTTCTGGTTTTAGAGGATTTGCTGGTAATTTATACTTAGCCGATAATTCAATGTTGAATTTAATAACAACTTGATCCGTTAGGCTGTTATTGAGCAGCTTTAATAAAAGCTTATGTCCTTCCTCTAAGTAACTTTCAACATTTAAATTGTTGTCACCTTTAGGAAAACGGTATGCCAGAAGCCGCGATTGAAATTTGCTCTTCAGCAGCTTTACTCTGTTTTCCACCGCTTTAGCAACATTTGACATGTGTACTGCTCCTGCGCAATGGTTAAACCATTTTATTATTTCAATATTAACATTGCAATCTTCACATTGCATTATAGGTTTTTCCCCTATCTGCTGAATTTTTAAAGGAGTGTGGGGTGCCAGCGGTTCCGCATCATGTTGTCGCTTACTCGATCTTTCCTCTAGCTGCCTAATTTTTAAAGGAGTGTGTGGCACCAGCGGCTCTTCATCATGTTGCCGTTTCCTTGAACCAGTTGGTGTTATATCCCGATGTAAGTTTCATGTAATTTTGCATGATTTTTTTTCTCCATGTATGTTAAGGATACATAGGAGCAGAAAGCACAGGGATTGTGTATTTCCATGTGTTTTCTTAAATATATATTGCGATTGTAATTATTTTCACAAATTTCACATATGAACTTATTGGACGACATTTTTTTTAGCAAAAATTATTGTTTTCTTTGTTTGTTTCTTGTTTAAAAATTTTGTGTGATAGCGGACAACGATATACTAAGTATAACTGCTTATCGCTACACACTTTATATAATGTTAAGAACTGACTCTGTCTAAGTTTGTATGTATGTATGTATGCCACACCCTTATTAATTATTCAATAAACATTTTTTATTCCCAAATGATACTATTTACACTTATTAAATATTCAAATCACGATCATTTTAAACAAACCTAAAACGTAAATTGACCACAAACAAACACACACACAAGATCATTACTTTTACTCAGTATCTATCTCTGTAGTGTTTTATTGGAAAATTCAATACTCCAAATTCTTACTTCTGCTTAACGAAAAAAAAATCAACGTTCAAGAACCTTAACACCTGCATTTATCTTACGTTTGTGACGTTACGTGACCTTTACCTTATTGTTTGTTTTGTTCCTATGAAAAAAAAAATAATAATATATTTTCTTAGCTATCTCTAACTACACTTATTAACATGTTTTACATTTTTTTAACTTAAGTGTGTCTCAACACACCTGCTGTGTTTGGTTTCTCTATTCCTTCCATATAATTGTGATCACATTGTCACACTTATTAATATACCAACCCACGTCATCTAGCACTTCACATTTAAGTAATTAGTTTGAAGAATTTATTACCCTTTCAAAAAAAAATACAATCCTTATTGTTTTTTAATTTTTAAAAAACAAAATTTTTCTTACACTTTTCCTTTCATATCGCTTCTGCTTATTGAAAACCAAATTCAAAATTCAATAACCCTAACACTTGCATTTATCTTACATTTCCAACCCTCATCATTCTTCAATACAAATTTTTTTTCAATACAAATTTTTTACTCCCAAATATTATTCTTATTAAACAGAAATCAACAAATTTTTCTTTTTTCTCACCAAATCCCTATACACAAGATCAGTACATACCATCATACTATTATATCCACGCACAAACAAAAAAAAAAACCTTTATTAATTATTCACCAATGATTTTCTACTCCCCAATATCACTATTTACACTTTTTAATTATTCAAACCACGATCATTTTAATAAAACCTAAAACAGAAGTTAACATATTTTCCTTTCATCACCAAATCCCTATACACAAGATCAGTACATACCATCATACTATTCTATCCACTTACACAAGATCAATGCACACCTGCATTTTTAATTATTCAAATCACGATCATTTCAATAAAACCTTAACCAGAAATTAATATACTTTCTTTTTCTCACCAAATCCCTATACACAAGATCAATGCACACCTGCATTTTACAACTACACTCATGTGACCCTTGTCATTATTAATGGCCTACGTACTTGACATTAATGACTTCCTTATGTTAATGAGACACGTGCTAGACCCTTTTTTACACTCCCCCTAATTTATTACCTATTAATAATGACATTAATTGCTTTTACATGACATTAATGGCTTCTGCATGAATGATTTATGGCTTTTGCATGATTTCCATACATGTCATGCACTTTTTGCCGGAAGTGAATTAGAACGCACAGTTCCTATATACTCATAGTTAAAAAAAATTTGAAGGGCTCTTGTCGCTTCGCTTTGGAGTATTTTACTAAAAGTATTAATAATACCAAGAATGTACTTTAGAAAGATAAATATAATTTTTTAAACAATATAATTTTAATAAGCGACTTACAACCGACTATACGGAATGCCAATGCTTTTGGAATGGGTATAAAATCTCTTTAGGTTTAAAATCTAATAAACTTTGTATATTATCAAATTGGTTATAATGTTTTGAACAAATAATTGTGTACATCTCTAGCTAGCGTCTCCACAGCAGATAGAAGTTTAAGTTATGCATACGACGAACATAATACCAGTGAGTGACATATGCATTTTATAATAAATAAATCTGATATTTTACTTTTTAAAATTTGGGCAACGGAATGTTATTTGCCTGTCATGACAGCAGCTTCATCTGCTGCAAATTTAACTATGTTCTCATTATAGTCAACGTCTTTGTCGATAAAATATTTACTGCCGTATTCATAGAAAATCAAAACAGATTTGAAACATATTTAAGAAAAAATTTGTATGAAAAATTTATACAAAATTTAACATTTAAACATTATTTTATGTTTAAGGCGTCGCATTGAAATACTTCTATAGGATTCGAGGATTTTTTATTTGAAAGGTCGTTTTGAATTAAATTTTTTATGAAAATCAGTAGTTGAACTGTGATTTACTATAAGTAAATTAAAATTGATTTTAGTTTAAGTTCATTTTTTTAATTTCTTAAAATTTCTTTTTGGAAAGATTAATTATTTTACAACGAAGGTTTTTCAACGAAAAAAATTAAAATTAGTCAACTTAATAGAAGTTGCCACACAAATCATAAAAAATCTGCGATTTTAGGCCAAAAATCATCAAATCTGATTTTGGCAATTTGAGAGGCCAAAATCTGCAAAATGCAGATAAATCTGGCCTCTCAAATTGCCAAAATCAGCAAAATGCAGATAAATCTGGACTTCTGGCAGCAATGATTAAAACCAATGTTTCAAAATAAAAAACAAAAAAAAAAGAAGGATAACGTATCATACTTTTTTATTCTGTTTTGTGTGCATTTAGTGTAGAGGACTTAATAGCACTAAATTTTGTTACACTTGTTAGTGACCTTTAATGTTTTAATGATTTTTAACTTAATTTCTAGCGATCTTGTAGATCAATATTAAAGTGAATTTAGTATTTTTTGTGAATATTTTTGGCACTTTGAAATACATATAAAAATTAAATAATTGCATTTAACTTATATATTCTAAAATTGTAAACAAATTTGTCTTTTAATTTGTATTAACGAAATTTATTAATCTTTTTTATATCTTTCACCACAAAAAGTGAAGGGGTATACATAAGTTTGTCATTTCGTCTGCCTCGGCAAACTTGATTTCACAAAAAAAAAAACAATAATAAATATGTCAATCGATCAAATATAGAGTCAAAAAAGGTGCTAGTGGAGATCAGCATGATCGGTCAATGTCCTTCGGGGCAGCAGGCAAAACACCACGCCTACCTCTAAGTTTTTTATGTCATTTAGAATAAAGCACCTCCAGTCAAAAAAATAAATGTATGGGGCGATATAGAAAAAAACAAAAAAGAAAAAAAAACATCATGTGAAAATATTGGCGCTCGCCCATATTTTCCGAGCTACGGGACTCTGAAATTTTAAATTTTTTTATAAATCAGTTTGGATATTATTTTAAAACTTTTTAAAAGATTTATAAAGAGAAAATAAAATTCTTTAAAAACGCATTAAAAGCCGATGTCAGTTTTATGAAAATTATATATGTATATGTAGTACTTAATTTGTATACCCTTCAGCACAAAAATTGAAAAGGGTATGGATAAGATGCTATCCATTTGATATTTGAAAAATTTAGAGGACCTTACCTTGGAATTACGGATTAGAAATGGATTTTGTAGAAACTACAAACGGAATGACAAACTTAGTCATACCCTTTTTCCACTTTTTGTTCTGAAGTTTATACCCTTAAAATGCCATGAGCTCTTAATGGGTGAAGCATTTTTTTAAATTTTAAAAGCTTTAAAATGATACCCATGTTGATATTAATAAAAATTTTAAATTTTGGGCGGATGTCAATTTTTTGACTGGATGTTTTTTTTTATTTTTTAGTTCTTTATCGACTCATATATATATTTATTTTTTCGATTGGAATTACTTTATTGTTTCAAATTACGTGGAGAAATTAGAGGTAGGCGTGGTGTTTTGCCTGCTGCCTCCAAGCACATGAACCGATCATGCTGATTTCCAATAGCACATTTTTCAAGTTTTCACGTTTCCCGAGGCAAACTTGATTTCAACATTAACACGGATGGACAGACGTACATCGCTCAATCGACCGCGCTAGAGTCAGAAATATATATACTTTACAGGGTCGGAAATAGATATTATAGAAATTACACACGGAATGGCAAACTCAAATAAACTCTTTTTCCACTTTTAATGGTGAAGGGTATAACAAGTAAGTGAGCCATATTTGACTATGCCGAATCTTGTATTACCTTCACCATATATATATATATATACGTCATGTGTCATACTGTAAATGTCCCATTGAATAGTTCAAATAAAAATCCGCATAAGAAATTCTTTCCTACCACCAAACTTTTCTGCTCATTAAAAGCTGACAAAAGCTTTTTTTCGAAAATTGTAAGTTTTGCTTAGGATTGTTATCCGAGCTTAGTTAATGAAAATCTTACTGTATCAGATTCTAGTAAAATTCAGTGGTGAATAAGTAGTAAGTGGTGAAGAGATCAATATTTTTTTACCTTTTTTCAGTTTTTGTGGTGAAGGGTATAAAAAAGATATAGAAAAACTAGAGGCAGGCGTGGTGTTTTGCCCGCTACATCGAAGGAAATGGACCGACCTTCGTGATTTTAAATAGCAAAATTTTCAAAACTATGTCTGATCGTTTGTGATACTTAAATTTACTTTATATATCTAAGTTTGTCATTCCGTGTGTAATTTCTACATTATCCATTTCCGATATTGCATAGCGAAGTCGATTGAGCGATGACCGTCTGCCGAGGCAAATTTAATTTCACAAAAAAACATGTGAATCGATCAGATATAGTGTCGAAAGATATAGTGTCGAGGCAGCAGGCAAACAAAAGTAACTTCAGTAGTTTAGATATGGGGATACAGGCGCTATGCAGGCTTTTAAAGAGACTGAGAAATGGACAGATGGAAACTAAATTGTATATAAGGGCGTAGTAATGACCAAATTTATAAATATTTAAACAAGAATCTTAAGTTTAAGAAGAAAAGGAATTAAAGAATTTGTATTCAATAAGAAATTTTTTTTCAAAGAGTGCAACCAATTGCTTAAGAGAAAACCGGTTAGAAAATAGGGTTAAAATGTTGTGTAGATAGTAAGAGTGTATGAGCGTAATTATCTTATTTTGGAAATAATGTAGGTAATTTGGCGGGAAAAACATAATCTGTATTTGTAATAATATACTGTATAGATGAAACTGAGAAGTGGGCAGACAGTTATAAGATTTTATTTTCGAGTGCTGAGGTATGTTGTAAATTTAAGCGTGTGGCTATGATCTCAATTATGAAAATTTTATAAAAAGAGAGATTTAGCGGTACTAAAATGATTGCAACTTATTTCTGTTGTTGTACTGATAAGTATGACAATGTGATTAAGGTTTAGTGCAATGTATGATCACAAGTATATGAAAGGAATTGAGAAGCCGAACACAGCAGGTGTGTTGAGAGACAGTTATGTCGATACATGTAAAAAATGCTAACAAGTGTAGTTACAGTTTACACATTAGAAAATATAAAGAATTAAGCAGAAGCTATAAGTGATAAGAATGCTTAAGAAGAATTTTGATTTACATAATTTTATATCTGTAAAATTTACTGTCTTTAGGTTTTTGGTTAGGTGCAATACTGTCTTTTTTTAATGCTGTGATTGATATTACAATCAGGTTGCTTATTAATATTTTATTTTAGAAAATTCTAGCATACAAGGATGTTGTTGTCTTTAATGTTATTATTTCTATTGTTATTATTTATTTATTGATCTCGTTTTAATTATTTTTTTGCTTATAAATTCGGAAAAAATTCAACAAAGTTCAAAAGTATATTATAAATATACAACGATGAACAGCAACACGGAATAAATTACAACCTTTAATAAGTTAAACGTAAAGCAGAGACTTAGTATCAGGGAATTGATAGATTTAGACGACTATTATATAACTGGAGCAGAGCGAATAAAAACAAAATAAGGAGAATTTTGTGCTAGCGTTGGGAACGACTATATTTTACCTTCCTAAAAGATTTCGTTCGTTGAGCGACAAAGATATTGAACTCTTAAGTACGGGCGCTTACATGATAACAAAATTTGCTTTGAATGATAATAGGGATAGCTCACTCTGCAGATTGGCGTTAAAACCAGTTCCTCCAATGAGAGACTATTATCCTTTCTATACATTTAAATGAAAATTATTTAAATAAACCAATTATTTTAACAAAAAGAAAAAATCCGTATCATTAATCTATTTACTCAGTATTAAATAAAATTTTAACCTAGAAAGACATATTATAATCCGTACACTATTGAACGAAAAGTCGTCAGTTGAATGACCGGATAATTCCATTCATTGAGTCTTTGTTCACTTGAACTCGTTAGTTCACGATCGACACAGCATTAAGCTATGTACAGACGGTTGTCATATCTAACAACATTGTTTGATCTGCCAATGTGCTGGCAATGCACTGACAATTCAATATGGCTACAAACACTTAAATTGTCAGTTCAGACGATTGTTAAAAAAGCTTACAATTTCATTGTCAGACAATTGTCTGGCCATAAATTTATCTACCAACAAAAATTGTCAGTTCACACGGTTGTTAGATTGTTGTACTACAAATTTGTTTTTCGGCATTACCAGAAAATTAAAACCATTTGAAAAAAGTTGTTAATTGTCAGTTGTGTATGTTTGTAAAAAGAAAATATAATATGGAACAGCAAACAAAATTAGCAATTGCTACGATTTTAGCCGCATATATTTTAGAAGATACCGATAATCAAAGCAAAATAGCAAGGAAACGCCGAAAAGTTTGGGTAAAAAATTGGGTGATTCATCGTCAGCAGGAGGGATTTTATGCTAAATTGCTTGTCCAGCTACGAAATGACGAGCCGGAGTTGTATCGCAATTTTTTACGAATGGACTTGGAACAATTTGATACCCTACTTAATTTAGTGACTCCTTATATTCAGAAGCAGGATACAAACATGCGCAAAAGCATTTCCGCAGGTGAACGACTCGTGCTAACCCTACGTTATCTAGCTACTGGTGAAAACTTTAGGTCACTGCAATATCTTTTTCGTATCCCTGTATCTACGATATCGTACAATATTCCTGAAGTTTTAGATGCCATTTATAAAGTGCTTGTGGATACGTATCTCACGGTAAATACACTTATTTTCTTTACGCGTATTACCGTAGCATATATTTACATATGAATATGGTTTGTAAATACAATTTATTTTTAGACGCCAAAGACAGTAGATGTATGGAGAGGTATTGCTAGCAAATTTGATGAGTTATGGCAATTTCCTAATTGCATTGGAGCAGTAGACGGAAAGCATGTAGTGATGGATGCGCCACTCAATGCTGGTAGCATTTTCTATAATTATAAGGGCACTCATAGCATAATATTAATGGGCATTGCTGACGCGGAATATAAATTTCTATACGTTGACGCAGGTCGCAATGGAAGATTTTCTGACGGCGGTGTATTTAACCGTTGTACGTTTGGGCAAGCGTTGGATACTAACCAACTAAGTTTACCAGCACCTCAGGCACTACCCAGTCGACAGCAGCCTGTTCCATACGTGCTCGTTGCCGACGATGCATTCGCTATGCGTAATAATCTTTTAAAACCGTATAGTCAACGCGGGCTCACAATGGTACAACGTGTTTTCAATTATCGGCTATGTCGGCCTCGCCGTATTATTGAAAATGTATTTGGTATCATGTCTGCTCGTTTCCGGGTACTGCGCAAGCCAATATGCCTTAATGCGGAAAAAACAACCAAAGTAACACTTGCGTGTTGCGTGCTTCACAACTTTTTGATAACAACGAACAAAAACAAGTATGCACCGGCAAATGCATTAGATCATTACCACGACAATGGCGCGCTTATACCAGGTGATTGGCGTAGTGAGGAAGTTACGGGGAATTCAATGTATCCTATACAAAAACCGCGCAGTGACACTTTGACTAACAAAGATGTTCAGAAGGAATTCACTGAATATTTTGTTGAAGAAGGTGAATTGGATTTTCAGTATACGCAAATAAGGCGACAATGAACGTGTACTGTATACATACAAAATTTCACCCAATAAATAAAAGCAATATACTTATAAACAGGCATATTCTAAAAATCACTTTTTTCAGAACATGCCTGAAAATGAGTTAAAATACATCCATACATATATTAGTGTTTTTTATTCACCTCTATTAAGAACATCATGGTAAAATAAGGAAGAACTCTAGATATTATTTAATCCAAAATATTATTTTTATTATATAGTAGTTATTATCTAAGTACATAGATACAAACAAACCAAAAATTTACAGCACAAGAAAAATAAACATACAAAACCTACTTACACCCAAAACAAAAGATTTTCAAAAACAAAAATATAACACTTCAAAAATTATGTACAAAGGACAAGCTACACACATATGTATATAAACTATCTAACTAAAAAAATTTTAAAGCTTATCAGGTATGTGATGGAAATCGATTTCGAAATCGAGACGACTTAAAACCGTAAATGGTTGTGATATCCTTACTATTTTCGTTTTGTTAATACCTTCAATATATATTTCAATAACTCTCCATTCAGTTTCTACAATTACTTTGGAGGGATTTCTTTACTTTTGTTTAACATTTGTCTCAAAACGAATCGTTTTCAAATCGATCGATTTCCATCACATACTTGTATGACTCTTTTTTAAAAAAGAGGTAATTATTAGAAAATTATAAGTTATTATTAAGTTATTTAAAATTATAAAAAAAATTATTAAAATTATCAAAAACTAAAATATCATTTTTATTATAAATATATATACATGCATGTATATATAAGTAGATATGTATGTATGTAATTATGTACGTAGCAATATAAGTCATGGCAGGTAATATTTATGTCGTTGAATGCAAGCCTTAATTTTGCTTTAGCGAATGCAGCTGATTCCGGTGGCAAGCTCCTTAGTTCAGCGGCAATATATTCGCCAAAGGCCGCGAATGTATCTTTCGCTTGAGAGTCGCTTAACCTCAATGTCTTTAGCGCTTCCATAGCCATCTCCTTCAAGTCGGAATTGCTTGATGTTGTTGGGGTGCTTTTCCGCTTACGTTTGTACATATTCGCTTCGCTATCTTCGCTGAGGCCCAGGTCATTGATTAACCCCTCATCTGTGGTTGCCGATTCCTGTCAAAAGAGGAAAACAGTGAGCACTATGTGTACAAAGGTATGTTATTTGCAAATGCATATAGTACTTACCAATTGCAGGGAGGAAATGGACGACGTAGTTTGGCGAACTTTTGTGGTCTCTAAAAACAAGAGAGGCTTGAAATACCTCCAAACAATTTGAAACTGTTCATTAGTTCCTTGGCCAGACTTTTTTTTCCTCAGCTTCTCCAAATTGCAATTAAAACTGGTCCGGAGGTTTGCCCATTTCCCTTTACAGTCGTTTATGCTTGCCGGAATGATGTCAGCGACTTCCTGCCATAAGACATCTTTGGGAAGCTTGTATTCCGCGCAACCAGCATCCCACAAACTTCTCCGCGCCTCAACCTCCTTTATCAACAACATGATATTATCATGTGACCATGCAGTTTCTACTTTTTTTCTGTACGATCTCTGCTTCCCTTTTGATTTTTTTTCGGTTTCAAGGTTGGGAGAATTCAAAGGACTCTGCAGGTCTATTGTTTGAAAACTGCAATTAATCATGCAGCCCTCGTCGAAAATATTTTCACTCATATTTTTTTTTATTAAATTTCACTTAAAGAACACCGAGAAGGAATTTTGTACTTTTGTTTGTATTTTTTATTTATTATTTGACGTTTATAAGCGGGCAGTGTTGCCAGTAGAAATATTTGTCTGACAATGATTCCGTTGTCAGGTGTATTATTTAAGCACATCTACCAATAAAAAATGAACTAACAACGTCTGACAATTTTCTGGCAATAACAGCGAAGAGTGTTCTCACGATTGGCAGGTGTCTTACAATATTATTGGCTTACAATAGGCTGACAATGATTTTTCTACCAACGTTGTAAGCCGAAAATTGGCAGTTCACACAGTTGCAAGACATTGTAAGGCATATTTTACTGACAATATTGTTAGATCTTACAACCGTCTGTACATAGCTTTAGTGTATGGCGTTAAAAGCGACAACTGCAGCACCCCTTATTTTTAAAGTGGCAAAAGTAGGTTTGTGTATGGGATGGTGGTATCAATTATGTTTTATGTGTTTAAGGGTGATAACAGTTTTAACTACATGTTTACGTTTTAGCTGATTAATGTTAATTTATTTTGTACAAATTTTGTTTTTGTTTAAGAACACTAAACATACAATAATGATTAAAATGTACACATATGAACAATTGTCAAAAATTAACATACACATTATATAAAAGATAGTAATTTGTAACGGTGCGGGTTTCGTTTTAAAAGCTGTTATAATTATAATAAGGCAGCGATTTCTCAAGGAAAAAGAACGTCATTAGTTTTGCACAATATACATATTGTTTTAATAATAGCAAGAAATTTTCCCACGTGTTCGATGTATAAACGTTTGGATCTAAATTAATCGCATCCTAGATTTATTTTTGAACATACTCTTCTATTTCATTTTCGACAATCTGAAACACGCATTGCATCGTTTGGCGTTTAAGTAATCTAGAGAAGTGTTTCTTAAGACCCTCATGCTACTTGAGTGTAGATTTTTTGTTTATAAAAGACATTTGCATAGCCTTCACTTCGGCAAGCGTGTGAATTCCCTGCTCTTCGAATTTCTTCCACTGGGAATAATTTATCTGCATGTACGTTATTAGCTCAGGCATATCAATAAAGCCTTAAAATAAAAAACAAAACAATGCAAATAAATGTTTTACATGTTATCACTATAAACCTTACTGTCCCAAGCATGCATCATGTCCTGTATAATATATTCTATAAAACCAATTTGACTTTTTGGTATACTACAGGTGGCACGATCGAACATTGGCATGACGATTGGTAAATCCTTGGCTTTTTCTTCGTCAGTTTGTGTAAAATATTCCTCAGCTATTCGCCGTGCCCATTCGATACAACAAGTTATTGGTCTGGCTGGATTACATACGTCTGCAACTTTTATGAGCATACGACGCATTAATATAGAACTTTCCTCTTCAGTTTGAACAATCTAGATACGAAAACAAAAATAAAAAATAAACATTGATTTATACTGTTTAAATATAACAAACTTTTCTTTAAACTTATAGGTTATATGTAGCTTGTTGTCGCCATACAAATAATAACCATATAGAAACGAGTTTGTAATATAATCCATGATCAAAACAGAATGTCTTAGCAGCTTTTAGTTATGTAACGCTGTTAAGTTGCAAATTAATATTTTTACAAAAAATTACTATAAACTTAAAAAATTACTATATAAAATATGTGCGCAACCTTTAAAGGGCGTGGCAGCTATTTGTAAAAACAAATAATATACCAGAATATGTTTGCTTTAATCTAATTCACTTTCTGAATAGAGGAATTGCTCTGGTATAGAATCATCAGAAAGTAACGCAATAACTTCTTCGCCCAAAGGTTCAATACTTTGTTGGAAAGTTGTTCAAGTCTTTGTTGGAAAAGAGGAAATAAGAGGGTCTGAAGACAAGAGGAGATAATGAAAAATATCATGCATTGTTTTTTCGCGGGACATTTTTCGTGTGGATAGCATTCTAACAATTTATGGTAAGAAGTGTAGATATCAGCGTTATGATTTTTAGCACCTGCGCGCAAAAGACTATAAGTGTGTCTTGTGTATCAGAAAACAGTTTGATTGCTGTTTTTATGGTTTTGAATACAATCACAAAAATACAGCCTCATGTTGACAATATCACTTCTGTAAAGCAATACATGACATTATTCAGAAAACGAAATGCAGCGAATACTGATGCATGTATTGCATGTCTTTTTCAAATGTTAACTAACAATCCCAAAAGCAGCGAATGCTTAACTAATGCAGAGATTATTTTTAAGCATAACAGAATTAATGTCTGTATATGTTATGAATTGTATGGAAAAAAATTGAAGAACATAGTCTTGCTTGTTTGGAAAAATATAAAATGAAATTATGAAAATCGTTAATTTTTTTATGACAATTACAGAAATATAAATATTTTGAGATATTAAACAGGTCGACAACATTTTTTGTTTCTCTGAGTTTATGTTTTTTCCTTCAATAAGTTAAGCATATAAACATATTTTATAGTTATTAACATATACTTATGTATGTATAAAATTCTTAAATAATTAATTAATAATTTTTTCATTTTCGTTTTGTATTATAGAATAAATTTGCTAAATTTTACTTTGTGATTTTTTTTTTTTTGTTATGTCCGAAAAACGCCGCTATTTAATTTTTCTAAAATTTCTTCGCACTTCATTATTTTCTTTTTAATTTAACATGGCACAATAAAACATAAAACCCTAATCAAAACTGGTTATTAATGTAATAAACAGAAATAGCAAGTACTACTGAACGAATGCTGAGATTGTTTCCATGTTTTTGCATGTGACAGTAAGTTGTTTTACTTTTTGATGTATAACGGCATCATAAAATGAGAGTGTTAAGAAGTCAATCAAAAATAAAAGACATGCACTTACATAGCAATGCATATTTTTATTGTTGTCGATTAAAGGCAATGCAAAAGCAATGAATATGTGAATAGACAGAAATCGTGAATACATTCAATCTCTTCTCTGTTGTGTATCTACTATCGATATACAAAACTAATGCCTCCTCATTTATCTATGGTGTTGGTAGTTTTGAAGAAAAGCTAAATTTTTTGTATTTTTGCTGCTCTTGATGGAGAAGAGTATACAGTTTTGACAATGCCCGCTGCGCCTCTTTTTCCAGACTTATAAAGACATGTTCCAGCAGCAAATGTCAGGACCAAGTCTCACTTTTTTCTAAAAATTCTTAAGAAGGTCTGTCATAGCTTGATGTCGACGGCCCAGTCAGTAATCCGTCATCCTGAGATGCGGAAGAATACTAAGTTGGAATTACAAAATTTCCATCTAGCTAAAATTTATTTGTAGCGTCAAAACCCCATTTTGTTCGATTGGCTTGAGCCCACATCTTAGCCAGAAACCATACAAAAGTTCGAACAGATTGCTTGACTTGTTTGCAATAGCTTTTTAGCATAATTATATGATACAATAACAGTAACTTTTTTATGTTGTTGTTTTTCACTACATGTTTTTTTTTTCTACTAATGGACGTTTTAGACTGTAAATGAAATAAAAAGTATTTAGGCAAAAACTGGCAGCTTATTTTAAAAATATTGACAAGCTACCATCGTACAGATTACAAAAAAACCAATAACATAATTAGAGTTTTATAGATTTCTATTTAAAACTCTAATTAAATTTGGACATTAAACAAAATGTTTACATATAAGACACACACAAAGAAAACTGCATTTCTTTTCCAAACAAAACATTTTATTTTAAATATAAAAATAACAAAATAACCTTTGTTAAATTAATTTCAGCAAAAAAATATTTTAAAAACTTTGTTCTGATTTTTTCACGACGAATTTAATTGCTGTACTAAACATCAACTGAGCAATTAATAGAAAAACAAAACAGCAAATACTTGTATTTAACAGAAGAAACCTGAAACAGAAGTAAAATAAATAAAAATATATCGTTATGCACTGTGGACACTTGCTAACCTATTATCAAACGAAATATTTAATTTCGAAATAACAACAAAAATTACTTTCTTCCGGCTATATTAAGCATTTGGACCACTGTGCGCCGTATTGTATTACTTTGGAATTGCTTATGTAAATGGGCTCTTAGGTTGACTATTTCGTCATTTGGCTTTATTATATTACAAATTATTTCAATAATGAAAAAGATTTTTTATATAACGGATCATTAGCAAGAAGAAAGTCATTCGCCTAACTTCTACATTCTTAAAACTTTCGCTTAATTTGTGTGATTTGAAAAGTAAAATATCAAACAGAATGGAAATGTTAACCAAATCAATTTAACTACAAACAAGTAACTGCCATCCCTAAATTAGCGCGTAAAGTGCCAGATATCTGTCAAAATTTTTCATGTACATATAAAATGTATGAAGCTTCCTTAAATACCTCGGCGCCAACGCTTTATAATTGGAAAATCCAATTTTGACAGTGCGTTAGGAAGTGAAGTTGGCCGCTTGTTGGTTTGTTTTGTTTTATTATGGTTGAATAGTTATGACAATTTAGTTATTTTCAAGGCAGTTTTATCTCTTCTTTGTTCTTATACAGCGGGTTTTATATAATAAAATGAGTTAACATTACTGTTAAATACATAAAGTTGACGCTCTTATTTAGAGATGACAGCGCAAAAGCTACGAATCACATTGCTTTGCGTCTTACGGGCTAATTTAGGTATGGCAGTAAGAGTATAGCACTCTCACTTCGGCTATACTAAATCTTATATACCCTTCACCATATATGTATGTATAACCCAAGTATGATAGGAAAACAGATTACGCCATGCGCATGATTTCCCCTAAGAAAGGGTTGCCAATCCATTCATTCCACAATGATTTTTAGGGCTGTGTTTTTATCTTATATGAATAATATGTTTATATATACTTACTAGTGTAATTGGATCAGTGTTCTTGTTAATGAAAAAATAAATTTTAAAATTTCGATTTTAATTTTTTATTTTTTATCTTATTTTTATTATTTCATGTAATAATAAGGCCTTTATAAAATAAAAATAATTAAAAATATGCACAAAATTAATTTTTCACACATTTGCTCACATAATTTTTGCCAGCATTTGCTCACTGCACACTTTATGTTTCTTTTTTTTATTTTTTTTGCTTTTGCTTCGAATTTTTTGGTGAAGATTTCGTGCAATTTTTCTAATTTTATTTATAAAATAAAACAAAATTTAATTAAAAAAATCCTGAATTTTATCGAAATATAATATATATTTGTTTCGACCAATCCAAATTAATTTTGAATTTCGGGGTTGGCAAGTCTCACAGACTTAACAACGTTTCGGGCAAACTTATTTATTTGTGTCTACTATATATACTAAGATTTATTTTTTCACTTCTTTAGATTACTGTTTGTTTTATTTATTATTTTTTTTTATTTTTCAACTCACTAATTCACTTTGAAATACACAATACGACTGATACTACTTCAAAAATTATTTTCATATCATGAAAACTGTCTATTAATCTTAAAAAAACGCAACATTTTACAATTACTTAAAAAATTTCAGAGGGTGCTTAAATTTATTTTTTCAATAATTGGGAAAAACCAAAACTGTTTTATTGAGGCTATATTGAGAAATTGCATTTTTTTACAGGTAGTTTTTTATAGGATGAAAAACCCTTTAAAAATCTGTGAACTTGCAATAAAAAAAAAAACAAAGGAAAACATTAGAATGTTACAAATATTTTCTATAGCTGTACCTTTTTATAGTTTTCCAAATGTCCAAAACACAAAAGCTGTGTGTATTAAGCTTTAATGAAATGAAGGCAAAAAAAGTATTGTTAGGACAAGCCAACAGAGTCTTTGTTAGAACCGGCTAATTATATTCAGGTGGCTATGTTGAGAAGTGATTTATATAAATCAAATTCAAGAGTTTTTATTAACATTTTTCTATTTTATTATCAGGTTTGACAGTAAAATGGAAGCAACCAATATTCTACAACTATGATTGCGAAATGACAAAAATGATAGTATTTGATATAGTGAAGACAATGCGGCAGTGTGGCTCTGTAATTGTTGCAATTGTTTGTGATTGGGGAGGTGGGAACCGAAAAAGCATTTAGGGCAGTATTGCAAATGTAGTGATAAACATTATTTAAATTTAAACTAACAGTTTAAAATCATACAGTTTTATAAGTTTCGTTTGCTATCTTACGGTAAAATACCTAAAATTACTAATCCCAGCATAGAGCAAGACGATTTGCTGAAAAAAATTATGAGGAGGAGGCGGAAAACCTAAATTATGATAGTTTGCAGAATTTTACCGGCTATATTTTTTAAGGTTTTTCTATCTTTGTAAACGAAAAATTTTTTAAATAATCCTTGTAAAGGTATTTAAAATATACAGTCTTTGCTTGTAATGTTTTGTAATTTAAATTTTAATGTGAACTTCGATAATGAATTATAAAAGAATGACTTAATTAACTTTATTTGGTTTTAATCGTTTAAAAAACTGTTTTTGAATGCACCCTCAATAAAACGCTTTCGCATTTTCTAAATTCCTGAAAAAATAAAATTGAGCAACTTTTATTGTCTGCAACCGTAAAAATACAAAAAATAATTGTAGCATTCCAATGGTTTCTTTTGTTTTTCATTGCATGTATACAGATTTTTAAAGGGGTTTTAATCCTTTAAAAAACTACCTGTAATAAAATGCAATGTAGGAATTGCGATGGTTTGGAGAATTTTGCCGGCTACATTTGAAACAAATTAAAAAACGATGATCCCAGTCTCGTCGGTAAACCTGTAGAGGACTCGACATACTCATGGGTTACACATTCAAATGAAGGTAGGTTAAGTGTTCCATCAAACACTTTAATGAAAACGTTAAAATCTTGTGACGCAAATTTTGTAAAACTAAATGGGGATAAGTTACTTGCTACAAAGGGATATTTAGAAAAGCACTTGGCGGAAGCAAGGAATGTAAAAGCAAGTGACGAAGTAAAAAGACTTCGATGTAGAATGTATTTTATAATACGGTCTCTTAATGCAGAAATGTCCCGAAAATTACATAAAACAATAACGTAATATAAAAAAAAACAATTTTTTTTTATTTTATTTTTTTTTAACAAAAATAATAATTTGCCCCACTATTATGTTTACATATTTTTTGAGAGTCGTGACGTCACTTCAACTATATGCGAAGAAGAATAAAATTTCGTGTGGGTGATGTAATCTGTTTTCTATCATTCTTGTGTATAACCATATGCACATAAATCGGCATAAGAAATTCTTTCCTACCATTAAGTTTTTCGGCGTAAATTGTAAGTTTTTTTTTTACCCTACCTGTCCACTAGAGATCTGCAGGAATGCATTCGAAACGAATGAAACAAATCACGCATTACAAAAATGAGTTACGAATCGAATCAAAACATAACATGAATCAAATGTGTAGAATCGGTTTTACACTAAAATACAACAAATCATTTTTAATTCTATGAGTTGATTTTAATCAGCTTTAAAAGAACAATGCAATAGTGCTATTTTTTGCCTTATATACTATTGCGTTTTGGGTAAATTATTATTACTAATTACATTAAAATATGTTTTTTAAAGCTTTTACAAAGATTTGTAGCTATCATTTTGCATTAAAAAAATATTTTTTTTAAATTTTATTCATGTATAGGTATGTACATAAAAACATTCATACATTCGTTCATACATGCATACATACATACATATGTTTGTGCAGATAGTATTTATATTGAAATTTTTTTAATTACAAAGTCCTAGGCCATATTGTCCTAACATCAAATATAAATTTCACATAACGATAATTATACTGGATACGAGGGCGGTTGTATAACTTACTTTTAAACTACTTTTAATTGACAGCGTAATTTGTTTAGAAAAATTTAAGATATAACGGTGTCCAGTAGCGGGTAGATAGTCAAGAAATGTTAAAATGAATATTTCTAAGAAATTTTGATGCGATATCACCATTTATTAATTTGATTAAAAAAGCCACATTAAGCAGTGTCCTTCGACTTGTTAAAGTAGGCAATGTGATAAAAGTCAGCCTTGCTCTATACGAAGGAAGATTTAAACCGTTATCAAGGAATTAGGAGTTCAAACAGTAGAAAAGAAATTGTTTTTAGACTGATTCAATATAACCGTTAATGCTTTGGTCCCATACAACGGATCCAAAATAGGTCTTAAAACGGTAGTTTCGTGATATTTGTGTCAGTGAACCATTTTTCCCACCTCTTAGAAAATGCAAGTACACCCCAAGCTTTGTTTACCGTCATTGTAGTATGCATCTTAAAATCTAATTTATGCAGCAGGAAAAATTCGTCGTTGGGAAGAAATTGCAAATTGTTTTAACTCACAGAGTGGTGGATTTAGATCCTATCAAGAATGATAAAAAACAGATTACGACAGCACGCATACAAAATTTTATTCTTCTGGGCATGTAGATGAAGTAACGTCACGACTCTCAAAATATATGTAAACATAACAGTGGGGCAAATTATCATTTTTGTTAAATAAAAAAAAAATTAAAAATTTTTTTTTAATTAAATCAAACAACGGGAATTTTTTTTATTATATTAATTAATTTTCAAAATAAAATCTTTTTTTCGTGCTATTTTCTATTATCCCGATTAATTATTTAAATTACCGATATTGATTATTGAGGGTCAAAGTTTATTTATATTACGTAGTTGTTTATAATTTATTCCCAGATAGTTTTACAAAAATTGCATAGCAAGATTAAAACGTTTTCATTAAATAATTTGATGGAACACTTAACCAACCTTCATTTGAATGTCTAACCCATGAGTATGTCGAGTCCTCTACAGATTTAGCGACGAGACTGGGATCTTCGTTTTTTAATTTGTTTCAAATATAGCCGGCAAAATTCTCCAAACCATCATAATTCCTACAATGCATTTTATTACAGGTAGTTTTTTAAAGGGGGAAAACCCCTTTGAAATTCTGTGGACATGCAACGAAAAACAAAAGAAACCATTGGAATGCTACAATTATTTTTTGTATTTTTACGGTTGCAGACAATAGAAGTTGATCATTTTTATTTTTTCAGAAATCCAGAAAATGGGAAATCGTTTTATGGAGGGTGCATTAAAAACAGTATTTTAAACGATTAAAACCAAATAAAGTTAATTAAGTCATTCTCTTATAATTCATTATCGAAGGTCACATTTAAATTACAAAACATTACAAGCGAAGACTGTTTAATATATTAAGTAAATAAGAAATAATTTTGTAGTTTGTATTTGTTATAAAAAATTTTTTATTTGACAAAATAATTTTTTGTTTTTTGAAATATGTACAGTAGCTCCAAGCGAAACTCGTACACCTATGAAAACAAATTTCTTTATGTTATATGTCTAAAACTAAATAGGCTAATAAAATAAATTTACTTAATTTTAGTACAAAACTATGTACTTATTTAAATATCAGAAACGAAATTTTGAATATAAATTTATTTATTAAAATACAGATAAATATTTTAAAAAGTGCCAACTTTCGACGCCAAAGCCAAACTCGTACAGTCTTATTTAATTTGGCAACATTCTTTTAATTTACATCTAACTTCGGGATATTTCGTAAAAATAATTAAAAAAATTAGGGAGTTTTCCCATTATTACCTTTTTTATTGTCATTTATTTGATTTTTTGTTTGAAAGAGTTACAAAAGAGAACAAAATGGGTAGACAGAGAGGACAAACTTCTGTCGCAGTAAGAAAATTAATAATTCAACATCATAATAATAATAAATCGCTGCGATAAATATCTGAGATAGTTGATAGAAGCCTATCAACAGTGCAATATATTATAAAAAGGTGTAAAATGGAAGATAGGATTGCGAACAAGAAGAAAAGTGCAAATAACAAAATTTTCTCTGCTGGAGACGAGCAATATATTTTACGTCAAATAAAAAGGAACCCATTTTTAAGTGCTCCGAAACTCGTAGAAGTTGTGTAGAAAGACTGAGGAAAAACATGTTGCCCACAGACCATAAGAAACATATTAAAAAGGGCTAATTTCAATAGTAGAAGGACAAGAGTTAAACTTCTGCTTAATAAGAGAAATCAAAGAGAAGGTTACGATTTGCCAAGGAACATGAAACAAAGGATTTTTCATTTTGGAAGCAAGTATTATTCACAGATGAAAGTAAATTCAACTTCTTTGGTTCAGATGGAAGACCTTTTGTATGGAGAAAATCCAATGAGGAGTTGCTTGTCTAAAACATGAAACCAATAGTTAAGCACGGTGGTGGGTCAGTAATGGTTTGGGGATAATTTTCTGCATCTGGGCCCAGTGTTTTACAATTTATCGATAGTACCATAGATCAGCATATGTATCTGAACATTTTAAAAGAAAGTTTGCCAGTTTGTAAGCAGTAATTTTGTCTTGGTGAAAACTTTTATTTTTACCAAGACAACGAACCTAAGCATAAGGCTTATAATGTGCGATCATGGCTACTTTATAATTGTCCACATGTTATGGATACACTAGCCCAGAGTCCAGACATAAACCCAGTCGAAAATTTGTGGAGCTATCTCGATCGTAAAATTCGTAGTCAAACCATAAAATCTAAGGATGGCTTGAATAGAGTTCTTCAGGACGAATGGGGCAAAATTGAACCGAGTTTTTGCGAAAACCTTGTGCGCAGTATGCCAAATAGATTAAAAATGGTGATAAAAAATAAAGGCATGCACACCAAATAATAATATTTAAAACCAACAAAATAATATTTGATTGAAGTGTGGTGTACGAGTTTGGCTTTGTCACAGAAATTACTATTATTTTATGTTTTTATTAAAAAAAAATTTTTATTGAATAATAATTTAAAGTTTTTATGTTTTGTTAAATTTGTTATAAAATGAACTAATAAAATAAATACAGTTTTATTTGTTAAGAGCTTCTTACTTAATGTTAAAAGATAGTTTAAAAATTAGTCTAAAGTGTACGAGTTTCGCTTGGAGCTACTGTATGTTAGTTTGAAAAAATTTTTGTTACATTTTGTTGTTGTTTTTTGTTGATATAATAAATAATTGTTTTCCTGAGGATGCTACACAATGGGGTAGCGAAATATCGAGAATATATATAAAAATAAAAAAGACCTAGTGCTTAAAAATTAAATAAATATATTATTAAAAATTTTTTGTTTACAAAGATAGGAAAACCTTAAAAACATTTGCTTTAAATTGTTTAACGGGCAGTGGTCCAAGATCACAGTCAAACTTATCATCAATTGATTTTATTTAAGTTTTCATATACTTCTGAATCACCTATGTCTTCATCTTTACTAGAATAACCCATTTTTTAGGTTTTCTAAAAAATAATTTTTCTTTTTGTATATTTTAGTTTGTATATGTCATTTCTTTTATATAAGTTTAAACCACCTACGTTGGGCGCTTAAGCTAGCAAGTAAAATTATTCAATTGTTATCCTAAAAACTAAAAAAAAAATTGGATGACTGAATCTCTATTCTAAAAACTCTTTCTAAACGGTTGCAATTAAAAAAACGTCAATTGTTTTAATCTAATTTATTTTAAAAATTACAATAAGTAATTAGCCATTGAGACAAAATAAAGAATTTAAATAAAAAATAAAAAGAGAATAAAATAACGTAGTGTTTTGTTGTTTTTATTTTTCAACATCTTTAAACTGTATAAAAGAGCCGAAAAAAGTCTATCGTATGCAGTGTGTAAAGAAAAATAAAATCAATTGTGATTATTGTTGTTTTTGCTTGAACTTTGGTTTTTATCTTTTCTTTATAGTTTAGACAAAAATCATTAGTTAATTTAAAATATTTGTGAGAAGTTTCCTGACGAGATAAGTAAGCGTTAGCGAAATGGCCATCGGAACGTGCTTTCACATTCAATAATCAATACCGGGAAAATAGCGCAATAAATTTAAAGTTTATTTTAAATAAAAAAAATAGTTCATAAATAAAATACAGACTTATCTGTGTGGTTAAAGTTAAACAGTTGTTATTTATGGTTTTCTATTTTATGAGCTAAACAGTTTGGCAAGTCACAGTAATATATTAAAAATAGACTTCTTCGAAAGCTTAGACTTTTATTTGGTAAAGACTGTAGCAAATGCACTAAATGCGCGTTCTACGGAAACTTGTATTGCAGGTACAGCAAGTACCACTTCTGCAAGCTGACTTAATTTTAAATTATGTGAATTATAATTTCGTATGTCTTTATTAAGTGATCCTGAAAAAAAAGTTATATTTACAATTTATTTGGAACTTAAAAAATAATTTTTAACCTACCATTGCAGTTCCTTGAAAATTAAAGCGAATATCTAAATATAACGCGGCGTCAAAGGCGGCGTTTTCGTTTACGAGTTTGCTTGGATCATATCTTGTAAATCTTACTCACATTCTAACCATTCGCGAAAGAAATCTTCAATAATATTTTGCTCTTTTTGCATAGGTATTGTGAAATGGTTTGAATGCTGTACCAAAACTTTCTACAAATATCATATTGAAGGACATCTTTTTAGAGTCATCGAGTTCTTTAATATAATTTTTGAGACCCTTTATGGAAATAATCATGTCGTATGTAGAATTCAATCTAGTCGTATTATCTAGACATGGTAGGCTTATTTCCTTATTTCCCGTTCTCAATACAGTTCAAATCGTATTTGCAATAATTCGCACATCACTGATTTCCGTTTCCAAGCTTCTAATAACATCATATGCCCGTAATTTTATAGTACGCGTTGCACAACGGACCACTGAAAACACTGAGGGCAATTGGGTGTCGATTTTGTCATATGCTTTTGTATTGTTATATTCAGTTTCTTCTGCCGTCGTTAAATTATTATCTAGCAATTTTTGTAGTGGTTTTGAAACTTTGACTACGGTGGTACCATGTCGGTAATGTTAGAATAAATTTAATATTTTCCTTTTTTAAATATTGGGCTGTGTGTTTTTTTGTTTAGATAAATCATTCCTGTGTGGAAAATTTTTTGTGGTTAAAACCGATGTTTAAAAATAAAAAACAAAAAAAAAACGGATAACGTATCATAATTTTTTAATCTATTTTGTGTGCATTAAGTGTAGAGGTCCTAATAGCACTAAACTTTATTACACTTGTTGGTGACCTTTAATGTTTTTAATGATTTTTAACTTAATTTCTAGCGATCTTGTTGTTCATCTCTGAACAATAGTTACCCCATTTGCACTGTTTGATAAAATTATATTTTATTATACAGTTTGAAAATACTGAAGTATTATAAATATGCATACATACAAGTAATTTAAACTGCATTATCTACAAAATCTAATTTTAGTTAAGTTCCAAACCAGAATATTAACACAATCCTGGGGCCTATTTCATCAAGCTACAAGTTCACAGTTACAAGTGTTTTTGCCTGTAGAATTGTAAACTTGTGAATAATTGTGTTTCATCAAAATACAATTACAAGTTTGTAGCTACAAGTGAATTTTACAAGTTACAAGTCTACAAGTCATACTTCTACAAGTGGTTTTGTTTCACTAAACTAAATTTGTAATTGTAAAATTGTAGAAAAAAAGGTAAGAGTCGACGAAGACCCTCAGAAAAAATTTTACCAGTTACAAGTGAGTGATTTAATTTGATTTTTAACTATTTTTATTAAAAAATAGGTTATCTAAACACAAAATCAAACAATTTTAAAGTAATTAACATTAATTTATTTAGTTTGCTTATTTTTAATTATTAATAGAAATAGAAATTATGGATAAGTGGCAACACCACTGATCATATGTTATAAAGAAATAAACACACGTGCAAGTGCAACATATAATATATAAAATTGTTCTTAGTTTTTTAGTGCAAAATGAATCCCCCGTTTTTCTGGAGTTATCTCTCTTAGCCTTAATTAAAAAAAAATATATAATGTAATATTAACACTAAATAAAACTAGCTTACCAGTGTCGCCCTTTTGATGTTTGCCAAAAAACATCGCGCACGTATTTGGCGTCTTTTGCACTTGGCATCAGTCCAAGTGTAAGACACCTCATGCGCACGTTCTCCCACTCTTGCATTTTTTCTCTTTAGTAAGTTTATCGCTTAACCTACCAAAAAAGAACGTCTTTGGCAGCTAAAATTTCACACGCCACACAAATTTTATTTAGCTGATTCGCCATTGCAAAACAAAAAGTAAATTAAAAACAAACTATATGTTTTGATTGATTAGTGGTGTGCTAACAATCAAAAAAAATTATCGATATACCGTTACAGTACATTAGAGTACCCATAATTGCGAAAGTATTTAAAATAACGATATTTTAGCATTTTGAGTAATAACAAATAAGAATTGTAAAATCAATATCACAGTATACATAAAGACTTGTAATTGTAAGAATTGTAGTTTACAAGTCCAAAAAACTACAAGTGTTGTGAAAATTTTGATGAAACACAATTCTTCAGCACTTGTAAGAATGAGAATTGTAATTGTAACATGTAAACTTGTAGAATTGTAGATTAGTAAAATGGGCCCCTGGTCTTCATATCACAACTCTTCTCAATTCTACCGCTAGAGTATTTTCTTATGTCATTTTGGCATATGTTTGTTTTTATTTGGCATTTGGCTGTGTTTTTTTACTAGTGCTAATAATTAAAGTTTCATTATTAAACAAAAGTAAATAATTTTATAATTGGAAAAACTCTTTTTGGAATTTACGTGTGGAGCGAAGGAATAATTGAAAATAATTTTGTCATCAAATCCAAACCGTCACAGAAGACAAAAAGAAAACGTATGTAAGACACACCATCGAAGGTATTTGCGCATAATCATCAGGAAACAGTGAGCTTTATTTTAATGTATGATTAAGTATTTGATGGGTTAATTTTATTTGTATATTTATTAAACATATTTGGCTGTAATTGTGCAATTTTCTTTAAGATTTGGTAAACACATTAGGGTGGTCCACATTCTTGATTTTGCATTTTTATAATATTGCTTTTTATGGTTATCGTTGAAGACTTTCATTAATTTATGTTTTGTATTAAGCGAACATATCTGAAGAATTTACAAAAAGGTCCATAGTGGATTATACTGCGCAAGTGCCCCCATTAATTGAAGGATCGCCGCGAATAACGTTGTAAATGACAAAATAATAATTTTTCAGGTGAGCAAAAAAACGTATTTAAATGGTTTGATTATCTCCACTGACTGACTCATTGTAATTGCGTTTTGACGGTGATAAAATGCATAATTTTCTTGTTGGAAAAATGTAAGAGAGTAAAATTAACGGTAATCTGCAAAAAAACAGGTTTTGCCAAATTTGTCTTTTACAACGTTATTCGCGGCTTTGCTTCAATTGTATTAATAATAAACAAATTTATTATCAGGTATGTGACGAAAATCGATTCGTTTTTAAGTAAAATCGAATGTTGAAAACGAACGCTTTGCTATAAGATGTGATGACAAACGAACGGTTTTACTTTCCATTTTTTGTTTCATTTTAAATAGTTTCATGTCAAACTACAACTTTTGTTTTAAAAAGTAAACATTTGTTTGAATGTTAATAGCACCAAAAATGGCATTTATTTGTTCGGCATCAATTTTAATAATTAATTATTCAAATCGAGTTGAAAATATTGAACGAAAAAGGTTGAGGGATGCATCAAATCCAATAAACATGTCGGAACCATAGAATGAATAATTTCCCCTGTTCTTTTACACATATTTTTAGTTTTAAGGAATATTTTCGTTTAAATAAAGAAAGCTTTACTTGGATATTAAAAAAAAATTTAATTACATGTTGAATCAAATTCGATTCCACTGGTAATCGAGTTAGCAGCCACATTAAGATTCCTAGCCGAAAGCAGCTTTCAAAGGTCGGTTGGGAACGACTCTGTTGTGGCAATGCACAGAACTACATTTTCTAAAGCATTTTCTAAGATGGTAGTTGTTTTAGAAAAAGTGTTATGCGAATATTCGATAAAAATTTCAGTTGATGCACAAGATGTTCAAAAGTCAAAACAACATTTTTTTGAAAAATTCAAAATTCCTGGCGTAATTGGGTGTATTGACGGTACCCACATTAGAATAATAAAACCAGGGAACCAGGACGATTTATACTATAATAGAAAAGGTTATCATAGTATTAATGCCATGATAGTAGGTTAAAAAAATTGAAAAGAATGCATTTATTTTTATTTGATTTCTTAGATATGTGATTACAAAATGAGTATTTTGGCGATTGACGCAACTCGACCCGGCTCCAGTCACGATTCTTTCATCTGGAATTTAAGTTTTGCACGAAACTTTTACCTTGATAATTTTGAAAATGGAGATCGTGGATCATGGCTTTTAGCAGATTCCGGATATGCTTTAGAGCTGTGTTTGAAAAAAAAACACTAAAGTACACTATGTTAGTGTACTGTACCAAATTTTATTAAGTTCAGTACACAAATTCATTCTGTTAAAAAAATACAAAATGCATAAAGATTTTCTTAGCGTTTGTGTATGCGTACGCAAACAAAATACCGTACACAACGATTGTAGGCTGATAATCACAAACACTACGATAACGTACTAAACTTTATTTAAGGGTTATTTTTTGTTTGTGTACTGATCTTAAGGAGTTCACTACGTAAAATGTAGTGTATTTTAGAGTATTTTTTAGTGAACTTTAGAGTATTTTTTAGTGAACTTTAGCGTATTTTTTAGTGAACTTTAGCGTATTTTTTAGTGAACTTTAGCGTATTTTTTAGTGAACTTTAGCGTACTTTTTAGTGATCTTTAGTGTTTTCTATAGGATCTTGCTTGTAAATTATTTTTGTGTTCTTTTGAGAATTTTTAGTAGATTTTAGCGTACTTTTTAGTTACCTTTGAAATTTTTCATAGTGGTTTTGGTTGTAAAATTACAATTGAAAATTTAATAAATACAATTTTTTATTTTGTATTAAAAGAAGTTCTAAAGTTTATTTAATTTATATAGTATTAAATTTCAATATTTATTATGATTTATCGATGAAATTTGTTATTTAAAATAAAGTATATGTTAATAAATTGAATTTATAAATACTTTTTTTTTATAAAACAAATATAGAAAAAAGTAAAAATAAAAGTTAAATTTGATAATTAAAAAAAAAAAAATATATAATTTAAATTGGTTGGCAGATATTATTTTCGGTAATTTAAAATTTTTTGCAATGTAAAAATCAGTAAAAAAAAAAAATACTGAATGACAAAGGTTTGGAAAAACCAACTGTCAATTTATGGAGTTTAAAATATTTAAAATGCTTTTATGGTGGATGATCACGCATTTAAAATATTAGCAAAACCTGTTTTTGAAGCCTTGGATATAACTGTAAATGAATGCAATATGTCCACCATATGGAGTGGGCGTCCATTTTTTGTAAAAAGTTCCACAATCGCTAATTCGACATCATTTCGATTTAAGCGATTTGATATTATTTTCGTGTTAACGATGTTTGTTTTTGGTTCTTAAAGCAGTTTTCTTTGCAACATAGTCTGAATACAAATTATGATGAAATTGTTTAAGGCGTCTATCCAAGTTTCCCGTATGTTTACATAATATTTTGTTTTTGCAACTTCCATTGTGGCATATTATAATACCTCCACTATTTTCATCGAATAAATCGTGCAAAAATTGCTCGCCATTTTCTCTGTTTTCTCATTAAGTGTGAAATTATACTAACATAAATCTAACAAGCTTCTAGTAAGAAGACTAACCAATAAGTTCTCAAAACAAATTTTTTCCTACCTAGAATGCACGATAACAATGAAGTCTTTTTTAGTGGGGTTTGTAGTTATTAGGTACCTGCAAAAAATTTAATTTTAGATAAACTAGGGCTTGTTTTCATAGTTATTTATGGGGAATGTTTAAGCAGATGTAAAAATATGTTTAACTGCTCATAAAAATATTTGATATTAACAGTCTTTATGCTGTAACAAAAGCATTTTGCATATTTTATACTGCATAAATTGACAATTGGTTTTTCCAAACCCTTTCTATTCAAAAATATCTTTTACTAATTTTTAAATTTTTCCAATTTAAAATTACCTAAAGTAATTTTAGGATGCTTCTCCACCAGTTATCAGTTTTTCATAAAAAATTATATAATTTAAGCCTTATTTTGATACTAATTTCTACATTTCATATGATAAAGATGTTTATAAATTCATTTTATTATCAAATACCTAATCCTAAATAACTGATTTATTTATTGGATTATATTTAATCTTAAAGTTTTGGTTTTATATTAATTAAAAGATTATTTTCTTAACAAATTTTACAAATACAAAATTAAAAATTGTATTAATAAATTTTCATTTGTTACGGAAAGTGCAAAAAAAGGTACGCAAAAAATACTCTATACTGTAAAGAACACTAAATACTGTTAAAAAAAATAGAAAAATAACTTAAATTTTATTACAATGTTTATATTGAAGTAATAACACACAAATTGTAATCGTGCAAATAAAAATTTTTTGAACAAACCAACAACTTATGAAAACAAAAATAAATTATTACAAAGCTGATTCAAGTTCGTCTGTTCTCTACCTACTCCATTAAGTTGAAGAAATAATTCTTACAATTTAGACATTTAAGCAGATGTAAAAATATGTTTACCTGCTTCTAAAATTATTTGTATTAACACTCTTTATGCTGCAGTAAAAGCATTTTAAATATTTTAAACTCCATAAATTGACAGTTGGTTTTTCCAAACCTTTGTCATTCAGTATTTTTTTTTTTTTTTTACTGATTTTTACATTGCAAAAAATTTTAAATTACCGAAAACAATATCTGCCAACCAATTTATAATATATTTTTTTTTTTTTTCAATTATCAAATTTAACTTTTATTTTTACTTTTTTCTATATTTGTTTTATAAAAAAAAAGTATTTATAAATTCAATTTATTAACATATACTTTATTTTAAATAACAAATTTCATCGATAAATCATAATAAATGTTGAAATTTAATACTATATAAATTAAATAAACTTTAGAACTTCTTTTAATACAAAATAAAAAATTGTATTTATTAAATTTTCAATTGTAATTTTACAACCAAAACCACTATGAAAAATTTCAAAGGTAACTAAAAAGTACGCTAAAATCTACTAAAAATTCTCAAAAGAACAGAAAAATAATTTACAAGCAAGATCACTATAGAAAACACTAAAGATCACTAAAAAGTACACTAAAGCTCACTAAAAAATACGCTAAAGTTCACTAAAAAATACTCTAAAATACACTACATTTTACGTAGTGAACTCCTTAAGATCAGTACACAAACAAAAAAATAAGCCTTAAATAAAGTTCAGTACGTTATCGTAGTGTTTGTGATCATCAGCCTTCAATCGTTGTGTACGGTATTTTGTTTGCGTACAGATTCATAAACAATAAAAAAAATTTATAGTTTGTGTTGGTCAAACAGTACGCTATGTTAGTGTACTGTTTTTTTACAAACACTGCTTTAGAGCCTATTGTACTAGTTCCCTATAGACTTCCAAACGCAGAATCAGCTCAACACAAATTTAATAAAGCTCACGCATCAGCTAGGAACATAATTGAAAGGACAATCGAAGTTCTCAAAAGCAGATTTCGTTGTTTGTCAGGCGCCTTATGGTACAATCCGCAGAAAATTGTAAAAATAATAAATATATGCTGTGCACTACATAATATGTGTAACTTTTACAAATTAGACCACCATTTTGATATTACGAGCAACCCTCTTGAAGAATCGGAGCCTGGTGACCGCGAAATAGACTCCAATAACGTAACAAATATGGATGCAAGCAGAAACCGGGATGCAATTGCGGAAAGTTTGTTTCTAAATTCTTTTCTATAGTAAATAAAACTTAAATACATATTAATTTTGTTTAAAAAAAGTCGAGCTTTATTGGAAAAACAAGTTTAATGTAACTCATAAGTCGCTTTAAAATTCTGAATTATCCAGTATACACATTTTATTTTTTATTCAAGTTCATATGTTTGTTTTTTTATTACAAAAATTATATGAATACTCTATTTATATTTTTCCAACTGCTGCATTTTAACCTCTAAGTATTGCTTTTTGATGTTGTTCTTTTCGTATAGAAGTTTTTCTACTTCTCTATTATGGCGTTGGATTTCAGTGGTTTGTTTAGAAATTTCAACGGTCTGGGTATTAATGGCCTTAGTTTGAGCATCTAAACGATCAACCACCTTATCCAACGCCTTATAAATACGTCTCAAGTTGGATTCAGTATTTTTCAACATTTCTGAACTGGTTTTTAAACTGTTGGTGATGTCTTTTAAACGTTTTTCTTGTTCAGCATTTCCATTTTTTTCGCTGTGTATGAAAGTTTTCAGATTTTCTTCAAGGGAGACTGAATCTGGTCGTTTTCTTTTATACGATTTTTTAGAAGTACTCGGCTGGACGGATTCTAAATTTTCTACACCAATACAATCGGAACTAATATCGAGGTCGATTTCGGGTAACGTGCTGTTCTCTTTTTGTGTTCCATATGAAAAACATCCTTCTATGCCATCAACACAATCATAAAGCCCACATATTTTTCCTATAGCTTCTTTTAAGCTTGATATATATAATTGGTTATGTGGTCCTCCACCGGTAGCACGAGCCTCTTTTTTGTTTTGTGAAATTTTCTTTTTTATTGAAGACTTTTTATCGCTCCATTTCTAGAAAAGAAAACGTAAATTTTATTTGAATTTCTACAGAAGCCGTACATATGTATCTACCTTTTTCCATCCGTTACAGTCTTTAAGTGGTGGACCAATATTATTTAGCTCCTGCGCAAACGTTTGCCATAGCTTTTCCGCTTCGATTCTATCCCCTTTAAAAAAATTCTTTGCCAGTTGTGGGTGCTTCTCCATAAAGTTCACCATGTATTCTTCTTGGGCACTATTTGTGTGTTTTCCCCTAAAAATTCCATTTTAATATTTATTAATTTTAAACTACATACAAACATAATATTACATAAGTACATAAATACTTACATTTTCGATTAAATATTCTAACAATACAAATTTTATGTATCCTTTTATTAAACCGTGTAAAGCAGCGAGCTCGATTTTAAAACGGTTAAAGCAGTAAATTTTCGTTTTCTATCACACTCTTTTTTCTTCATATTTTCATAGAACAAAATGAAAAATGAAATCGAATTCGATTTGACAAACAAACAAGAAGAACAAAACAAAACAGAAATTAGTGATGCCATCACAACTCGTTTCGATTTTTCACCGTTTTTGGATCGAAAGCGATTTTCATCACATACCTGTATAAATTATAATTCAGTGGATAAGAAGTGTGACCTTAAAGAATTATTTGCAATTAAAGGGTGAACGATAAGAGCCAAAAGTTAACTTTAATAAAAGTTTTTTTTTTTTTTATATTTGCAGACGTTTAAGAGTATGAAATAAATTTAATGTCGTTTTAATAAACGGAAAGGTGAACTTTCATTTTGATGAAGTTGCTTTGCTTTTTGTTCTTATATCATTTTGATTAATTTGTGTAAAATTTTGAATTCTCGTTTGAAGATAGACTTTCTGTTTGTATAAAAATTAATATATTACGAGGCAATTTATATTATATTATTCTTTGTTTTGATTGCTTGATTATTTTGTTGTCGCGTTTGGTGAAAACATGGTAAAATCGGCCAATTTACAGACATTCGATAAATTTGCAGGAATGCTTCTTGAATTTGAAAATGACTTTAATAAAAGTCATAGGGCAAATCAAACAGCTTTTACAATTGAACTTGAGAAGGAAGAGTTCAAGACCTCATGGGAAAAAGTAAGGGTTGCATATGAAACTTTTTCTACTGCAAGTAGTAATTCTGACACCGAAGAAGATTTTGAAGCAGCTAAAATTCTTTTTAAGGAATGCAAATTGGCATATATTACCTGTGCTGCGCTAATGTGTGATCTATCTCAGTCGTTTATCAGTGGACCAACTCCTCCTGCACTTTCTTCTACTCATTGTGTAGGTAAGTCGAATGAAGGTGCTATTATTAAAGGTCATCACATTAGACTGCCGCCTTGCACCACTGAACCTTTTTATGGTGACTATCAGTCATGGCCAGCTTTTAGAGATATATTTATGGCAGTGTACATTAACTGTACTTCACTGACTGCAGTTAAGAAACTATTTTATCTTAGGCAGATCACTCGAGATGAGGCTTTATACATCGTCAAAAAATCTCCCGTTACTAACGAGGGTTTTGAAACTGCCTGGAAGAATTTGAAAGATACGTACGAGAATAAGATTCTGGTCAATATTCAATTAGAAATTTTGTTTAATTTAATTGAAGTCAAATCGGAGTTACCTGCCGATATCAAACGTTTACAAAGAGATATCAACAATTGCATTTCAGCACTTCGTTTGCATGAAGTTGATATCACGAATGGGATTCGATTTTTATTTTTCTCTGTTCTATGAAATTGCCTCATTTGACTTTATCGTTGTGGGAGCAGTCAATTCATTATAAGACTGAAATACCGAAATAGGAAGATATAATAATTTTTTAACTTCTCGATTTCAAGCTCTAGAGACTATGTCGAGTATTAGAGAGTTTAACCGAATTAAGTGTAAAATCTAGTAGTAGTAGAACTGTTTCTTCGACAAATAATTCTTCTCATCGAAGCGATAATCGTCTGCAGAATAGAAAAGATTATTTTTCTAAAAAAACAAGTTAAAACATATCAGGCAAAGGTAGTAAAAAGAACATGCCCTAGTCGTTCGAAGGATCACCTATTGAGAACTTGTCCCAAATTTTTGGCAATGAGTCCGGGTGAAAGATTTTTAGTAGTCAAAAGACACAGTTGGTTGTTCTGTGTAAAATTGAAGCACCATTATCTATTGCATAGAGAGCCAGAGAAAGATAGCCAATCTGTTAGATCAAGTACGAGCCATGCCGCCGCTCAGGGTTCGACAGTTCAAAACTGCTTCGCAACTACCTCGCGGCAATTTCTTTTGTGAAGTGCTGTGGTCAATATAGTGTGTCGTGGTGAACGTGTGAACGGTTGCAATGGAAACTTAATTTACTGGTAAGAAGATTCAGAGTTTAGGTTTCTGGTTTGAATGACGCATTGGCGGGCTCAGTTCAGAAACTTTGCTCGTTTGAAATGTGCTCTCCATGGAATAGCCAACTACGCATCAAAGTGGAAAGTTTAGTCCTGCCTAAATTAACGGGAAATCTGCCCACAGAGTCAGTCGATATGTCCCAGTCCACCTCGTTATCGGGGTTGAGT
Organism: Gymnosoma rotundatum; assembly: GCA_916610165.2. Lineage (NCBI taxonomy): Eukaryota > Metazoa > Arthropoda > Insecta > Diptera > Tachinidae > Gymnosoma > Gymnosoma rotundatum. The sequence continues at coordinate 62,418,312 of OU744339.1, forward strand.
TTAGCTGACCCTAATTTTTCAAGGAGCGGTCAAATTGATCTTCTGATTGACGCTGACATTTATTCTAAGATCATGAGGGTTGGGATCAGGCGGAATATTTTAGGGAACTTGATGGCACAAGAAACTATTTTTGGCTAGATTTTGACGGGATCTCGTACTGACTTAACACGGGGGGCATTTACAACGTGTGTTTCGTTTTACACAGAAATTGGCCTTGATAAACAATTGTAAACATTTTGGGCATTAGAGGAACCACCTAGGGCTATTGTGTTTACACCCGAAGATGAATACTGTGAAGAACTGTATAAAAATACCACCAAACGAAACGGTGATGGGCGATTTACCGTCTCTCTACCTTTTAAGCCCCAATATGCAGTTGATAACGGTTTAGGCTTTTCTCGTGAAAAGGCTCAACGGCAGTTTTTGAGGAATGAGATTTCTATACTGAAAAACCCAGTGCTTAAAAAGCCGTATGATGAGGTACTTTCGGAATATGAAGTTTTAGGTCATATAGTTCAGGTCGAACATGATAGTTCAGAGTTTTCGGAATCTTTATTTTTGCAACATCACGCAGTATTTAAACCTCAAAGTTCTTCTACAAAAGTTCGAGTGGTGTTTAATGCCTCCAATGGTTCGTCGTCAGGTTTGAGTCTTAATGATATTCACCGGGCCGACTCTTCAAATTTATTTAATGTTGTTGATCATTAAATGGCACTTTTTTCGTTACGTGTTCAACGGAGATCTTAAGAAAATGTACCGCCAAATTCTTGTGGACTCAAAAGGCAGTAAGCTTCAGCGAATTATTTTCCGCGAAAACCCGAGTGATGATTTAAAAAATTACGAGTTGAGAACAGTTACCTTTGGGGTAAATTGCGCTCCACTTTTAGCAAAAAGAACTTTGCATCAATTGGCTGACGACGCATAAGGGCAATGGCCACTTGCTTCAAAACTTTTACGCCGAATGATACGTTGATGATGCTCTGGCGGGCGCTCATAATTTATCATTGGCTATTGAAGCTCGGGATCAGCTATTGTTGGCTTTGTCATCGGCTGGATTTTCGATGAGGAAATGGACCTCCAACGATGAAAGAATTTTGCAAGGTCTCTCAGCTGAGCTTCTTTTAAAGGAAATCTTTTTAGAAATTGATGGGGAGAGCAACACAAGGACATTGGGTATAAGGTGGAATTCTAAAGCCGATAGATTTTTTTCTCCACTTTGCGTATTCGTTTTAAATAAAATTTTACTAAACGAGAAGTTTTATCTATTCTCGCGAAATTATTTGATCCCGCCGGTTGGTTAGGGCCTGTTGTAATTTTAGCAAAAATATAAATGCAACAAATATGAACTGAGATAAAGTTTTGAGATAAAGTTTTGTCGGAAAATAGTACCCGAAAATGGAAACAATTTATCAATGACTATAGTAGCATCGATAAGATAACGATTTGTCGATGGGTTGGTTTTACATCGACTCAGAATAAAGGTATATACATGGAGTGATTCTATGATCGTTCTAGCGTAGCTCCAAAAACTGTCTAATACTTGGACCACTTTTGTGGCGAATAGAGTATCCGAAATTGTAGAGAAAACCGACGAAACTGGCTGGAGGCACGTTTGCTCAGAGGATAACCCTACTGATTTGCTTTGTCGAGGAGTTCGGCCGCAAGATTTAGTGGAAAATAACCTTTGGTGGCATGGCCCTTCCTGGCTGTTTTTCTTCAAAATATTTGGGTCATGCAATAGAAAATAATACGATAAAACCAGTAAAGGACAACCTAATTGCTATATTAAACTTCCCAACACCAAAGAACGAAAAAAAGTTAGCAATTTTTGGGTAAAAGAAATTTTAATAAGGAATATATAACAAGAAGAACAATTACTTTGGAACCTTTGCATAATCAAAACTTTATCTGGACTTAAGAATGCCAAGAATCTTTTGAAAAAATTAGAGAACTTTTGATCTCGGAACCTTTTTTAGAAATTTTTCATAATGATCTACCTATACATATTTACACAGATGCATCGATAAAAGGTGTTGGTGCTGTACTGAAGCAGCCACAGCTAAATGGAAACGAAAAAGCTGTGGCGTACTTTTCAAAGAAATTAAAATTAAATTAAAAATTAAAAAAGCCATCTATTTAGAATGTTTAGCAATCAAAGAAGCAGGTCAGTACTGGCAATAGTGCCTTATAGGAAAAGAATTTCTTATATTCACAGATCATAAACCGTTGGAAAATTTAAATATAAAGTCTCGAACAGATGAGGAACTAGGCGCCCTCACTTACTATCTGTCACAATACGATTTCCAAGTTAAATATATGCCAGGTAAAAATAATGTCGAAACTGTTTGAATGAGTAGGAATCCAGTATTAGAGTCTTATGAAAACAAATATGAACAACTGAAAGTTGTTAATTTAATAGAATTAGAAGATATTTTACAAGATCAACGAACAAATCAATATGTAAACTCTAAAACAAATGAACTAATACAGAAAAATAATGTCTCAAACAAGACAGAAAAAAAAAATTATTTTATCAGAAAAATTTAGTTTAAATTTAATAAGAAATACATACGAAAATTGGGGTCACATTGGAGTAAAACAATTACAAAAAAAAATAACACCATTTTTTACAGCGAAAAATCTAATAAAAAATACAAAACCTATATGCAAAAACTGCGAAACATGTTTAAAAAACAAAACAAGAGCGCAAAATAAATAAGGTCTAATGTCACACTTAGGGCCTGCCACGACGCCATTTGAAATAATTTCATTAGACACGAATGGTGGATTTGGAGGTTCCCGTTCTACAAAGAGATACTTTCACCTTCTAATCGACCACTTTACAAGGTGTGCATACATTCTAACATCAAAATCGCAAACTGCAAATGATTTTTTAAGACTAGTGAAAGATGTTACTGAAGACAATGATGTTGGTATGGTCTTGCATGCAATATCCTAGAATTAATTCCAAAGAATTTCTAGGAAAAAAAACATACATATGATTTTTACGGCTGTGGATTCACCTTTTTCCAATGGACTGAATGAAAGACTAAATCAAACCCTAGTTAATAAAATCCGATGTAAAATAAACGAAAAAAAACAACAGAAAAGCATGGACTAGTATAGCACAAGAGTGTGTACAAAAATATAATGAAACAGAACATACGTTTACTGGATATGCACCAAAATACTTGTTAGAGGGTTCAGATGTTTCAATCCTACTGGATCAACTTAAACAGGATATAGAACAGGAACAATGAATAACAGATAGAAAAATAGTATTTGAAAATTCCATGAAATCACATGTGTAGAACAAGAAACTATTTGCCAAAAACAGAAAACACTACGAATTCAACGTCGGAGACTCAGTATTTGTCGAAGGTGGAAACAAACTAAATAGGAAAAAACTCGATGAATTAAGAATCGGACCCTTCATGATCTTAGAAAAATTATCAAGGTCAATTTACAGAATAAGTACTGGACGAAAAACATCAGAGTCAAATATATTCCACATAACAAAATTAATACCTATTAAAGAAAATCCGATTGCAGAATTTTTTTTCCCAATGGGGGGAGATGTAAAGAAACTATACCCTCTTTAACTTATTTTGAATTCGCCCACGCTCATTACATTTATGTTGAAAACACGTTTTTCAGTAGCAAAACTATTCATATTTTTTACAACGTCACTGAAAAGATTTGGTTACAGATACGGCATATTAACTGTTAAAGAATAATGTAAATAGTGAAAATTATAATAAATTTAACTTTGGTTACAGAGCAACACAAATTGTTTATTTGGAAAGTTCCTGCACATAATTTAAATATATATATATATATATATATATATATATATATATATATATATATATATATATAAATATAAAAAAACTTTTTATATCTTTTTGTGCCATTTTCAACAAAACCACAATCAGTAATGATTATTTCTGTTGAAAAACGGTTACATTTTAGACATCGTAAGGTTGCAATTAATATTTTAATGTTGCCAGTCGTAAAAATTATATGCTCATTAACTTGTAAGAGTGGCATTGTTTTCTAAGTTAAAATTACCATAGAAATACGTTTCTATTAACAATCAATTTAAAAAACAGCTGTAAAATTTAATTTATATTTCTTTACTGAAACTAATTTAAATATACAAAATTTAAAATATGAAACTTGTTGGCTAACATTTTTGAGCCGGCTAACATTTTTGAGTCGCGACAAGCCGCACCACTCGGCGGCGGCTCGATTATTAAGAAAAGATCGGCGGCGGCTTTCAGCCGGCGATGAGCCGCACGACTTGTTTCTCTGGTACTAAGTTTACAATAGAAAAAGGTCAAATAAAAAACTATATTAAAGTGAGCACGTAACTTTTCTACTAATATGGAATATAAGTATTTAAAGAAAAACAGTGACATTAGAAGATACATAAATCGTTTTAAGACAATAAGGGATAAAATCATCAAAGCAAAATCAAGCATAACTTTCCTGATGCGTTGCAGAAATACGGGGGTTGTACCAAAATTCATCAGTAATTCAACAAAAAACGTTTCAAGAATTTTTGAAGATAAGCAGTCACAGGCAGTCCAACTAAGTATTTCTAAGTATACACAACATTTACACAACAAAATTTTAAAATTAACATTAAAAAATAAACACAATTTGCTGAAACAATTTCAAAATGAGATAGAAATAGTAAAAAGAAATTTGGGTGAATTATTAACACTAGAAGAAATGGATAAATTTTTAAGGTATGAAGATAGAATATCAGGTTCTTTAAAAGTGAAGGTAAATAAGATTCATAAGAAGAAGTTTGATTGCCTTAGTAATATACAGAAGATAGAATTAGGTTTTAAATTTAACAAAAAATGGTTTGTTAATAAGACTAACATCGATATTCCGGAAGATGTAGAATGGATTCTTTCCCTAGGAGAAAAACATGCACTTCCAGTTAGGAGAGAGGAGTTTCCTGTTTTAAAAGTAATAGCGGATGGTGAAGACTTTATACAGACATTACAAGGAAAAGAAGAACAGGAAGTAGCAAGAATAAAATTAACAACAATAATTGATAATCATTTGAATAAAATGAGGCTTACAAATAGAGATAAGTTTGTATTGAACAAAGTAGAAGAAGCTAAAAAATTTTTAAAAGGAAATAAGGATATACTCATACTAAAGGCAGATAAAGGTAACGCAACTGTAGCTATAACTAGGCAGGATTATGACACACGTATTAAGCATATTGCTGAAGATAGTATAAATTATAAATTACTGAATAAAGATCCTACAAATAAATTACAAAAAATTAATAATGATTTTGTTGAAGAACTTTTTAGATCAAAGATTATAACTTTTTTAAAAAAAATACCCAAAAAACGAATATCTCTAATGCACCGAGATTGTATGGTCTACCCAAAATTCTTAAAGATAGTTTTCCATTAAGACCAATTTGTTCATGTGTAAATTCCCAATCTTATGAACTTTGTAAATATATAACTACTATTCTAAAAAAGATAACTGAACATTCTAAGTATAATATAAAAAATTCTGTAGAATTTAAAAATAAAATTAGGAACCAAAAAGTAAAAGATAATGAAAAATTGATTTCCTTAGATGTAGTGTCTTTGTTTCCAAGCGTGCCTGTTGATTTGGCAATAAACACAATAGAAGAAAAATGGAATATTATAGTGCGACATACTAATATAGAAAAGAGCTTGTTTCTCCGTATTTTAAAATTTTGTATAGAAGATAATAGTTATTTTCAATATAGTAGTAAATTTTATAAACAACAGAAAGGATTACCGATGGGATCTCCTGCCTCTCCAATTGTGGCTGATATTGTTATGGAGAAGTTACTAGACACATGTATTGAAAAGCTTAGTATTAAGCCAGTGATATTGACTAAATATGTTGATGATTTGTTTTGTATAATATCTGAAAATGCCATTGATACTTTACTTAAAACTTTTAATGAATTTCATCCCAGTATTAAGTTTACAATAGAAATAGAATGTAATTCAAGACTTCCATATTTAGATACTTTACTTATTAGGAGTGGAAATAATTTATTAATAGATTGGTATCAGAAACCAACGGCTTCTGGCAGAATCATTAATTACTATTCTAAGCACAGTAAAAGAATTATAATAAATGCAGCTAAAAATTTGATAGAAAGGATACTTATGATAAGTGATATTGTGTTTCATAAAAAGAATAAGGAAAATATTAGAAATATACTGAATAATAATAATTTTCCAATTCATCTTACAAATAGATTAATTAGGCAATATATAAATAAGAATAATTTAAATACGAATAATTTAACAACAGATAATATGATTGAGCCAAAAATTTATAAGTCTTTGATTTAGGTACCTGAAATAACAGAACGGTTAGCGAAATCAAAAATTTTTGACTGCAATAAGTATAGAATGGCATACAAAACACACTATACATTAAAAAGACTATTTAGTAAAACTAAAATAAAGTACAATATTATTTCTTATTTATCAAGTGTCATGGTGAACAATGATTCGTCTTCCCTTGTTGGTTTTTCGAATTTCTACGATGACTTCAGGCAAACAAATTGTAGTGTACCACTCAGAAGTGACCGTCCTATGTTGCTCAAGCGGAACCGTCGCCACATGACCAGTTTTGCCAAAGAAACAGGCGACCATTTGCTTCGAAGTGCTTCTTCCACTAACAACTTTCGTTGGATTTTGCTCGTCTTTGAAGACCCACACGGTCGATTGTTGTTTCGTTTCGGGCTCATACGCATATAGATCCATGATTCGTCACCTGTGAAGATCTTATAAACGTCTTTTGAAGCACCGCAATAGTATTTTTGCAACATTTCTTTGCACCAATCGACACGAGCCCTTTTTTGAGCGACTTTCAAATTCTGCGGGATCCAACGAGAACAAACCTTTTTTACGGCCAGGTGTTCATGCAGTATCGAATGTATGCTGGTGGAAGAAATGTCCAAGGATGTCTCTATCTCTCAGTATGTCGCATGTCGATCTTGCATTATGACTTCACGCACGGCATCAATGTTCTCTGGCACAACAGCCGTTTTTGGACGACCATCACGGAATTCGTCTTTGAGAGAGCTTCGGCCACGATTAAATTAATTATACCAATTTTTCAGTGCTATAGGATGGTGCTTCATCGCCATACAAAGATTTAAGTTCATCAATGCACTCTTGTCGTGATAATCTACGTCGAAAGTTGTCGACGTCATAAATCTGATCAAAGATATAGAAATATTAATTCACAAAAAACTGAATTATCATCTCATTGTGCTAGATTAAATCACTATCCTAATTTTTTTTTTTTTTTTTTTTTTTTAAAAAAGAGAAGTAGCACTTCAGGCATCAATACCTACTTAGTTTTTTTAAACCGTGCTACATTCTTTAGGAAAGGGATAGATGAGAGAGAAGACAGGTGGTGAAAGGAGATAGATATAGCCATTTTATTAATTATTTTACTTCGCCGGCGAATATGCTATGAAGAAGTACCGACGAAGGAGGCTGCGTGTTTTTATGTTAATTCTGATTATGTATTTATACCATTAAACAGAAAAGAACATTTTTATTTTTTGGCTGCCGCAAGGGTTGAACCCAGGGCAGCCAGATTTGTAGTCAACGTGCTTACCACCTAGACTACAGCAGCCTAATTTTGAAAATGTTTCAGTAATAAACACAGAAAATAATTATAAACGGCGGTATATGTTAGAAATGTTACATATAATTAATACACCAATAGCACACAGAATTAATTTTAAGGCAGACACAGATAATGTAGCTCAAATTTACAGACACTTGATAAATAAGAAATAATATTGTACTTTATTTTTTTGTTACAAAAATTTTTTATATGACAAAATAATTTTATGTTTTTTTTAAATTTTTTATAACTTTTTTGTTGTTACTTTTTTGTGTTCAAATAAATATTTCTTTGTCCTGATGATGCTACACAAGGGAGTAGCGAAATATTGAAAAAATAAAAGACCTTGTGCTTAAATAATAAATTAAAAAATAAATAATTAAAAAGGTCAAATAAAAAACTATATATGTATATATATATAATTTTGATGTGCTTAACTCTTCACTAGATGTTGTGGATTGGAGTAGTGTATTTTCATGCCAATCTGCATCTGTATGTTACACAATGTTTTTAGAAATCTTTTTGAATATTTGTGAAGAACAAATTCCTCAGAAAAAAGCGAAACCGTACAAGTTGCCATGGTACACTAAAGGACTTAAAAAGCTTAAAAATCTTCGCAATAAATTTCACAAACGTTTTATTGAATCTAACTGTAGTGCTTATGACAGCCATGTTAAATTTATCTATTACCAACGGGAAATGAATTTTTTTTATAAATTTCTGTATAAGCAATACATTTTTCAAAGGAAATTGATGTTAATGCTAATCCTAAGTCTTTTTGGTCATTTGTTAAGTCAAGAAGGAAAGCTTCAGACATTCCTTTAAATATGGTCCTTGGTGACGATGTTTCCGTAGCAGGACAAGCTACAGTCAATATGTTTGCTAAATATTTTAAATAAAATTTTGGCCCGTTTTTGAACCAAACACCCAAATACCCCAACTCTTTTCGTATGTTAGATATTGGTATCTTGGAAGTGTCGGAAAATGATGTTTATATGGCAACTCTAGAAATAAAAAATAATTTCAAGACAGACTCTGATGGATTATGTTCCTCTTTATTAAAAAAAATGTGTATCTTCTATAACTTTTGCATTAACTTTTATTTTTAATTTGTCACTCAATGAGAGCAATTTTATTGATAATTGGAAGAAAGCTACTGTAACGCCTGTTTGCAAAGTTGGTAATAGAAACGATATAACATCTTACCGGCCAATATCTAAGTTATCTTGTGTATCTAAAATTCTTGAACATATAGTATTCAAGAAATTGTCTTTTTTGACAAAGTCTTTAATTTCCCCACATCAGCATGGGTTCTACTCTGGTAGGTCAACTACCACTAACTTGGCAGTCTTTACTGAATTTTGCATTTCTAATTTAGAGCAAGGAAATCAAGTTGATGCAGTTTATGCTGATTTTAGCAAAGCCTTCGACAAAGTTTCGCATCATATTCTTCTTTCTAAATTACATTCCATTGGATTCCACTCGAAGTTCCTCAAATGGATAAAATCATATTTAGATAAAAGATTAAATAAAGTTGTTGTAGAAGGTTCTGAGTCTTTTACATATATACAGACTTCTGGTGTACCGCAAGGTAGCATCTTAGGTCCGCTTTTATTTAACTTATTCATAAACGATATATCAACATGTTTTACTTACTCTAGTTTTTTGTTGTATGCTGATGATTTGAAAGTGATTAAAAAAATTTCGAATATAGCCGATACTCTAGCCCTTCAAAGTGATTTAAATCAGCTTATTGTCTGGTGCTCGCAAAATTATTTAAACTTAAATTTTAATAAATGTTTTCTTATGTCTTATTCTAGAGCGCGAAATCCTATTATTTCTGTTTATTATCTTGATTATCACGTCATAAAATCACAAAAAATTATGTTATATCTTGGGGTTATGTTTGACACGACCATGTCATTTAACTCACACATTGATTATATTGTTCCTAAAGCTTATGCTGCACTAGCATATATAAGAAGAAATTGCTATAAAATTATTGATCCTTATACGATAAAGTTGTTATATATGTCTTACGTTAGGTCACAGTTAGAGTATGCCGCAGTTATTTGGAATCCATATTGTGCACGTCAATCATCTCGCATTGAAAGAGCACAGCGAATATTTTTAAAGTTTGCTCTATCGTCAATGCGGTTTGAAGAGCCCATGCCATCATATCAATCTAGATGTTTATTGCTAGGCCTGCAAACGTTAGAATATAAACGTGGATTTCAATTAGCTTTATTTGTTTACGATATAATAAATAGTAATATTGACTGCCCGGATTTCCTTTCACGGATTCGCTTTAATGTTCCACCTGGAATTCTGCGTCGTCAACACATTTTTAACGTTCAATTCCATAATAGAAATTATGCTTTAAATAGCACACTCACTCGTGCTTTTAATTATATAAACTTAATTAATGGCACTTTCCCTACTCAAGGTTTAGAGTTTTGCACAACAAAAACTGAATTTAAAATGCAACTTTTTAGAATTTTAACCTAAGTTTATTTTAGTACTTTTTATATAATTATAATTTTAGTATAAAATACTTTACATTAAAGTTTGTTATCTATTTAATTTAAGCATCGTCTGTAAGGAAATGAATGTTCCATAGACTTGAAATAAATTAAAAAAATATATGTAAATGCATAAGTTAACACTACAAATATTTAAACCTTGTTAACAAAAAACTTTCCCACAAAAACCAAAAGTGCCAACTTATCACTTCATAGAGTAGTTTGCCATCCACTTTAATGTGGACGAAGTTTCAGGAATTAAAAATAGCATCGCTAAGTATAACATTACAACGTTTGTTCAAACTCTCTTTATAAATTATATTTTTATATTAATAGCTCCTTAATGTGTCACTTTAGATTAGCTTTTACTAATAATAAGTATTAATATAGTTATCCTCTTCCCATTTGAAGTAAATTACTTTTGTCAACCATTGAAAAGAAAAAGTCTAATTATTTCATTGGAGAAACTCCTCATAGAGGACAATTGGCATCGATTATTAACTTGCGCCCAACGTGGTTTGCTTTAAGTTCCTTATAAAGAAAGTGCAAAAGTACCCAAAGAAAACTACAGTTACCACTTTCAAATACACGAAAAAATTATAATAACTATTATCTCAAAAGTAGAGTACGCGTACGCAAACAATAGCTTTAGTAGAACATTCACGTTCGCGTACGCAAAAAAAATATTAATAGAACACATTCGTGGTTGTGTGCGGAAAATTTAATAATTTGGTAACACACATAATTGTTATGAAAAAAAATGTTCGGGTTGGTTTTAGTTGTTTGTTTTTAATTTATGTACGAGAATTTTTTACATTGAGTGTACTTTTCTGAACTCAAATTTTTATTTAGTTGTTATACAATGCAGGTGTGTGTATTGTGTTTGTTTATTTATCGCTTTGTGTTATTTATTTTGTTTTGTAATAAAGATGTTTTGTAGAAACTTCTAGCTTTGAAAACAAACACAATAGGCCATTTCGTTTCACTTTCTTGCCCGCAATTATTTTTACACCTTTTTATGATTTTAATAAAGCATCTTTGTAACAATATTAAAAAACTGTAATAGAATAATATATGTACATGAAATATTTTAGGAAATTGATATTGGTGAAGATAGTAATTAATTTCTAATACAATATACTAGTATGCAATAAAAAAAATTATATTACAGTGTTTGCTTATTACAAATTATGGCATACAACTATAAACGCAAACTAAATATATTTTGATTGATTATTGGTGTGATAAAAATCGAAACCATTTATCGGGATACATTAAAGTATTTAAAATAACTTTTTTGAAATTTCTCTAATATACATATGTATGTGTATATATTTGCACATAATATATATATAATATATATATATATTATACACGGTGCGCTTAAGATATCTAAAAGCAATATCATTCTTCATTGCCATTACACTCGCCAGCTTTTTATATTACTCAGGTGTTGTGTTTTTAAACCTGCAATAAAAAAATTTATAGCATTTTATACCCACATTTTATTTAATTATAAACTTTTTTAACTACAAAAACAGTAATCGAAAAACTTTCCGCTTGTAAAAACGTAGCTACGATCGTGAAGCAGAATACATGCAATCGAACAACAATTTGAATTAATACGGGGAACGGAACGCAGAATACCAAAGTTGCCAAACTGTGAAATTTACGATCCGAATTGAAACGCAGGATAATGGTGTGTATTTTTAAATTCGGACACTGCTTGCATTAGGACCGGTTTAATGCCTATGGATGATCTCGAAGCTATTGGAATTGTTGCTGCATATTTAGAAAATGTACCTATACAAGTTAGAAAATGTTGTTTGTTTGAGATCAATATATCCACGTGGATAAGTTGGAAAAGGTGTAGGGTCATACTTTGGATTTTGAGGTCTCCTTTGGTATTAATTTCCTGGCAAATCTTGCAGTTTCTAATGATAATTCAAAGCATTTTTTTGATGTTTGGAAATAATGTTCATTTAAAATCTGTAGAAAATTTTCTTGAAGGGATTTATGAGCCCGGTTGTGTTCAGTATTTACGATTTCTAACTAGTCGTTTTTATTTGTGACATCCAAGACAATTTTCCCCGTGTTAATAAATTTTATGCCGAATTTCACCTAGCGTATGTAGATCGCAGTGAATAGCATTTACTGTTATTGTGCTAACACATTCTTTTAAATATTTAATTAGGATGTTTATACTACAATAATTTATACTCGTATTATGCCCTATATACTTTTGACACAATATCCTTCTCCATAAAAAGCTATGTTCACCTTTATTTATTATAAGTTGCACTTTAAATTGATTTACCGGAGATTTAGTAGTCATTAATAGTTGAAAATTTATAAATGTGTTGCCTTGACAAGGCGTCGGCTACAATATTATCCTTCCCTGGTTTGTAATGGAACTTGGGAGCAAATTCCTCTATAAAAGCACGCCATCGCTTTATCTTTGGAATTTTTATCTGATACAGCACCTGTCAACGGTTGGTGATCTGTGAATATATTAATTTTAGTTGTTCCATATAAATAATTTCTTAAGGAGCGCAAGGCTCGAACGATCTCCAATAATTCTATCTCATTTGTTGCATAGTTCTGCACTGTTGCTGATAGTGTACGAGATCTCATGGTTATGGGCCTGCCTTCCTGAGACAAAACAGCTCCAAGTGCGACTGAAGATGCGTCCGTTGTTAGGTCGAAATACTTTGAATAATTTGGATGCGCTAGGAAAAGATCTTCTGATGCCAATATGCCTTTCAGTTTTTCAAATGCTTGCAAACCTCAATATCCAGATTGATTTTCACATTCTTAGAGTGGTGTTTTCTGGTTTTCCAATTTTCACCCTGTAAGTACTTCGTTAACGGCTTAGCTATCTGGGCATAATCCCTAATGAACCTACGGCGATATCCAGATAATGCTATAAAGGACCGTAAATATTTTAAAGTTCTGGGGGTTTTATAATTTAAGGTATCCTGTAATTTAGATCTACAAGTTTTTATACCATTTTGGGTAACCATAAACCCCAAGTACTCAATTGTTTTTTGAAAAAACGTAGTAATATCTGCTGAGATGCGCATGCCTGCCTGAGATAATTTTGAAAGTATTCTATCGATGTGTTCTAAATGAGATTTTTCGTCTGATGAAAAAATTATTACATCATCAATGTACACGTGACAAATTTTGCCGATATCTTCCCTTAATATGTCAACAATCGCACGTTGAAATATAATTGGAGCATTTTTCAATCTAAATGGCATTCGGCAAAATTCGTACTTGCCATTATTTACTCCAAAGGCAGTTTTCTGTCCATCCTCTTCAGCTAAGACTATTTGATGGAAGCCTGATTTTAAATCGATTGTACTAAAACATTTGTTTTGCCTATATTGGCCAATATCACCGATATATCCAGTATAGGGTACCTCACGGGAATAGTATGATCGTTAATTTTTCGAAATTCAATAACCAATGTTTGTTTCTTTTATCCCTGATCATCCAGACCCTTTTTGTAAACAATGTGAGTTGGTGAATTATACCGCGAAATCGATGCTCTTATAATGCCATCATAAGCAAGGTTTTTATTTCACTATTTACGAATTCGGTGTCTGTCATTGGATATGGATAACTTCTTGTATAAATGGGATCTTGAGTAGTTATTCGAATTCTTTGGCACTGACACTTTTTGTTATTTTGTTTTTAATATAACAATGAATTAATTAAATATGTAGTTTTTGTTTAATTTTTATTTTTAACTTTCGTTTGTTGGTTTGGTTTGTTTTATAGATATGCAGTGCGGCCTTTGTTAGTATGTTCTTTTGCTTAACTAGATTTTTTTCTCTGTTTCCGTGTATAATATATATATATTATATATATATTATGTGCAAATATATACACATACATATGTATATTAGAGAAATTTCAAAAAAGTTATTTTAAATACTTTAATGTATCCCGATAAATGGTTTCGATTTTTATCACACCAATAATCAATCAAAATATATTTAGTTTGCGTTTATAGTTGTATTCCATAATTTGTAATAAGCAAACACTGTAATATAATTTTTTTTATTGCATACTAGTATATTGTATTAGAAATTAATTACTATCTTCACCAATATCAATTTCCTAAAATATTTCATGTACATATATTATTCTATTACAGTTTTTTAATATTGTTACAAAGATGCTTTATTAAAATCATAAAAAGGTGTAAAAATAATTGAGGGCAAGAAAGTGAAACGAAATGGCCTATTGTGTTTGTTTTCAAAGCTAGAAGTTTCTACAAAACATCTTTATTACAAAACAAAACAAATAACACAAAGCGATAAATAAACAAACACAATACACACACCTGCATTGTATAACAACTAAATAAAAATTTGAGTTCAGAAAAGTACACTCAATGTAAAAAATTCTCGTACATAAATTAAAAACAAACAACTAAAACCAACCCGAACATTTTTTTTCATAACAATTATGTGTGTTACCAAATTATTAAATTTTCCGCACACAACCACGAATGTGTTCTATTAATATTTTTTTTTGCGTACGCGTACGTGAATGTTCTACTAAAGCTATTGTTTGCGTACGCGTACTCTACTTTTGAGATAATAGTTATTATAATTTTTTCGTGTATTTGAAAGTGGTAACTGTAGTTTTCTTTGGGTACTTTTGCACTTTCTTTATAAGGAACTTAAACCAAACCACGTTGGGCGCAAGTTAATAATCGATGCCAATTGTCCTCTATGAGGAGTTTCTCCAATGAAATAATTAGACTTTTTCTTTTCAATGGTTGACAAAAGTAATTTACTTCAAATGGGAAGAGGATAACTATATTAATACTTAATATTAGTAAAAGCTAATCTAAAGTGACACATTAAGGAGATATTAATATAAAAATATAATTTATAAAGAGAGTTTGAACAAACGTTGTAATGTTATACTTAGCGATGCTATTTTTAATTCCTGAAACTTCGTCCACATTAAAGTGGATGGCAAACTACTCTATGAAGTGATAAGTTGGCACTTTTGGTTTTTGTGGGAAAGTTTTTTGTTAACAAGGTTTAAATATTTGTAGTGTTAACTTATGCATTTACATATATTTTTTTAATTTATTTCAAGTCTATGGAACATTCATTTCCTTACAGACGATGCTTAAATTAAATAGATAACAAACTTTAATGTAAAGTATTTTATACTAAAATTATAATTATATAAAAAGTACTAAAATAAACTTAGGTTAAAATTCTAAAAAGTTGCATTTTAAATTCAGTTTTTGTTGTGCAAAACTCTAAACCTTGAGTAGGGAAAGTGCCATTAATTAAGTTTATATAATTAAAAGCACGAGTGACTGTGCTATTTAAAGCATAATTTCTATTATGGAATTGAACGTTAAAAATGTGTTGACGACGCAGAATTCCAGGTGGAACATTAAAGCGAATCCGTGAAAGTAAATCCGGGCAGTCAATATTACTATTTATTATATCGTAAACAAATAAAGCTAATTGAAATCCACGCTTATATTCTAACGTTTGCAGGCCTAGCAATAAACATCTAGATTGTTATGATGGCATGGGCTCTTCAAACCGCATTGATGATAGAGCAAATTTTAAAAATATTCGCTGTGCTCTTTCAATGCGCGATGATTGACGTGCACAATATGGATTCCAAATAACTGCGGCATACTCTAACTGTGACCTAACGTAAGACATATATAACAACTTTATCGTATAAGGATCAATAATTTTATAGCAATTTCTTCTTATATATGCTAGTGCAGCATAAGCTTTAGGAACAATATAATCAATGTGTGAGTTAAATGACATGGTCGTGTCAAACATAACCCCAAGATATAACATAATTTTTTGTGATTTTATGACGTGATAATCAAGATAATAAACAGAAATAATAGGATTTCGCGCTCTAGAATAAGACATAAGAAAACATTTATTAAAATCTAAGTTTAAATAATTTTGCGAGCACCAGACAATAAGCTGATTTAAATCACTTTGAAGGGCTAGAGTATCGGCAATATTCGAAAGTTTTTTAAACACTTTCAAATCATCAGCATACAACAAAAAACTAGAGTAAGTGAAACATGTTGAGATATCGTTTATGAATAAGTTAAATAAAAGCGGACCTAAGATGCTACCTTGCGGTACACCAGAAGTCTGTATATATGTAAAAGACTCAGAACCTTCTACAACAACTTTATTTAATCTTTTATCTAAATATGATTTTATCCATTTGAGGAACTTCGAGTGGAATCCAATGGAATGTAATTTAGAAAGAAGAATATGATGTGAAACTTTGTCGAAGGCTTTGCTAAAATCAACATAAACTGCATCAACTTGATTTCCTTGCTCTAAATTAGAAATGCAAAATTCAGTAAAGACTGCCAAGTTAGTGGTAGTTGACCTACCAGAGTAGAACCCATGCTGATGTGGGGAAATTAAAGACTTTGTCAAAAAAGACAATTTCTTGAATACTATATGTTCAAGAATTTTAGATACACAAGATAACTTAGATATTGGCCGGTAAGATGTTATATCGTTTCTATTACCAACTTTGAAAACAGGCGTTACAGTAGCTTTCTTCCAATTATCAATAAAATTGCTCTCATTGAGTGACAAATTAAAAATAAAAGTTAATGCAAAAGTTATAGAAGATACACATTTTTTTTAATAAAAAGGAACATAATCCATCAGAGTCTGACTTGAAATTATTTTTTATTTCTAGAGATGCCATATAAACATAATTTTCCGACACTTCCAAGATACCAATATCTAACATACGAAAAGAGTTGGGGTATTTGGGTGTTTGGTTCAAAAACGGGCCAAAATTTTATTTAAAATATTTAGCAAACATATTGACTGTAGCTTGTCCTGCTACGGAAACATCGTCACCAAGGACCATATTTAAAGGAATGTCTGAAGCTTTCCTTCTTGACTTAACAAATGACCAAAAAGACTTAGGATTAGCATTAACATCAATTTCCTTTGAAAAATGTATTGCTTATACAGAAATTTATTAAAAAAATTAATTTCCCGTTGGTGATAGATAAATTTAACATGGCTGTCATAAGCACTACAGTTAGATTCAATAAAACGTTTGTGAAATTTATGGCGAAGATTTTTAAGCTTTTTAAGTCCTTTAGTGTACCATGGCAACTTGTACGGTTTCGCTTTTTTCTGAGGAATTTGTTCTTCACAAATATTCAAAAAGATTTCTAAAAACATTGTGTAACATACAGATGCAGATTGGCATGAAAATACACTACTCCAATCCACAACATCTAGTGAAGAGTTAAGCACATCAAAATTACATTTATTAAAGTTTAAAATCTTAACATCAGACATTTGAGATTTTTCAAAAAAATTATATGAATTAATCTCAACTACCAAGGCAGAATGATAAACATTAGATGGAGAAACTGGGAATAAACATTCGTACAATGAAAATTTACAATCATGTGGCACAAAAACTAAATCTAAAAAACGATTTAGTTTATTAGAGATTTTACAAATTTGTGATAAGTTTAAAGAAAACAGTCCATCTATAACATTTATTTCGTGTGGTTTATTCACATTTGTTGGTAAAAAACCTATATGATCACTAATCTGTGTCCATGACACATCAGTAAGATTAAAGTCCCCTAAGACACATAAATGAGAGTAAGACGACAATTCTTTTTCAACATTAATAATATTAGATATATGAGCTTCATATAATTCATCTAAGCGTTTTTGTGGAATATATGATACACATAAAAATAATAGAGTATTAAAACTATTTATAGATACAATTAGCTGATCAAGTAAACCATTTTTGTTATCAATGGTACATAAGTAAGACTTATATTTACACTTCACCGCAATTAACACTCCACCTCCTCTAGAGTAACCAGTAAGACTGGTATTTCTATCTTTGCGATAAATATTGTACAAGTTACTATCAAAAAATTCAGCATCCAAAAAATCACTATTAAGCCATGTTTCAGTAAGCATTATAACATCAAATTTACACTGTGATGAAAATTCACACATTTCTTTGGCTTTTGTTCGCATTCCAGATAAGTTTTGATAATATATTTTTAAATCTGTTTTTTTACAAGTTAGATGGGATTTTTTTGCGAATCTTTTTTTGGAAAATTTACAAAAGGGCGTAGCTTTATGTTAGTTGGCCAAAGTTGTGGATTGATTAATTTATTATAAAAACATGGAGATATACCCAGTTTAAAATTCACTTTTTTAAGGCTATTCAGGTCAGCATATTTTTTTATTAGCTTGTAGCATTCAATATGCTGTTTGCAAATATTAGCATTTTTTTCAACATAACTTATTATTTGCTCACTAGAGACTGTTGGCTTAAAAGACGACAGATGAATCCATTTTTTGCTAAAAACAACTTCAAGTTCATCAGAACTATTCACCCCAATTATTGTGGGTCCTTTTTTACGTCTACGACCATGAACATTGATCCAATCATGCATGTTAGGTTCGAACTTGTTAGTGTCAGCAGTTGATTCAACATCAGACGCAACTGTAGGCATCAGCGAAAAGGAACATGTTGGTGATGACAAGCCCGATTGACTATTCGCTTTGTTTGAATCGAAGTTGTCATGTTTTGTTGTGGCGTTTTGTTTCAAAGCAACAACATTGCTAATAATGTCTACTGCATCAGCACTCTTATTTGAATTGTTCTTTTGTAATTGTTCTATATTTCTTGTAGTAGCTTTTTCTTTATTTTTTGAAAAGTCAACGCCCTGTGGTTTTAACTCACAAGGTTTTTTTATTATTAAGAGAGTTGGTTATTAATTGCTTTAGCTCTTTTACTTCAAATGATAATGATGAGATGTGTGAAAGCAAATTAGATGAAACATTTAAGCAATCATTGCAATTAAAAACAATGTTTTTGTTGTTAAACACTTCATACTGTTTTTCATTAATATTAGCACATATTAAGTCGTATTTAGCTCTACAAATATGGCAAGCAATAAATTTATTTTTTAGCGAGTTAAAACGTTTCGCGCACAAAGTATTTGGCGGAGGATCCATTATAAACGTCTATGCGTGTCGATAGTTGACTATGATTTGAAAAAATGATTTAAAAATTTGCATGACCAATTATTTTTGATAGCTTAGTGAGAGTTGTCTTAAATGCTGCTTTTTATTTAGTGCAAGTACAAATGTTGCACTAATTGTGGAGTGAAGAATTTTTGCACTAAATCTGCATTTAGGGAAAGTGTAAAAATTTACAGTTTCACTAGATTTTTTAAGTGTTAGCGAAGATTTGCGGTTTATCACTAAGCTGCAAAAAATATAGTGCGATGCTTGTTTCAATAACTATTCCCAATTATGCACTAAACTATAATTCTACAAGTTACAATCACAAGTCTAATTTTAACAAGTGTTGATAAACTTTGTTTCATTAAAATTTTCATAACACTTGTAGCTTTTTTGACTTGTAAATAAAATTTTTAAAATTACAAGTTCTTGTATATATGTATTGTGATATTAACTTTTATATATATATATATATATATTATGTACAAATATATATACATATATATGTACATTAGAGAAATTTTAAAAAGTTATTTTAAATACTTTTGCAATTCTGGGTAATCTTATGTATCCCGATAATTTGTTTCGATTTTTATCACACCAATAATCAATCAAAACATATGTAGTTTGCGTTTACAGTTGTATACCATAATTTGTAATGAGCAAACAATGTAATAAATTTTTTTTATTGCATACTAGTATTTTGTATTAGAAATTAATTACTATCTTCACTAATATCAATTTCCTAAAATATTTCATGTACATAAATTATTCTATTACAGTTTTTTAATATTGTTACAAAGATGCTTTATTAAAATCATAAAAAGGTGTAAAAATAATTGAGGGCAAGAAAGTGAAACGAAATGGCCTATTGTGTTTGTTTTCAAAGCTAGAAGTTTCTACAAAACATCTTTATTACAAAACAAAAACAAATAACACAAAGCGATTAATATACAAACACACACACAACCATACACACACCTGCATTGTATAACAACTAAATAAAAATTTGAGTTCAGAAAAGTACACTCACTGTACAAAATTCTCGTACATAAATAAAAAACAAACAACTAAAACCAACCCGAACATTTTTTTCATAACAATTACTAAATTTTTAAATTTTCCGTACAGAACCACGAATGTGTTCTATTAATATTTTTGTTGTGTACGCGTACGTGAATGTTCCACTAAAGCTATTGTTTGCGTACGCGTACTCTACTTTTGGTACGCGTTCGGAAAAGTACATTGAAAAATAAAAATAACTTCCTGGTTGAAAAAAGAGTACAATGAAAAATAAAAATAACTTCGTGGTTGAAAAAAGAGTACATTGAAAAATAACTTTGTTGTTGAAAGAGTACATTGAAAAATAAAAATAACTTGGTGGTTGAAAAAAAGATCACGGAAAAATTAAAATTACGTCATGGTTGGAAAAAAACCACATGGAAAAATAAAAATAACTGCGTGTACGGACGGCAAAATAGTACATGTTATGATAGACCAAATGTAATAACATTTTTTATTGAAGATATTTTTTTGGTTAAAATTTAAGTATACCATTACAGATTGCTTTTGATTATTGGCAAGTAGTGGGGTTCCTTGTAAATTCAAGCGGGGGTCATAGAAATGGCTCATTAATAAAAATGTGCAATAAGTCGTGTTATATAAAGTAATAATTTGCTTATCTTTAACATTATTGAAATTATACCTAAGGAAGGAATTTTTCATAAAATAATGGAAGGGTATCGTAAAATAATTATTTTCATTTGTGTTTTTGTTTGTCCAATTGTTTTCCTGCTTTAAATTTGCATGTGTTATTTGTTGTTGTGGTTTTTCAAAACAGTAGATGTGCTTTGCTTACAATTTAGGTATGGGATGTTTAGTAGTGCATATGTTATTGTTTTATTACTATTTTCATTATAGTTTACCTTATTTTTTGTTGTTAAGCGGTAAATGCGTTTTGCTTATGTTTTAGGTATGGGATGTTTAGTTCTGAATTTTTTATTGTTTTATTACTTCTTCATTAATGGTATTGGTATTGGTACTAAGAACAAAACTATAGAATTCGTGGTATTGTTGGTAAAAACAAAATTTTCTTGTTAACTTTAATGCAAAAAATTTAGATCGTTTCTACCTTTTCCTCAAACATATGTATGTAAAATAAATATAAATGTTAAATATTCCAGAACAACAAATAATACATATAAGGATATAAACAATAAAGCAAATTTTTATTCATGTGCATTGTGAAAATATTTATTTTTTGTGACGTGTAAAAAGCAATGGAAAACAATAAACGAAAAAAGTTTTGTGTTATAAAACTCGTAACTTTTAATGAAGAAAACAATAAATTTACGTGTCTCGTTGAAACCTGCAAAAAAGAACTAAGTGCAAAAAATAATGCAAATCTTAAACGTCATTATAAATTACTACATAACATTGTTATTGATATAGAAGAGTCACTTCCATAGGCTATTGCAAAAAATACACTAATTAAATTACATACAACATTAAACAGAGAAGAATTCCTAAAATGTTGCATTGGACTAGTGTCAAAAAAATATACTGCTTCGTATTTTTGACGATAAAGATTTTTTTTTTATTATACAGCCCTACGAGGAAAAATATTCTCGGTGATACTAGTCAAAAATAAAAAGAGCTATAGCAAAGATAGTTGAAAACAAAATGGTTTGCTTAAAAATTGATGTCGCCAGTCACTAAGGCAAGCATATTTTGGGAGTAAACATACAATATATACGTGATTTTAAAATTTGTATAAACACCATAGGTAAGTTTCATTTCATAAAGATTCGTTTTGTACTTTTGTTCTTACTATAAATAAGTATTGCACACAAGTATGATTCAGTTAAATAAAAAACACCCAGCTCAATATTTGAAGGAGGAAATATTGAAATGTCTTGAGGAATATAACATCGACATAAAGCAAATTTATTCCAACACTACCGACAATGGCGCCAATGTAGTAAAAGCTTCAAAGCTTCATTGGTTCGTTGTGCCGTGCACACGATACAGCTAGCGCCATATGATGTTATCAGAACTTCGGAAACAGAAATTGAGGATGTGCGAGATATTGCTAAGAAGACCCAAACTATATTAAGAACAGAAAATCAAGATATAAGCCTACCATGCCTGGATAATGCGACTAGATGGAATTCTACATAAGACATGATTACTTCAATATTAGGTCTCAAAGAATATATTAATGAACTTGCCGACTCTACAAATATAGTTCTCAATTGGATATTTATAGTAAATTTAGCTACTGCAAAAAGAGCAATAACTTCTTGAACACAAAGCCTTTGTAGCTGCATTGTATTTAGACCCTCGCTTTTATTTTCAAGGAACGCCACTACTTATCAATGATCAAAAAGAAAGTGCAATGGTAGGCTTAAATTTTAACTAAAAAACAATAACAATAAAAAATGTTATTATGTTTTCAGGATCACGTAATAAAGACTTTTGAAATTATTAATAAATTATCGCATTCGACATCTTCTCAAGAAGAAAATGACATTTCATTTTACGAATGTTCTACTTCGTTAGATAATACTCCAACTACGTCAACTGCTGCACACTCTAAACTAGCACAATATGTTAACCTACTCCTAAATACATCGCATTTAACAACACAAAATCAAAACTATCACATAAAAACATTTTGTACTTGCTTTATGTGAAAAACAAATGCAACCCTTTGATATTAACGTATTGGAATATTGGAAACAAAATTTTCAACACAATTCAAAAATAGGCCAGCTTGTCGAAGTGGTACTTGCTGTACCTGCAACACAAGTATCTGTAGAACGTGCATTTAGTGCACTTAATTCAATCTTTACCAAGTTAAGATCTAAGCTATCTAAGAAGCCTATTTCCAATACTTATATTAATAACAAAATTAAACTTTAACTTGGTCGAATGCTCAAACCTTAAAATAGAAAACACTGAGGAAAATGAGTATAATTTTGTCCGAAATAGAGAAACTACTATATGCACATATTTTGTTTATAAAATAATTGATATAATAAATAATATAATTAATAAATGTAAATTAATTTATTTAACTAATTAAAACAATTATATAGTTTTGTTCTTTTTGGTGTTTTACCATCAATTAAGAAGTAATAAAACAATAAAAAATTCAGAACTAAACATCCCATACCTAAAACATAAGCAAAACGCATTTACCGTTTAACAACAACAAAAAATAACGCAAGCTACAATGAAGATAGTAATAAAACAATTAAAATTTCACAATTAAACATCCCCCTACCTAAAACATAAGCAAAACGCATTTGCCGCTTAACAACAAAAAATAAGGTAAACTATAATGAAGATAGTAATAAAACAATAACAAATGCACTACTAAACGTCCCATTCCTAAATTATAAGCAAAGCACATCTACTGTTTTGAAAAACCACAACAACAAATAACACATGCAAATTTAAAGCAGGAAAAAAACTGGACAAACAAAAAACCCAAATGAAAATAATTATTTTACGAGGGCTGCTATATATATTTCTGGCCTGGCAACACTGAGTGCTACCAAGTGCAATCTGACATTTCCATTGGAAAGTTTGTCATTTTTAAGCATAATCGTACTCAAAACGTTTTGACATACGACCATTTTTGTGTTGTTAACAGTGACTTGAAAAAATTAATATAGAAAAAAATGGAATTAACTCGTGAACATTTTCGTGCCATAATTTTTCACAAC
Source organism: Gymnosoma rotundatum (assembly GCA_916610165.2). Taxonomy (NCBI): domain Eukaryota; kingdom Metazoa; phylum Arthropoda; class Insecta; order Diptera; family Tachinidae; genus Gymnosoma; species Gymnosoma rotundatum. Next base: position 62,442,303 of record OU744339.1, read on the forward strand.
TTTCGACGTGGATTATCACGACAAGAGTGCATTGATGAATTTAAATCTTTGTATGGCGATGAAGCACCATCCTATAGCACTGTGAAAAATTGGTATAATGAATTTAATCGTGGCCGAAGCTCGCTCAAAGACGAATTCCGTGAAGGTCGTCCAAAAACGGCTGTTGTGCCAGGGAACATTGATGCCGTGTGTGAACTAAAATGCAAGATCGACATGCGACATACCGAGAGATAGAGACATCCTTGGACATTTCTTCCACCAGAATACATTCGATACTGCATGAACACCTGGCCGTAAAAAAAGTTTGTTCTCGTTGGATCCCGCACAATTTGAAAGTCGCTCAAAAAAAGGCTCGTGTCGATTGGTGCAAAGAAATGTTGCAAAACTACGATTGCGGTGCTTCAAAAGACGTTTATAAGATCGTCACAGGTGACGAATCATGGATCTATGCGTATGAGCCCGAAACGAAACAACAATCGACCGTGTGGGTCTTCAAATACGAGCAAAATCCAACGTTGTTCATGGAAGAAGCACTTCGAAGCAAATTGTCGCCTGTTTCTTCGGCAAAACTGGTCAAGTGGCGACTGTTCCGCTTGAGCAACGTAGGACGCTAATTTCTGAGTGGTACACTACAATTTGTTTGCCTGAAGTCATCGGAGAAATTCGAAAAACTAACAAGAGAAGACGAATCATTGTTCACCATGACAATGCGAGCTCTCTAGGGCTGCCGTTTTTGGTTATTTCTAACCAAAAGTGGTTATTTTTTTCTTTAATGTGGAGATGTGAATATTTTTCTCATTTTGGTTATTTTTTCTCCAAAATAATAATACACATGTACATATTTTTTATGTTATACTTTTTAAGCTTTTATATTCTTCAATTTTTCGAATTACTACGAAGACAACTGAAAATAAAACAGCTGTGACTAAAATCGCTAGTGCAGCCACCTGTTATGAATTCGCCTTAATTGCTAATCATTTTCTTATAATACTTTTCTTTTACTGTCAACAGCTTTTAATTTTGCTAAATGTGAAATTTCACTTCAAAATGCAATGATCTTTTAATAAGTAAATCTGTGGTCTTAAACTATTATACTGTGAACTGCAAGTTTTGTTATATGTATCCATTTTAAATGTTATTTAATAAAAATACTACATATTGAAATTTGGTTATTTTTTTTTCTCATTTGGTAACTTTTAAAGCAGATTTTGGTTGTAAAAATTTTTTGGTTGTGGCAGCACTGGAGCTCTCACACATCGGCTCAAACCAGAGCGTTTTTGACCGGCCAAAACGTCGAATTAATGGGTCATCCGCCGTACAGCCCTGACTTGGTACCTAATTTCTTCTTCTTGTTTCCGCACATCAAGACAAAATGCGTGGTCAACGATTTTCGTCGCCAGAAGAAGCTGTTGAAGTGTTCAAAAACCATGTTTTAGAGGTGTCTCAATCGGAGTGGAAAAAGTGCTTCGACAACTGGTTTGAGCGCATGCAAAAGTGTATAAATCGTGCTGGAGAATACTTTGAAAAACAATAAAACCATTTTTGATTATAAATATTCGCATTTTCACTATTAGGCCAGAAATATATAGAGCAGCCCTCGTATGATACCATTCCATTATTTTATGAAAAATTCCTTCCTTAGGTATGATAATGCAATAATAATAGTGCAATAATCTTAAAGATAAACAAATTATTACCCTTAATCCTTACTTTTTATAACACCACTTATTGCACATTTTTATTAATGAGACATTTCTATGACCCTCGATTGAGTTTACAAGGAACTCTGCTACATACCAATAATCAAAAGCAATCTGCAATGGTATACTTAAATTTTAACTAACAAAACTATCAATAAAAAATGTTATTACATTTGGTCTATCGTAACATGTGCTATTTTGCCGTCCGTACACGCAGTTATTTTAATTTTTCCGTGTTCTTTTTTTTCAACCACCAAGTTATTTTTATTTTTTGATGTACTCTTCTTTCAACCACGAAGTTATATTTAGTTTTCAATGTACTTTTTTTCACACATTCGTGGTTGTGTACGGGAAATTTAAAAATTTTGTAACACACATAATTGTTATGAAAAGAAAAATATGTACGGGTTGGTCTTGAACGAACATTGTGTGTACGATGAGTGTACTTTCTGAACTCTGATAAAAATACACAACATGAATTTTTAAATAATAATTAAAGGTTCTAGAAGTAAATAACAATGCTCACATAACGTGTCTGAGATAAAAATGGCAACGCAGCATTTTTTACTACGCAACAGATGAAGGTAGAAGTTCTCGAATATTCAAGAACGCCTAAAAATAGGGTATATAATAGCAACGCCAATACGTGCAGAATCATTCTGATTGTGAGCGTCATCTAGTTAAGATCTTGTGGTATAACAAGTAAAGCTGCCAGCGTGTATTAATAATCGCGAATAGTTAAATCGTCAAAAAATTGATTAAAGTGCAATTTAATTAAAACTCTAAAAGTTGTGTGTGTAAATATTTTGCAAATAAAGAACTAATAAATGAAATTTTTATAACCTAAATAAACGTAACAATACGATATGAAATATATTTTAGGACAAATTTGTAAGAAAAATTTTTCATAAAACATATTTCAAGAGATTTTATTTCTATGAATACGGCAGTAAATAAAAAATTATTTTTTAGAATAAAAGACAGAAGTTAGTTTAATTCGACTGCAGCGGCAAAATCAGCCGCCTTGCTGTCGTTAAAATAATCATTTTCATATAAACTAATGTTTTCTATATTTGACATTTTGCAGTCAGTAATTGCTGTCCCCAATTTGTTTAATGCTATAGTTTTCAAAGTACAGTTTCTTATTTCTTTATTTTATATAAGTGCAGATAAAAAATATACATACATATGTATTGTTACGTTCATTTAATTTACAAACGCCTAATATATTGAGGTCTTTTATTGCAAAATTATTACACACTACTTTTACAACTTTATTTAAATTAGACGATTTATTTAGACGATTATTTACCTATACGCGATTTATGCACCACAAAAATACACGATGGCAACTTAATTGTTTTTGTCACGGATAAAACTGTTATACTAGAAAATCTTCACTAACTACCATCCCTAAATTAGCGCGTAAAGCGCAAGATAGCTGTCAAAACTTCTCATGTACATATATAAAAATGTATGAAGCATCACTAAATAGCACGGCGCGATGTCATTTTTATGTAAAATTATATATATGTAAGTATGTTTAAAATAATAAATATTTCATGAGAATATCATGAAATATTTATATTTAAAGAAATCAAGCACGAATAAAGTAAATTAAATTTTAAAAGATTCCGAATAATAAATTTTCATATTGATATATTTGCATGTGCACTTTGCTGATTAATAAAAATTGTTTTCAATTTTTATTTTTATTTTTTCATTGAATCTTTCAAATACATATGAATGGTTCCCAATGGGATCCCTTATGTAGAAAAATGAAAGAAAAAATATAAATAGTTACTAAATCTTGCTGTGTTTTTGTATAGAACTTTTTTGAGTTGTTATTGTCTTCTGTCTTGTTGATTCAATGGAGTTCTCATTTAATCAATTTGGCTTTTGATATAAGACTTTCTGTTTTTTCTATACGAAATTTGGGTAAAATCCACTGATGAGCTATTTGAGCAGTAGTGAAATGGCCATATGGATATGCTTTCCCCGCAGTAATACATTTAATTTTTTAGTTTTGTTTAAAATATTTATATTTAAACGAATCAAGCACGAATAAAGTAAATTAAATTTTAAAAGATTCCCAATAATAAATTTTCATATTGATATATGTATGTAGAGCATCAAAATTTATTTTTTAATTTCTTAATTCTCTGTCACCCCAATATTTGCTTATTTGATTGGAGTAAGTTTAATAAACTCGATATATATAAATTATGAAGGATATTCAGATTCGGCATTGCTGAATATAGCACTCTTCCTTGTTTTACTTATTTTGTAGATATTTATGGCTTTGTGAAAAAAACACAATAGGCTATTTCGTTTCACTTTCTGGGTGATTATTATTATTATTATTATTTTTTATGATCTAAGTATAGCATCTTCGCAACAGTATGTTTATACATATTTGCCTATTGTGTAGCTTTAGATTATGTAAACTGATCTCTTTATGACTCTCTTTAATCAACACTCTTTATATGGTAGCTTTAAGATTTTATATAATATCATTATTCGTGAATAAAACAGTTGGTTATAAATACTACATAGTGTCAGGTGTGCGTGCCTAGTAAAAAGACAAAAGAATTGAACAAAAAAAAAGAAAAGAAAAAGAAAAACCACCAAATAAATGCAAGCAGTTCACAAAATCATTTTTAAGAAAGAATAAAAACGTAGTAAGCTGTGAAATATGGCAAACGACTCTGGACTAAATGCATCAAATGTGACTACTTGGCTAAGTCAACAATATACTTCAATTACTACATCAATAGCTCCAATAAATTTAAAGTCGTCCAATCTGGCAATAGAGTGGGCAAAATGGAAAACCCAATTTACAATTTTTTACGCGCTTCTAATTTAGAAGAACAAAATGATAAACATCTTGTGGCCTTACTTTTACACCACCTTGGTAATGAAACAATGGACATTTTTAATTCGTTTAATGTTGGTCTTGACTCTATTGACTATAAGAGTCTAGTTGCAAAATTTGATAACCATTTCCTACCAAAGGTTAATAAGGCATAGAACGACATAAATTTTTTACTAGAAAACAAGATAACGAAGAGTCACTCGAAGAGTATATGACATCGTTAAAAAATCTTAGCCACATCTGTGATTTCGGTACTTTAAAGGATGAATTAATTCGAGACATTTTTTATGTGGATTATCGTCAAAATACATGCATATTAAAAAAAGACTATTGAGTGAAGGTGTTATTTCTCTAACTAAAGCTATGGAAATCGCTAAAATAATGTCAATGGCTAAAGAAAATTTAAATCAAATCAACGAAGTCAATAATAATTTTATAGGAGCTTTACATTATCAAAATAAAAACACTTCAACGGCCAGCACAGTCAAGCCAAATTATAATTATTCGTCAGTAAAATCATCGTCAAATTCAACACGTGGTTACCAGCGAAACTCGGCATCAAACATAAATTCTAAAGATTATTGCAGTCGTTGCGGTCAGCAGCACAGTAACCGTTGCCCAACAGTTGGTGTAATATGTTATGTATGTCAAAAACCGAATCATTTCGCTAAAATGTGTCGCAAACAACAACCACAACAAACAGCAAGTAAATTTATAAAGCAAATCAATGCGGAAAATGAAGAAGAAGGCAAAGAAGAGGATCTTTTCATAGGAATTTTACATACCTAAAATAAAAATAAGTATAACGAAAATAGTGTAAAAAAGAAAGTAGAAACTGTACATAACGAAATATGTGAGTGGAACATTGAAACTACAGTTAATGAAAAAAAAAAAAAATTCTCTTTCAAAATGACACTGGAGCGCAGGCCAATATATTGTCGGTACACACTGCAAATTGCTTGAATCTTAATGTTTGTGATTATGTACATGTTACTAAAACAAATATTTTGACCTTCAGCGGCGAAAAATTGCCTATCATTGGCAGTGTTAATTTGAAAGTGAATTTTAAAAACAAAGAATATGAATTACAATTTTTTATTATAAATATGAAATGTAAAAATATATTTGGTTTAAATGCAGCTATGAAAATGTATATTGTTCAGTACATAAATGCCTTATTTGTGGATAAAATTTTTATAAATTAAAATAAGTTTTTTCAGGGTTAGGAGAATTGAAGAATAAATGTGAGCTTAGTGTTAAGCCAGAAATTACTCCCGTCATTGATCCGCCTAGAAAAGTACCATTTAGTTTGCATAATGAATTGAAGAAAGAATTAAATAGAATGGAAAGTATGAATGTTGTTGTTAAAATAAATGAGCCTACTGAGTGGGTCAGTTCTTTAGTCATAGTAAAGAAACCAAACGACAATTTGCGGTTATGTTTGGACCCAAGAAATTTAAACAAAGCGATAATGAATCCACATTGTCCATTCCCAAACGTTGATAATTGCAAAGCGCAATTAAGTGGTTCCAAATATTTCAGCTCATTAGACGCCAACTGTGGATTTTGGATGATTCCGTTGACAGAAAAATCATCTAAGTTATGTATATTTAATACGCCATTCGGGCGATTTAGATTTTTAAGATTGCCATTTGGAGTTAGCGCTGCTCCTGAAATTTTTCATAGTGAAATGATTAAACTTTTTGGTGATATTGAGGGCCTCATTATTTATATAGATAATTTTTTAATTCACTCTCCTAGAGTCGATGGGCATGACAAAATTTTAAAAGAAGTATTAGATAGGGAAAACAAGCTGGTCTGAAGTTTAATAAAGAGAAATCGAAATTTTGTAAAAATGAAATAAAGTTCATAGGACATATATTTAGTGCCAATGGAGTCAAGGCTGATCCCGAAAAAATTAAATCTATCATGGACATGCCAACTCCTAAATGCATTTCTGATTTGCAACGCTTTCTTGGTATGGTAAATTATTTAGGTGCATATATTAACAATTTTTCCTCGAAAAATAAACATTTGCGTGACTTCTTAAAACATAAAGTAGATTGGCAATGGAATGAAGTTTATAGTAAAGAATTCGAGAATTTAAAATATGATCCTGTTTTAACATATTTTGACCCAAATAAACCTCTTACACTTTCAGTTGATGCATCAAAGTTCGCTGTTGGTGCTACGATTCTACATGAAAAAAATCCTATTGCCTACGCTTCTTCTTCACTTACAGATCCGCAAAGAAATTATGCCCAAATCGAAAAAGAACTTTTTGCTATCGTGTTTGGTTGTATTAAATTTTTGGTCTAAAAGTCAAAGTTGATACTGATCACAAACCACTTGTGACACTATTTACAAAGCCATTATATAATATTCCCGCCAGGCTACAAAGATTTATGCTACGCCTTCAGTGATATGACCTAGAGGTCCAATATAAGCCAGGAAAATACCTATTCATGGCAGACACTCTTTCTAGAGCGCCACTTAGGGATAATGCATTAAAGGAAATTGACAAAGATTTGACACTACATTGTGATTTACTGATGAAGGAAATACGCTTGTCTGACTCTCTTCTTATTGAAATCAAAGAAAACTTAGCAAATGATGAACCACTTCAGAAAGTGATTTCGTATGTACAGAATGGATGGCCTTGCAATAAGAAATCTGTCGATAAACTGGCAATGCCTTTCTATAATATTAAAGATGAGTTAACTGTGGTTAACCAAATTCTTTAAAAAACAATCGTATAACTATACCAAGTAATTTACGTCGCAAGATAATTAATAGTCTGCATGAACGGCACATGGGTATACAACGTTGTCAGAACTTAGCAAAAAGTACTGTTTATTGGCCAGTTGTGAAATTTGTGCCAAATATAAAAATTCCAACAGAAGACAGGAACTGCTTCCTCATGAGTTTATAGATTTGCCGTGAAATAAAGTGGCATCTGATATATTTGAGTTTAACAAAAAACAGAACCTTTTGGTTGTCGATTTTACACGAAGTATATTGAAATCGATATTTTAAATGCAGGTTACTGTAGTAAACAAGTTGTGACAAAATTGGAGTCTATTTTTGCTAGACATGGTATTCCAAAAACTTTTGTATCTGATAATGGCCCTCCGTATAACTAAAAAGAGTTCAAACAGTTTTGCAATAATTGGTCCATTGAACACATAACTTCCAGTCCACACTTTTCACGATCAAACTATAAAAAAATTATTAGCCAAATGTCAGCAGACGAATTCAGAATATTACGAGGGCTGCTATATATATTTCTTGCCTGGCAACACTGAGTGCAATCTGACATTTCCATTGGAAAGTTTGTCATTTTTAAGCATAACTCGTGAACATTTTCGTGCCATCATTTTTCACAAATTTCGACATGGATTATCACGACAAGAGTGCATTGATGAACTTAAATCTTTGTATGGCGATGAAGCACGATCCTATATCACTTGGTATAATGAATTTAATCGTGGCCGCAGCTCGCTCAAAGACGAATTCCGTGAAGGTCGTCCGAAAACGGCTGTTGTGCCAGAGAACATTGATGCCGTGCGTGAACTCATAATGCAAGCTCGACATGCGACATACCGAGAGATAGAGACATCCTTGGACATTTCTTCCACCAGCATACATTCGATACTGCATGAACACCTGGCCGTAAAAAAGGTTTGCTCTCGTTGGATCCCGCACAATTTGAAAGTCGCTCAAAAAAGGCTCGTGTCGATTGTTGCAAAGAAATGTTGCAAAAATACGATCGCGGCGCTTCAAAAGACGTTTATAAGATCGTCACAGGTGACGAATCATGGATCTATGCGTATGACCCCGAAACGAAACAACAATCGACCGTGTGGGTCTTCAAAGACAAGCAAAATCCAACGAAAGTTGTTCGTGGAAGAAGCACTTCGAAGCAAATGGTCGCCTGTTTCTTCGGCAAAACTGGTCATGTGGCGACTGTTCCGCTTGAGCAACGTATGACGGTCACTTCTGAGTGGTACACTATAATTTGTTTGCCTGAAGTCATCGGAGAAATTCGAAAAACCAACAAGAGAAGACGAATCATTGTTCACCATGACAATGCGAGCTCTCATACATCGTCCCAAACCAGAGCGTTTTTGACCGGCCAAAACGTCGAATTAATGGGTCATCCGCCGTACAGCCCTGACTTGGCACCTAATGACTTCTTCTTGTGTCCGCATATCAAGAAAAAAATGCGTGGTCAACGATTTTCGTCGCCAGAAGAAGCTGCTGAAGTGTTCAAAAACCAATTTTCGTTGGATTTTGCACGTGTTTGAAGACCCATACGGTCGATTGTTGTTTCGTTTCGGGCTCATACGCATAGATCCATTATCCGTCACCTGTGACGATCTTATAAACGTCTTTTGAAGCACCGCAATCGTATTTTTGCAACATTTCTTTGCACCAATCGACACGAGCCTTTTTTTGAGCGACTTTCAAATTGTGCGGGATTAAACGAGAACAAACCTTTTTTACAGCCAGGTGTTCATGCAGTATCGAATGTATGCTGGTGGAAGAAATGTCCAAGGATGTCTCTATCTCTCGGAATGTCGCATGTCGATCTTGCATTATGAGTTCACGCACGGCATCAATGTTCTCTGGCACAACAGCCGTTGATGGACGACCTTCACGGAATTCGTCTGGAGCGAGCTTCGGCCACGATTAAATTCATTATACCAATTTTTCACAGTGCTATAGGATGGTGCTTCATCGCCATACAAAGATTTAAGTTCATCAACGCACTCTTGTCGTGATAATCCACGTCGAAAATTGTGAAAAATGATGGCACGAAAATGTTCACGAGTTAATTCCATTTTTTTCTATATTAATTTTTTCAAGTCACTGTTAACAACACAAATAATGGTCGTACGTCAAAACGTTTTGAGTACGATTATGCTTAAAAATGACAAACTTTCCAATGGAAATATCAGATTGCACTTGGTAGCACTCAGTGTTGCCAGGCCAGAAATATATATAGCAGCCCTCGTAATAAGCCCAGATAATAGTCCTCATAAAAAACAGCATGAAAGCTCACTTAAAAGTCCTATAGTAAATCAAAGTTTCAATAATGCAGAAAATAAAAATCAAGTGACATATGTTACTCAAAGAGGAAAACAGTTACAGTGCCTAAGAGACTTAATTATGAACATTAAACTTTTTAAACATTAATAAGTATGTAAGTTAAAAAAAAAAAAGATGTGAGCTTTAGATTATCTAAACTGATCTCTTTATGACTCTCTTTAATTAACAATCTTTATGTGGTAGCTTTAAGACTTAAGTGTGTTCATTTACTTTACTAGTAAAAATTTGCAACGGGAGAGCAACAAGAAATTTTCCAAAATTACTCTCAAAAATGTGAAAAATAAAATGAACACTTTACTAGCTAAAATTTGCAAGTTAAAATAGTGTTGTAATGTATAGGTACATATGAGTACTCAATAACTACCCCTATATTTTTTGGAAAAATTATACATATATATATATATATTATAAAAATTATGTGATTATGGTCATTTATATTCAACGTTGTCGTGACTGGCGGTTTTCGAGTACGGCTTGTTATAGAATAATGAAAAGTTTTGCAATTTTATTTAAACTAGTACCTGATGTAGTCGAAATACGCTATATACGATAAAGGTGATTAACTACTTTTTAATAAAATTAATAAATAAAATAACTATTTTTAATTAGTTTATACGTTATAACAGCCTGCCTACACATAGAATTTTTACTTCAAATATCGGAAATAACGACAGAATAAGGTCGCAGAAATGTTTATTTCCAACTTTGTGATTTATTTTCTAAGCGATTTTCATAAAATGGTGTTTTTAATGCGTGGTAGAATAAGCATGCGTTAATAGATATTATTATTCTGACACCTTTTTTTTTTTTTTTTTTTTTAAAGAGAAGTAGCACTTCAGGCATCAATAAATACCTACTTAGTTCGCAACCGTACTACATTCTTTTAGGAAAGGGATAGACGAGAGAGAAGAAAGGTGGTGAAAGGAGATAGATATAGACATTTTATTAATTAATAATTTCTCCGTTAAACTTTCGTGTTTTGTAAATTTCCATGTTTTCAAGAATGTCTAGTCTTCGTCCTTTTTACTTGGGTGTAATACTGTCATACATTCATATATTTCCCTTGGTTCGTGTCCATGTGTGTTAAGGTGTATTGCGAAATTAGAATCTTACCTTTTCCTTTTGTATGATCGTATGTGTTCTGTAAACTTTGTTTTAAATGTTCGTCCAGTTTCACCTGTAGCATAAATGTGCAGTAAAGTATGATGCGCGCAACTAAAAAGTCGACACTTTGACGATTTACATTTAGTAACTGTGTGTCCTTTTTTTAAGCAATTGATACATACAGGAACGCCTTTGACAAAGTCGAATCTCTGCTGTATAGGCACAGTAGTAAAAGAAGGACCATTTGATAATAATGCTGTGTCGATTTACAAAATAGGCATTTCGAATTTTGTTGGTTTTGGTGATTACGAGGGCTGCTCTATATATTTCTGGCATAATAGTGAAAATGCGTATATTTATAATCAAAAATGGTTTTATTGTTTTTCAAAGTATTTTCCAGCATGCGCTCAAACCAGTTGTCGAAGCACTTTTTCCACTCCGATTGAGACACCTCTAAAACATGGTTTTTGTATACTTCAACAGCTTCTTCTGGCGACGAAAATCGTTGACCACGCATTTTTTTCTTCATGTGCGGAAACAAGAAGAAGTCATTAGGTGCCAAGTCAGGACTATACGGATGACCCATTAATTCGACGTTTTGGCCGGTAAAAAACGATCTGGTTTAAGCCGATGTGTGAGAGCTCTCATTGTCATGGTGAACAATGATTCGTCTTCTCTTGTTGGTTTTTCGAATTTCTCCGATGACTTCAGGCAAACAAATTGTAGTGTACCACTCACAAGTGACCGTCCTACGTTGCTCAAGCGGAACAGTCGACACATGACCAGTTTTGCCGAAGAAACAGGCGACCATTTGCTTCGAAGTCCTTCTTCCACGAACAACTTTCGTTGGATTTTGCTTGTCTTTGAAGACCCACACGGTCGATTGTTGTTTCGTTTCGGGGTCATACGCATAGATCCATGATTCGTCACCTGTGACGATCTTATAAACGTCTTTTGAAGCGCCGCGATCGTATTTTTGCAACATTTCTTTGCAACAATCGACACGAGCCTTTTTTGAGCGACTTTCAAATTGTGCGGGATCCAACGAGAGCAAACCTTTTTTACGGCCAGGTGTTCATGCAGTATCGAATGTATGCTGGTGGAAGAAATGTCCAAGGATGTCTCTATCTCTCGGTATGTCGCATGTCGAGCTTGCATTATGAGTTCACGCACGGCATCAATGTTCTCTGGCACAACAGCCGTTTTTGGACGACCATCACGGAATTCGTCTTTGATCGAGCTTCGGCCACGATTAAATTAATTATACCAATTTTTCATTGCTATAGGATGGTGCTTCATCGCCATACAAAGATTTAAGTTCATCAATGCACTCTTGTCGTGATAATCCATGTCGAAATTTGTGAAAAATGATGGCACGAAAATGTTCACGAGTTATGCTTAAAAATGACAAACTTTCCAATGGAAATGTCAGATTGCACTTGGCAGCACTCAGTGTTGCCAGGCCAGAAATATATATAGCAGCCCTCGTAATAATCTGAATTCGTTTGCTGACATCGACATGCGGATCTTGCATTATGAGTTCACGCACGGCATCAATGTTCTCTGGCACAACAGCCGTTTTTGGACGACCTTCACGGAATTCATCTTTGAGCGAGCTTCGGCCTCGATTAAAATCATTATACCAATTTTTCACAGTGCTATAGGATGGTGCTTCATCGCCATACAAAGATTTAAGTTCATCAACGCACTTCTGTCGTGATAATCCACGTCGAAAGTCGTGAAAAATTATGGCACGAAAATGTTCACGAGTTAATTCCATTTTTTTTATATTAATTTTTTCAAGTCACTGTTAACAACACAAATAATGGTCGTACGTCAAAACGTTTTGAGTACGATTATGCTTAAAAATGACAAACTTTCCAATGGAAATAACTGATTGCACTTGGCAGCACTCAGTGTTGCCAGGCCAGAAATATATATATATCAGCCCTCGTATCAGTTTGGCAAGAAAACGACGAAAGATTTCCTTCTATTGGGTGTGTCAGGTTTTTTTTAATTAATGTTAGCATTAGGCTTAGCTCTTGAACACGAAGCTTCTTTAGCTGAAATATGTTGATATCGTTTATTGAAGGCTGCCTCGCAATCACTCCATAAGGACAACTTTTGATAATCAAGTAGTTTTTTCCACTTTGATCTGGTGATTAGATCCACTTTTGTCATTACCAAATGTATTAGAATGGCCTTCGTAATTGCCTTATCATCACCAATTGATGATAGTGAATCGTAAATGGCAGACACAATGCCCATCATGCTACTCAAAGCGCTCGATGAAGCCTTTGAAACTTTAGGCCCTTTGGGGCAATTCTCTTCAGTGACTTGAAAAGCCTTGACGGTACTCAGAGCTTCGTCAGATAAACAGGAAAGTAAATGATTAAATTTCTCTATATTTGTGAGAAAAATATCGTGGTGTACCAAACTTTCAAACAAGCTTATAAAATGTTTGTACTCAGAGTACTTGCCGCTAAATTTTGGCAGCTTCATTAGTGGAAGACTACTGCGATGGGATGAACATCCAACACACATTAACCTTCGACTTCAGGTCTTCCATCATTTTCTGTATCTAGAATATCAATTTCTGACTGAAAAGTCATTGTTTGGTCAATATAAGAATTAAGAATTTCAAAGCGGCATTCTAATTCGATTGCATTGAAAGAAATAGTTTTCTCTCGAAGTGATCGCCGAATCCTGTCAATATTGTTTAATACCTTATTTTTCTGTTGTACTACCAGTTCCAAACTATTTGACTTGCCAGATTTCTTACTGCTTTGCCTTTTTGTTTATTTATTTCTATTAGTATTTTGTAATGTGATTTTCTGAACTATTTATGTAACTATTTATGTAAATAAATACTAATAAGAAACTACATTAAGACGCAATGTGAGTTGAAAAGGAGAATTTTTGATCGTCATTGTCTAACGTTAATGCTCCGCTTTTGCAATAGTTTCCAAAATATAATAATAATAATAATAATAATAAACAGCCGCGAAAAAAGGGGTTAAATATATTTTTTAAAGAAAACAAATTTAAGCAATTTTTATTTTCATTGCAATAAAATATCAGAAGCTTTAGAAAAGTAATTTAATAAATTATGTGTTAATTTAAATTTAGTTGCAAATATATATTTGAACTAATTGAATTATTTTCCTGCTTAGTGTAAATTACCGAGTAGCTACCTACTCATAATATTTACAACACTAAGATTAACAGCTGGTCTGTGAAAATTAAAGAAAAAATTTCAATTCACTTTCATTAGACATCTTATTTTGCTTATGTTGTTCCTATAATACACAAGAATAAATTTATCTTTTTAATACTTTTAATCGTTTTAAAATTAACATTTACTTACAATTTCTTAAATTTTTAAAAATATTTTCATTTTAAACTTAATTTTGAAATATTTTTTTGTAAACACAAACGCAAAACAGCTGTTTGAATAATTATTGCAATTAAAAATTTTACTTGTAAAAACTTGCAAGAATTTGTCTGTCTTTCAATTTTTTACGCTCTTTCGAAGCTCTCTCGTTGCAATTTTTTTGGGTTAATGAACGCTTTCTAGTAACAATTGTTACAAATTTGTACAAATTTTTAGTAAATGAACACACCTTTTATGTAATATCATTATTCGTGAATAAAACAGTTGGTTATAAATACTACATTGCCATTGTTAGCTGTTTAAATAAAAAAGCTTGTAATTTAAATCAAACTGTAAATATACAAAATTTTGATTGGGCCAATTTAAATGTTAGGTTATCATTTACAGCCAAACGCATTTGTTTAGAACTTACATAGCATATTTTTTTATTGCAAATCGGTAGTTAAGGACGAATAATTTAGGTGTTTAAAATGAAGTAAAATAATTATATTAAAGCGGTAAATTTACTTACATCTCTTGGTTCAACTTCGGTCCCAAAGACACTAACAAATTTTGCTAAATGCTCAAAATGACGGGTCATTTCGGTAGCTAAAATCATGTCAATAATTGTGCTTCGTGCCAATTTAAAAGTATCTTTGTCCAAGTTCTTAAAAATATTGACGTTATCATTAGCTGTGAAAAAAATTAATAAAATATATATGTACATACTTATTTATTGAGTTAAAGACTTTTAAGCGATAATACCTAATGAAAGTCTAAATGTAGTTGATGCATGATGTGACTCGAGTACGGTTAAATCGTTATACAATACAGCCAACGGACTATTAGAGTTACAAAGAAATGCAGATGAACGTCCAGGGTGATCAACATCATGTGCAACAGCAGCAATTAGTGCTGTAGCCTCGTCCAAACGATCCATAACTAGGTCCTTAGCAGCCAGTTGTGTTATGAAAACTCCAGTTGCCTATTATTACGAAAGTATAGCAAATATTACACGAATAGTATGTTCAATTCAGAAGCTCAGTCGTATGTGTTATCGTTAAAAAAAAAAACATTCGATTATGTGCTTGCGAACAGAAAATTTGTTGTGTCCTTATTTTATCATATTTTCAAAATGTCAAAAATTAAAAATATCAATTCAATCTGCATAGTAATTTAAATTTGAGTAAATTATTTAAAACATTTCGTATTACCAAATAAAAAAAAAGAAAAGTGAAAAAAGAAAATTAATTAACGCCTTATGCGAGCAATATAGTTGTGATATGTTGATGGTAGATTTAAGTAAGTGTATCTTAATTTTCTTTATATTTTAATTGTAAATTCAGTTTTTTTATGTGATGAAGCAGACGAAATTGCAGAAAACTTCAGAATAAGTATCGTTCAACTTTTCCCAAACCGCAGAAGTGTTCACCTTGGAATACAAAAATCCTCACTGTGTGCTTACAATATTTTGGCAACAACAGGTTCAGTGAAATGGTCCGATTAAGTTCGAACAAATTTGACCAAATTTACGAGCTTATCAAAAATGATGAAGTTTCTCATACAAAATGTGAAAAGCTATAGCTTCCAATTGAAATCCAGCTGAAAATTGCTCCCCATAGGCTGTGAAATAAGACTAGCCGAAGCGCCTTGTAAGTGTCACGAGCTTTACTTTTCGCGTAAGCGCCAATACGCTGTTAAAATGAAGGCTGTATGTGAATATAAGCTAAGAATAAGGCAAGTGATGATTGGATACCACGGAACTGTTCACGACGCCAAAATTTTTTCTAATTGCCCCCTTGCCAAGTATCCTCGTCGTTATTTATGCGATGGACAATGGCTTGCTGGAAAGAAATTTTTTTATCACACTATACAGAAAAAATAGTTCTGAACACTAAAGAGAAATAAGGGAGAATTTCAATAAGTACTTTTCCAAATACCGTGTTAAAATCGAGAACTTCTTCGGTCTTCTTAAAGAAAAATTCAGCAGTTTAAGGAGTTTAGGTTTAGGTTGATAAATGAAGAAAATAAACGGGAATGTAATGATTGGACAATGGTTTGTTGTACTCTGCACAATATCACAATATATATTTACGTTTATTTAAATTATAAACGTTTAATTTATGAGTTCTTTATTTGCAAAATAAATAAACACACAACTTTTAGAGTTTTAATTAAATTACACCTTTTTTAACCAATTATTTGACGATTTAACTATTCGCGATTAATAACACTGTACAACACACCAAAAAATTACAAGGTCCGGGCTATAAATTCTGATAGAGGAGACAAAAAAAAGTTATACGTGTATCAGCGTTTTGAAAGTTTACATCTGGATTTCATTTGAGAGGGGGTTAAAGTTTCGCAGCTCTGGCACATTCTTATTCTTAAACGGCATAAGAAACCATGTGACCCTTACATATTAGGTAAAGAATGTGTTCAGCAAATTTATGTAAAATGTTACGGAGAACATTCTTGTAGAAATGTTAACCCTCTAACTCGTCAAGATATGGGTCTTTTTTGTCCTTCTTTTAAAAAAGAGCAAAAAACACCATTAAAACAGAGTTTTAGAGGCTTAAAATGTTCCACAAAAATGTTACCCGTTAAATTTTACTATAAGTCCCTCAATACACCAAAAAGAAAAATTCAACCATAAAGTCAGAAATAAGACGCAACAAAAGAGAGCTTAGGGTTAATTTCGCATTTATTAAGAATTTTGTTTTAAAGCAAATTTGGATAGCATTAATTACATTTTTTTTAGCTCTAGGCAATTCCACTTCATTATCATACAATGTCCAGCATATTTCAGCGATAAGCGAATGAATGCTTTTACATTTATCTTACGAAAATTTTTATTACTTACTGCCTTTTTATATACCTTTTATTACGTGTGAAAAGGGATAATAATTGTGGTTTTAAAAAATCTGTTTTAGAAAAAACCAATTCGAGAATGTCCATAGACCAAAAAAAGCAGGTAAATATAAAAAAAAAAATTCAATTGAAAATTAAAAGGAAAATGTTTCATTTAGAATAACAAATTTGAAAAAGCAATTAAATTGTATGATAAATCAGGGGTGGAATCGTTACATCCGTGTTCGTATCGACAATCGTACGAAAAAAAAATACGTGATACGTTAATCGTATGAACTAAATGGCATTATGACATACGATTGTAAACGGATCGTAATTTTTTTAATGAGTCACAATAGTTTTGAAATAAAAATATTCTAAAGCTAAAGAAAGAGTATTCAGGCTGGTCAGTTTTTCAAATTTTGTTGTTTCCAAAGGTCAAAACCGATTTTTTGCCTATAGCGCTCGATTCAAGGACTGCTGCTTCAATTAACACTTCTTCACTTGGCACCAGCAGCTTTTCTTCATAAAGGCTTCCTTCATTCTGGTTTTTAAATTAAAAAAAAACTTTTTTCTTTGCTTGATACCTATTTTTGATCAGCCAAAATTATAAATATAAATATTTTCTTGCAAAAATATAAATTGCGAATTTCCTACTTTAAAATTATAACATCATTAACTGGTGGTGCTAGTGCGTTCATACACTTGGAAAGCTCATGCCATAGTCTGTTAGCATTAGATTTTAATATGCCCAATTAGGAAGCATGTTTTTTGCCAAATTTTTGTGTTCATTCATGAATCTTAGATTTAACTTATTGTAATTATAACTTTATCATAAACTAAAATTAAATTTGTTTAATTCGCACTTTTTTTTAGCGAATTTGTTGCATTTTTCATCTTATTCGAACTAAGTTTTGTTAACGTATGACAGTTCGTAAAAAATGTACGTTCAGGTATACGATAACGTATGTTATAATCTGCGTTATTGTTAATTACCATCCGTTAACGTATGTCATAATCCGAAAAACGTATTTTTACGATACGTGTTGTACGTTCACGGATGTAACGATTCTACCCCAGGTCAATTTGGATGCACAAAATAATGTAATTAGTAATTGTGGTTGTTAAAATTCCACAAATTTGGGAATGTCCCTAAACAAAACCAGGTACTAGAATAACAAACTGTTAAACCATTTTTACAAGTCATATTTTAAATACTTGAAAAAGCTTTAAAATATTTTCTATAAATTATTTAAGTGTTCCATCAACGGGGCCATTCCTTCCATGATTAGCAACTAGAACGATTAACGATGGTGTTAACCATATTCAGCAAAGGCTTATTTTACTAACAAATTAGTAACGATAATTTCTACATACAATTTACATTTAAAACAAAAACCAAAAAAATTTGTTTTCAGTTCCCGTTTTGGATATAAATTATGTGAAGAATACTTAATTCTATGAAGTAGTGGTCCTAGGTATTTATTATATGAGTATTCCCCTTGAATCTGTATTTTTTATAATCGTAAAATAATTGTTTTCAGCCAGAATAATGATAAAACAACACCTTATTGAGGCCATAAATACATTTTCAATTACTTCGCAAAATTATTTCTCCCCTTAAAGATTGTAAATAACAAGTAAGAGCGCTATATTCGGCTATGCCGAATCTTATATACCCTTCACCATATAGTATATGTAAATCTAGTTCAGTGAAGTAATTCCAATAAAAAAGCAATTATTGGGGTGACAGAGATTAAAAAAAAAATTGGTACTGCATATATATTATTTTACATAAAAATTTCATCAGCTCTTAATGCTATTTCCTTAAAGATCTTTTCAAAAGCTTTAAAATGATATCCATATTGATATTTAAAAAAATTGGAAAATTTTTAAGCTCCGTACCTCGGAAGATATGGGCGAGCTCCAATTTTTTCACTTGATGTTTTTTTTTCTTATTTTTAAAAATGCAGTTTGGTATTCCTATGCGGTGGTTAGATCCAGGTGAACATAATGACGCTACGTGCTATGTGTGCCAAATTATTTCCATATTAAAATTGAATAGATATTGGCGAAATAGTTTTGTATACAAAACTGTGCCATCAGCCATGCTGCCATTTCCGCATTCTGACGAACTCCCAGTACCTGTGCTACAACTTCGAAGTCCTAGTCATTATGTTGATGAAACCATCGCTGAAACAGGAACCTTTTATTGCGTTCATATGTCAACAAAAATTCATTTTTTAAATTAAATTCATTGTTCACAAGGGCGTCTACCACTGTTTTAGATTCTTGGTTTGGAATGGCATACACTTCGGGCCATTTGCTAAAATAATCCATTGCCACTAGTACATATCGGTTTCCAGCATCACTGACAGGGAATGGACCTGTGATATCAATAGCTATCCGCACAAAGGGAGCACCTGCGTTGTACTGTTGAAGTTTGCCACGACTTTTTCTTACAGGACCCTTGGCCTTTATACACTCTTCGCAATTGGCTATCCAATCGGCTACGTACTGTTGGCAACCCACTCAGTAAAACCTCTGCTTTATCTTTTCCAGAGTTTTTGTTATACCCATATGGCTGCCGCTGGGACCGTTATGGAACTGCTTAAGTATCTGATTTCTCTTAGAAGTTGGCACGACAATTAAGTCCGTTGTAGTTTTGCCATCTGCACTTTCCCAAGATCGATATAAGCAGCCGTCTTCTACTTTCAGGCTATTCCGCTGGGCCCAGTACGACTTGGCTAGTTGGCTCTCTGCCAATATTTCATTATGATTTGGTCTCCTGTTGTTTTGCTT
The DNA here is from genome assembly GCA_916610165.2 of Gymnosoma rotundatum. Lineage (NCBI taxonomy): Eukaryota > Metazoa > Arthropoda > Insecta > Diptera > Tachinidae > Gymnosoma > Gymnosoma rotundatum. The sequence goes on from OU744339.1 coordinate 62,462,119, forward strand.
AGCCAATATAATTTTTGCCAAAATTGGGTCATCATTCTGAGCCTTCGACCAGTCTTCCCTTGACCCAATTTGGGTAAGTCGCACATCAATAACGCACTCTTTTTTCTCTACTTTTGTGCAGTGCTTGCACTCTACATTGCATGGCCGCCTTGACAGGGCATCAGCATTATTGTGCTTTCCTCCTTTTCTATGCACAATACTTAAGTCATAGCTCTGCAAACGTTCAACCCAGCGTGCAAGCTGGCCCTCAGGATTCTTAAATTGCATCAGCCAACGTAATGCAGAATGGTCCGTCCTTAAGATGAAATGTTGACCATATAAGTACTTGTGATAATGTTTAACACACTCCAGCACTGCTAAAAGCTCTATTCGTGTAACGCAGTAATTTCTTTCAGGCTTAGAGAGCACCCTGCTGTAATAGCCAATGACCTTTTCTGTTCCATTATTTTCCTGAGAAAGTACTCCTCCTATTCCATAGCCACTTGCATCCGTGTCCAATATGAATTTTTGTCCAGCTATTGGATAGGCGAGAACTGGTGCCGTACACAAAAGTTTCTTGAGCTCCTGGAACGCTGTTTCCGCTGCTTCACTCCAGTGGTATGGTTGCGACTTCCTGGTCAACTCGTGCAAGCTAGCAGCCACTTGAGCAAAGTTTGGCACAAATCTTCTGTAGTATGTGCAAAGCCCCAGGAAACTACGCAGCTCATGAAGATTTTGTGGGCGAGGCCAGGTCTTTACTACCAATACTTTGTCTTCATCAGTTGACACGCCCTCTGCCGTTACACGATGCCCTAGGAATTTGACCTCCTTTTGAAACAAAGCACATTTCTTAACACTCAATTTTAATCCTGCAGCAGTTATACGCTTAAAAACTTCATCCAGGTTTCTGAGGTGTTCATCAAAAGTTTTCCCCATCACGATTATATCATCCAGATACACTAAGCACGTCTTCCAATTGAGACCCTTAAGCACACGTTCCATTAAACGCTCAAAAGTAGCTGGAGCGTTGCAGAGCCCGAATGGCATCACCTCGAACTGCCATAAACCACCACTTGCGCTAAAGGCAGTTTTCTCCTTGTCTTTATCAGCTATCTCTACTTGCCAATAGCCGCTCTGCTAGTCCAAGGTAGAGAACCATTCCGTTCCAGCCAACGTGTCTAAGGTATCGTCAATTCTAGGCAACGGATAACTGTCTTTCTTGGTAACGTCATTGAGCTTCCTGTAGTCAACACAAAACCTGGTACTGCCGTCCTTCTTCTTTACTAAAACTATTGGTGAACTCCATGGACTCGAGGATGGCTCAATGACTCCGTTCCTTTCCATTTCGCTGACAAGTTCTTTGACCTCATTTCGTTTTGCTATGGGAACACTTCTGGGTGCTTGTTTTATTGGCCTCGCTTCGCCAGTATTAATTTCATGTTTCACAACTGCCGTTCTACCTTGGCTTTTATTATTTAGGGCGAAGACGGAGGCATGTTTCCTCAGCAACTGCTTTGCTTTGTTTCTGTCAGGAGGTGTTAGTCCTGCCACCCATTTTTGCACCTGTTCTTCTAATGAATCTCTTTCTGTGGCTGTTATTTTAGGACATACTGTATTCGCCGCACAATTAATTATGGCTTCTGCTGGCTCACATCGACCCATCTCATAATTCCTGTTAATTGTTTTTTCGCTATTGGACAGATTTAGTACTCTCACAGGAACTCTGCCATTGTCGCAGATTTTCACGAGGGCTTTTGCTGTTATGATATCGTCTTTAAGTTCTTTTGGTTCCACTACCCACAACCGGTTATCCTCACAATCTGTCTCCACACGTGCCCAAACTATAGTTTCCGCCTGAGGTGGTAATTTCTGACGTTCAACGGCAAATAGCTTCCTCGCTGTGGTCCTGATATCATATCCAACATCCAGGGGTATCTCCACATTGCGCCAGATCATTATTTGCTCGCTCATATGCAGACTAATACCGTGGGCTATCATAAAGTCTGCACCAATGATTACTTCATCCACTATATCGGCAACAACAAATACATGGTCAGCGCTGATGTTTTCAATAGTCATTCTTACCCTGGCTCTTCCATAGACAGTGGCTAAGTCGCCAGTAGCAGTGCGCAGTCGTACATTATTTAATGGTTCCACTGCCACTTTTACTAAATCGGGCCTTATAATTGACTGAGATGCTCCTGTGTCTATGGTGAGGACTTGCTTACTTCCGTTTATAAGACCGCAAACAGTTAGGTTGCTATTTTTCTGTTGTACAATGGAAATGGAGATTGTGAGGCCATCGGTTGTGGGAGCCAGCACTTGCCCTTTAGTGCTGGCTCGATTTAGTTTAACGGTGACTCATGAGATTTGGTGTTGTTGGCCCGCTTGTTGTCCCTTGCGGGCGAAGCAGATCTTGATCTTCTCTTTGCTGATCTACAGTTGCGCTGAAAATGGCCAGCCTTACCGCATTTAAAGCACTTAGCGCGAGAATTACTTTTTTCCTCCTCCATTATCTGTTTGACTAACTCCCTTATCTCGCTTCTACTGTCTGTGTTATGAATTTCAGTATCGAGACACCGCACCTTGTACATCTGTGGCTTCGAGATGACTTTTGCAGTCTCCTAGGCTAGCGCGTACGAGATAGTTTCTGCAAAGGATGACTTTTGCATAGCACAAACCGCATATTTAATATCTGGATCCCGTATGCCATTCACAAATGCTTCAATCTTAAACTAATCCAGAAACGGGTGATCTTCGCCTGGATAAGTCAGCTGCACCAAACGTTCAATTTCCAAGGCGAAGTCTTGTAGCGTCTCATTTGCCTTCTGCACCCTGCCTCGTAACTCCATTCTGTAGAGTTCTCTTTTATGCTCGCCACCGTACATACGTTTTAAGGCTACCATTATGTCCTCATAATTATCTCTGCAACCGGCAGGTAAGCTTTCGAGTATCTGTGCTGCTGCTCCCTTTAAGGCCAGAATTAGCTCAATAGCTTTTTCTTCATTGTTCCATCTATTTTTGCTGGCCACTGTTTCGAACTGGAACTTAAAAACATTAAAAGGTGCGCTGCCGTCAAAGCTCGGGGTGTTAATCTTGCTGCCATGCTCAGAGATAACTTTCACCGGTCCCTCTCGAATTTGAAGTTCGCCAATCTGCACTTTTAATTCATGTAATTCTTCATTCACTTCTCTCTTTAGGCCGCACAGTTTTTCATCAAACTCGCTGACCCTCTGTTCTACGATGTTCACTCGTTTGTCGAAGACTTTTGATATTTCTTTAAATTTCTCATTTACCTTCGCTAAAAGCCTTTCCCCGTTGACGCTAGAGCTTTCCTGCATTGCTTTAAAGCTTTCTTGAAGCTTCTGGTTTTGGTTTTCCTGCTTCTGGTTGTTTTCTTCTATTTTCTTCATCTGGTTCTGGTTGGTTTCTTCTATTTTCTTCATCTGATTCTGGTTGGTTTCTTCCATTTTCTTCATCTGATTCTGGTTGGTTTCTTCCATTTTCTTCGTTATAGCGGCAAACATTGAATTTAAGTCTATAACGCTGCTTGTTGCTGGGGTACATACTTCAATATCTTCCTTTTCGTCTTTTTCTCCAAATTCGTATGTCCCAATATCGATACCACGCTGCTTAAATTCATCTATTAACCGCTTTTGTAGTTCCGCTTTATTGCCCGCTGTCGGCAGATCTAACTTACTCAGCTCCATTTTTAGCTGCTCAACTTTTAGCTCGTCAAATTTCATTGTAATTATTTATTTATTATTTTGCAATTTCACTTCTGACACCAGTTGTTACGTTTATTGAAATTATAAACGTTTAATTTATGAGTTCTTTATTTGCAAAATAAATAAACACACAACTTTTAGAGTTTTAATTAAATTACACCTTATTTAATCAATTATTTGACGATTTAACTATTCGCGATTAATAATACACGCTGGCAACTTTAATTGTTGTACCACAAGATCTTAACTAGATGACGCTCACAATACGAATGAATCAGCACGTATTGGCGTTGCTTTTATATACCCTATTTTTAGGCGTTCTTGAATGTTCGAGAATTTCTACCGCCATCTATTGCGTAGTTGAAAATGCTACGTTGCCACTTTTATCTCAGACACATAAGTGAGCATTATTATTTACTTCTACAACCTTCAATCATTATTTAAAAATACATGTTGTGTATTTTTATTTAGTTGTTATACAATGCAGGTGTGTGTATGTTTGTGTATTGTGTTTGTTTAGTCATCGCTTTGTGTTAGTTGTTTTTGTTTTGTAATAAAGATGTTTTATAGAAACTTCTAGCTTTGAAAACTAACACAATAGGTCATTTCGTTTCACTTTCCATTATTTTAACATCTTTTTATGATTTTAATAAAGCATCTTTGTAACAATATTTTAATTCTGGAGCTGACTGCAGCAATGAGTGTTTGTCGCATCCGAACATATCCACAGTAAATAATAGACACGATTTGTTTCGTTTAATAGAAAACCAACATAACATAAGAAATGGGATCTGAAACCAAGTTTTTATTTGTAAAACAAATGGACATTAATAAAAATATAAACAAAGCCAAGAACCATATTATATTTACTACCTTTGTACATACATACTGTCAGCATCAAAAGAAAGTGTACACCATGTTTCATTTTATAAAAGTATTTGTTCCTGCATTGAAATATTAACGTTTTTCTAAATTTACTGCTTTTTACAAAACACTGTACAACGCTCATACAATATGTCAATATGCTCATACCATAAAAGTCAAAATACTTCAACAACAACAAAAACAGTAAAAGCAAAAGTTAAAATACTCCATATTTAATGCTTCAAAAGAAAGTGTACACATACAGTAGAATAATGCTCATTTTAAAATTGTCAAAAAAAATTACCGTTATTATTTGTTTTTGTATATAAATTCTTTGCGTATGATGTTTTCTGTTGTACTCATGTAATTTGAAATTATTTGCAATTGCTAATTCGTGGCGTGTATAATAATATTATAATGGGCAAGCAAACGGCAATTGAGACGGGAGAATTGGTCATAAAATTTAAGAAAGAAGGCAAATCTTTACGGCATATTGCCTCAATTATTGGAAAAAGCCATAATACTGTAAAAAAAATATAGAAGAAATTTGAAGATCAGAGACCGAAACGTCTTAATGACTTAGAAATTAGGCCCATTGTGAGAGATGTTAAAAAGATCCAACTTAAAGTGCGGTAAAAATATCAGAGCAAATATCCGAATCATCTGCAAGGAAAGTAAGTACCAGTACCGTCCGCCGAGCGTTACATGCAACTGGTTTATATGGAAGAGTTCACAGAAAAAAACTAACATCACTAAACACAATAAGAAGCGACGCTTAGAATTCGTCAAAAAATACATTAACAAAGAAAAATCATTCTGAAACAACATAATTTTTTTTTATTTTAATGCCGAAATAAACACTTTTATATACACTTTCTTTTTGACAACATTTTTAAGTTACTTAATAAAATTTGGAAAAAACATTAAATAGTATTCTGTGAAGTTAAATTTTAAAATTTCTATAGAAAAAGTATGTCCTAGTACCTGTTTTAAATATTTTAGAATTCTATCACCAATTACTTCGTAGTTGTAGTTAAAAATGTTTTACCACTTCATGTGCATTAACAATTTAAAACGCATTTTACCAAGTTTTTATTTTTCGAGATATGACTATATTGCAATAAAGGAGTGATAAGTATAAATGTTCAAATGTTAACTCGTTACGAATATTTATCGTCTCGCTGTTAAAACATATCTTTTTTATTGTATATACATATGTATATGTATCTTTAAAATTTAAAAAAAAAAAAATATGAAAATAAATTATAATATAAGTCAATTTTCATTAATAAATAAACTATAATTATAACAATTAAAAAGTTTATTATTATTTTATTATCTAAAATTTAATTTATTGTTTTAATAAAGTTTTCATTTGATCTTTCTAATAATTAATATATTTATTTAATTTTTAAGCACTAGGTCTTTTTTATTTCTATATATATTCTCAATTTATTGATTCAATAAATAATTGTTTTCCTGATGATGCTACAATAAGGCACGTAAGTATCAGATACCATCCAGCTCATCAAAATAGAAGCAAATCTTCAACAGAGTACCTACATACATATGTACATTACTTAAACGATTTTTTTATATACTACGTAAATACCTACTTTTTATTGTGCTGCCATCCATGTTTCCTTCGCCTCTGCTTTCATTCCACTGCTTGGCTCGATTGAAACTTTATTTTAAGTTTCTCACTTTCTATCGGGCTTGCTTCCAATCAACGACAACCTTCTTTTTCACTGCAAAGTTTTTATAATAAGCCTGAGCCGTGGGTTTCTAAGAAGAAACACGTATACATATTGTTACTAATAATAATAAAAATCTGGCAACCCCTGTAGTTGTTTCCGTATGAGCGTGGTGAATAAGCTAATTCAACTAATGGTGTGTTTATAGAATAACAAAACCACAAGTTAGCCAACAAAAGCTGAGCAGCCTCAATGGCTGCGTTGGTAGAGGTGCATACTACAAAACACGGGGTCCTGAGTTCGATACCGCATTCGGGCATGCGTACAACGAAAAAATAATAATTGTTATAAGCAATTAAAATTAATAAACAGCAGTACAAACCTCCCGAGAGGCAAAAGGCAATTATTGTGTGAAGCCATGGCAGATAATTTAGTGGAGACGTCCAACTTAATATAAGAGCAACAGATAATTGTCACAAGACCTTTAAAGAAAAAGTAAGAGCAATAGCGGTTAGCGCGGGGAAGAGTAACAGCATAACAACAGTGTATGGCAGACGTGTGTTGTGGCTACTGGATTAAAAGGAGAAGACTGGCTTGGATAAAAGGAGTAGTGGAGATGTCTGTGGATGGTTAAGGTTACTAAACAAGGCATCGAGTAGTTCATGTCTCGCCGGAGTAACACAGTAGTGTAGCGTGGATGGCTGCGTTTGTGGTGATAACGCATGTTTAGTAAATACGAGACCAAGGGTTCACAAGACCGGTAGGATCGAGAAGTATAGCCAGAGAAAGCCATAAAGTTCGAAGACAGAATTTAGCCACAGTGGTATTTGCAATCAAAATAATCCGTACGTTTGTCTAAAAAGGGTAAAACGTAACAATATGTACATACATACATTTAAGCCAATCAAATGTACATACATTTATATGTAAATATACATACATACATATGTAAATAAATAAAATTAAAACATTTTTCAATTGAAGTATACCTCTAAGTCCCGGTTTTCGTGCAAGTACTCTATCAGATATTTTGCTTCAAACTATCTACTTTTTCACTGGATTGGACCGATTTCTTTTTTGCTCTATCTGAAAAAAATAAACAATTTTTCAGAATGATTTTAAGATCATACCAATGCATACATATGTATGTATATACACATGTATGTATATCACTTACCAAATTCGAAACAATTTCCTTCCATTTAAATGAAATGTTTTTATAAAAATTTTAATTTAGTTTTTATTATGCTATGTTTATTTGTTCATTTTCAATTTAAGTTGGAATTCCCATCATTTGATAGCTTGAAAGTAAAGCAGGTCAACAGCAGTCGTAACATAATGCAAAATGCCAATAAACTTTGTTTGCGGTAAGCAATTTTAATAAAAAATAGTTTAGGAATTACATTAAAATGAATTAATTATGTTCATTTACCTTTAAGGCGCATAATATTATTGATGATAGTTACCACTTTCATACTTTCACAAAGTCACCAAACAATTGAAACGTTCCCAGTTCTGGCAAACACACTTTCCAAACACATAACACTATGTTCACATTACAATTCGAATGACGTTATTCGCTCTCTGAATGACTTGTGCTATTTTGAGTGTTCACATTGCATATAAGTAATTGGGTTTGACAGTTGTTTGTTTATTTCGTAGAAAATACGCTGAATTGTAAAAAAGTTTTGGCATTTTATTTTAAACAACTATTTTGTTAACTTTTTATACAATTTCAGTAAGTAAATATTAAGAAAGTATAGTTTTATTTCAAGAAGATATGCTATCACAATTTTTTTACTACAAAAATCAGAAAAAGTGCCAGCAAATGGGAGCAATGCAGCGAGCGCGCATTATATTAATTTAAAATTTTAATGTCCTATATAACTTTTCACTTTTTTCTTTGTTTACTTTTTATTATTTTAACAGTTGTTCAGGTAAAACTTCGATGAAAATTAGAGATGACACTGATTTTATCGTAATTGGCGTGGCAATTCAAACTCAATTACCTACAAAATTGGTGATTCGCTCTTAAAAATTTGTATGGGGAATTACGTTATTCTGCTGGTAATTGGAGGCTGAATTACGAATGGGAGAGCGAATTACGAAAAAACGCTGTAGTGTGAACATGGTATAATGTGAACATGGTATAAAATTCATTCCGATAATAAGAACACACTTTTGTATGAAAATTGCCAACAACAGAAAAACAATACCGTATAATTAGATGATTTGACGACACATACCATGTTAATACGAGCTTGTGAATTGAACAATTGTAACAAGGTTAACTTTACTTGCATGACGTCTGCTGAATGAGTGCTGTTATGGTAGGAATTATCGGCATGATAATGATTTTCCATTAGGGCCAGCCAATTTTTACATACAGTTTCATTTACGCCAAGAGTACGAAAAACATCAAAACGCCTAAATATTTCCATACCCAGATATAGAAGTGGATGTCTTTCAGTAATTTCTTCTAGTTTAAAAATATTAAATTCCCAGTTTAGAGAGTCTTCCAGGATTTCCATAATGAGAGGAGTTGCCTATTAATAACAAAAACACAAATTTTAAATTCTATGCTCGATGCATTGTTTAACATTTTGCACTTACCTTCATTTTAGCAGGCATTACTCCAGCAATGTTTGCACTATTATAGAGACGACCAGACTTAACAATTGAATCGTTTGAGCTACGTCGAGATGAATAAACATTCGGTCCCTAAACAATAATAAAGTTAAAAGTTGTCTCAAAACATTTTTGAAAACAAGATACTGACTGTCAAAAGAGCACCTATTAAATCGGTGGCAATTGGGTCGTCTGGATGAATTTCCTTCTTTTGGGGGCTGTATAAGCCCTCACGTTTCAAAAACTCCATCATCTTATCAATTAGTCGTGCTTCATCTGACGAACAATTTTCCTGTACTTGCGAGAGGAAATTAATAATCTTCATGGCGGATCAGTGGTTGCCAATTGAATTTAGTTTGATTCCAGAAGGGCATTTCATTAACGAACGGATTTATGACAAACCCAACAGCGGATGGAATCACAAATGTATAGAACACAGATAAATACGAAGGGTAACAAATAAGAAATAAAATTTATTTTAAAAGGAAAACAAATCAGTTAATCTCAATACAATATAATTCTTGCGAAAAAAACCGACTTCAAAACAGATTTCATCTGTCTGCCTATAACAGTTTAAATGTACGGCCACATAAATTAGATTACATTAACTATTGGGACACCCTTTATCTTCAAATTTTATACTAGTTCAACTGGTCAATAGTTTGGAATATACATCAAATTACAGCAACTATAGGGTCACCCTTTAATTTAAAAATTCAAATTATATACTTGCTGTTGTGGTAGATTTAGCAATCAGGTTCTGTGTAAGTTCAAACCGTCTGTCTATAACGGTTCAATAGTTTGGCCATATACATCAGATTATATCAAACATTTAATTTATAATATAAAATTTTTATACTTCTTATTATACCAAATAAAGTAGTGGATATTCTGTCTAAAGTTAAGGTGTTTGCTATATTGAACAAATTACATTCATTTTCTTTTTATAGCGGACTAATTTTAAATATTATATAATTTTAAATATAATCAGCTGTTACTATAACTAAAATACTAAATTCAAATTATAAACTCGCTGATATAGCGGGCTTAAAAAAGGGACCTTAAAGTTTCAGCGTTCTGTCTATAACGGTATAAAAGTACACCTACACTTAAAATTACATCAACTATTGGAACACCCTTGTACTTCCAAATCCATATTTTATACTTGTTGTTATAGCGGACTTACCCATGCAGGTTCGTTTTAATTTTTAAATGTCTGTCTATAACTGTTAAAAAGTATGGCAATATACATAAAATTAAATGAACTATTGGCGCACCCATTAATTTATGATTTGTAATATTAATACTTGTTACTATAACGGCCATAGCAATCGACATTCTGTCTAAGTTGCAAGCGTTTGTCTATAACGGTTCAAAAAATAGGCTCATATAAGTAAAACTTCATCAATTATGGGACACCCTTTAATTTCTAAATTCAAATTATAAACTCGTTGATATAGCGGATTTAGCAATACATGTGCCTTTTAAGTTCAGCGTTCTGTCTATAACAATTCAAAAGTTTAGTCACATACACAAAATTACATTAACTATTGGAACACCCTTTAACTTCCAAATCCAAATTGTATACTTGTTGTTACAGCGCACTTACCAATGCAGGTTCGTTTTAAATCACAAATGTCTGTCTATAACTGTTAAATAGTATGGCAATATACATCAAATTAAATGAACTATAGGCGCACCCTTTAATTTATAATTTTTATTATTTATACTTGTTACTATAACAACCATAGCAGTCGACATTCTGTCCAAATTGCAAGCGTTTGTCTATAACGGTTCAAAAGATAGGCTCATATAAGTAAATCTTCATCAATTATGGGGCACCCTTTAATTTCCAAAATTTAAGGCATTTAGCAATACAGTTCCCTTTTAAGTTTCAGCGTTCTGTCTATAACGGTTCAAAAGTTTGGTCACATATACAAAATTACATTAACAATTGGAACACCCTTTAATTTACAAATCCAATTTTTATACTTGCTGTTGTAGCGGACTAAGCAATACAGGTTCGTTTTAAATTGCAGTCGTCTGTCTACAACTATTCGAAAGTATGGCCATATATCTAATAGTTAATAATTGAAATAAATTGAGAATGGGATTGCGAAAGTCTAACAGAATACCAATTTTTCATTCGCATCGCATTTCATTTGCGCATGCGTTGGTTTTCATCGCAATTCAGAATAAGCCTCCTGGTTACTTTTTAAAAAATAGGATTTTTTAAAGAAAATAAGAATAAGAATTATATGAACTTCTAGATGTTTGTATATTTTTCGATTTTGCTCCTTTAATATTTTCTTCTTCCAGCAGATTTGATGTTATTGGTTTGCGTTTTTTATCTATTTCTTTTTCTCAGCTTAGTAGGTAAAAATATCCTGGCATGTTTCTAATTTTAAATGATCCGTAAGTTAACTTTCTTACTGTTTGATTTTTTTTTCATTTTGTAATTACCTTTCTTTTACTCACATTGTTAGCGATTTTTGCGAGTGGTTAGAATTTGTTTTAATTAGTTTTTCAAGATTGTTCTACGGTGGATTATGTTTTTTGCTTACACGTACATATGTATTATTGATATATTTTAGTTAAATTTCAAAGCTATTTATGTACATATATTTTAATTGATTTTAATGACGGAGCTAAAGACTTCAATTCTTTATACAGAAAAAGTTTCTTGTTGAAATCTCTACAACTTTTTTCAATATTGCAAACCTTACATAGAACATTTTTAAAAAAACTTTTGCTATTACTTTTAAGAATTAGTTCTGTATAAAAGCTTTCTTAACTTTCAAAGCAAATAAATTCTAGGATGCAATCGTTACATCCGTGAACGTACAACAAGTTTCCTAAAAATACATGTTTTGTATAATGACTTGTGTCAACTGATGACCATTCACAATACTGGAGATTATAACATACGGTATAGTATGACTAAACGTACGATTTTTACGAAATTTCGTCCGTAATGTAAGGTAGTTAGTAATTTAATTTTTTCAAATTATTTTCTTTGCGAATGTGTACCCTTGTTTTGTATGTATGTACAAAGTCAGTATGTATGTTTTAGTTCCGTTTTAAAATCGTTTACAATTCTTTTCAACAAAGTTTTTATTAATCACTGCATGACATTTAAATTCATCTGGGTTACATTTCTGCAATTTATAATTCTTGCGAAAAAAACCGACATTAAAACAGATTTCATTTGTCTGCCTTTAACAGCTCAAGTGTATGGCCATTAAATTAGGTTACATTAACTATTGGGACACACTTATATCTCCAAACTTTATACTTGTTCAACTTTTCAATAGTTTGGCAATATACATCAAATTGCAGCACCTATAGGGTCACTCTTCAATTTCCAAATTCAAATTAGATACTTGCTGTTGTAGTAGATTTAGCAATCAGTTTCTGTGTAAATTTCAACCGTCTGTCTGTAATGGTTCAACAGTTTGCCCATATACATCATATTGTGTCAACTATTTAATTTATAATATAACATTTTTATACTTCTTATTATACCAAATAAAGTAGTGGACATTCTGTCTAAAATTAAGGTGTTTGTATAAAACGGTTCAAAAAATACGGCCATAAAGAACAAATTACATACATTTTGGGAACACCCTTTAGTTTCTTAATTCGCGTTATAGGGGACTTAGCAAAACATGTCCCTTGTAAATTTCAGCTGTCTGTCTACAACGGTTCAAAAGTCCGGCCACATACATCATATTATATCAACTATTGGGACACCAATTTATTTCCAAATCTAAATTTTATACTTGTTGTTATAGCAAACTTACCAAACAGGTTCGTTGTAAATTCCAAGCGTCTGTCTTAAACTGTTCAAAAGTATGGCCACATACATCAAATTCCATGAACTATTGGCGCACCCTTTAATTTATAATTTGTAATATTAATACTTGTTGCTATTACGCCCATCATCAATTATGAGGGCACCCTTTAATTTTTAGATTTATTTTTGTATAACTTTTTGTTATTGGGAGCTATAGTAATACGCAGTCATTTTAAATTTTACAGAATCGCCCTTTACAGTTCATAATACATGTAAAAAATATGTATGTTGTATGGGAACACCCTTTAATTTTTAAGATTATGAACTGTAAGCATAATCTATCATATTACAAAAATTTTCAAAATCGGATCAGAAATGACTGAATTCTGGAGGCACAAATATAAAAAAAGCAACATTCAGCCGAATTGTATAACCTCCTTTTTTTGAAGTGAATGTTATAAATGAATCGACTTTATTCCGGCCTTAGTTCCAGCCATAAGCTGAAGAAAAAACAAATGTACAAGATGAAATTTCGTCCAACTTAATTATTATTGATATAAATACTACTCGTATTCTTATTTACAAAGTTAATTGGTTAAATAGATGATGTTTATAATTACACGACTAAGGTAGATAGGTGCGAAGAATGCTGACGAAGGACGTAGCGGTCCAGAAAGTGCAGCATTTCATTTTGCTAGCGTCTAATTTTTCTTGTTTTCTTTGGAAAACGTCCGCATACATTTGTAAAATAAAAAAAGATTTTTAGAAATTAAATAAATGAACTAAGGCCGCAATAATTTTGATTCATTTATAATATTCACAGTTCAAACCCATATTATATAAAAACTAAAATATAAGCTCGTACGGCACAACGTAAATACATTCATGCTTAACTAATAACGATCAGTATGATACTGAAACAGCAGCTTTAATGTTATGAGTAACCAAGTAAGAATGGCCAGAACAAAAATTGCATTCGTGTCCACTCGACGGCTAGAACAAAAGTAAAGACAAATGTACAAGACGAAATACAGGGAGAACAGTAAAGAAATACTTTGGTATGTGTGTAAATTTCGTCGAACCAAGTTATTAATCAGGCATGTTCTAAAATCCACACGAAATTTTCACTTTGTTTTTTCAAGGCATTGTTTTTGTAAAAACTAATTTTATAGCAACAATGCTTTGAAAAATTTAATTAATAACAATCAGTATGATACTGAAACAGCACCTTTAATGTTGTGAGTAAACAAGTTAGAATTACCAAAACAAAAAATTAGAACATACACATACTAAACAATAACGCAATTCTTACAAATTTCCACAAGTCACAATTATTTTTTAAATTATATTTTTTACATATAATTTTTTTACATGAAGTAATTTTTTTGGGTACATAAATTTTCGCCTTTTCTCCCTTAAATCATCCTTTATTTTTTTAAACGATTTATCTCCTAACCGAACACACAATAAACAGAAACATTTTTCTATTGTTGTAAGCGATATATTTTTCTTTTCCTTTTATACCTTGGCAAATGAAAAACAATATAATCAGGTTTTCTGCAGCTTCTCAAGAAAGAGACAAATGTAGTGCTGTTTTATTATGAACAAGGCAGAATAAACAAAACAAAAACTAGATATTTTACAAGAAAACATAAAACACAAAAAGTCTTTGCCACAAAAAAGTAATATTTATTCGTGTAAATAAAGAAATTAATTATAAAGAAATTCAATATAAATGTGATATGCTGTGGTCTTACAAGATTAAGGAAATGAAAACGTCTTTTAATCTGAAGTGTTTTTTGAACGCAGAAATTGTGACCAGTGGCAGAAATGCAGTATCATTGTTAGTGGACGTGTTGAAAATAAAAACTATAACCGATATTGATTATTGAGGGTCTTTTTTTCAACTGTACTGTATAAAAGAGCAGAAAAAACTCTGCCTTATACAGCGGAGAAAGAAAAATAGAATTACTATTGGTTATTGTTGTTTTTGCTTAAACTTTGATTTTTGTCCTTGCTTTATTGTTTAGACAAAAATCTTTAGTTTATTTAAAATATTTGTCAGAAGTTTCCTGAAGAGTTAAGTAAGCGATAAAGAAATGGCCATCGAGACGTGCTTTGACCCTCAATAATCAATATCGGTGATTTAAATAATAAATCAGGAAAATAGCATGAAATAAAAAAAAAAGAATTTTTAAAATTAATTAATATAAATCTATAAAAAATCCCGTTGTTTAAAATGTTTAAAAACTATAACTTTTTCGCCATATGATAAATATAAATTGATCTAATAAACTAAGTTTAGCGGCAATACTATACGAAAAAAGATTTAGCAGGAAATCTTTAGTGACCCAAGCCGGTGTTATGTTGTACCACAGAGGAGAAAATTCTGGCGCCCGGCCGAAGGCCGGCTATGCAGAGAATGTACAGAATCTTTAATAAGCAAATCCGTTGTGTCATACCATAGAGGAGAAAATCATTGTAGCCGGCTGGAAGCCCAATAAATAATGTAATCAAATTTATGTGGCCATGAATATATAGGAACTGGGAATTCTAACTCACTTCCGGCCAAAATGTATGGAAAAGTTGCAAAAGCCATAAATCAAGTTGCAGAAGCCATTAATGTCACTTTTAATTGCTTATTTATGCTAATGAGGCACGTGCTAGACCTTTTTTTTACTCTCGTTAATTTATTACCCATTAATGTCACGTACGAGGGCCATTAAAGAATGACAAGGGTCGCATGACTGTAGTTGTGAAATGCAGGTGTGCATTGATCTTGTGTATAGGGATTTGGTGAGAAAAAGAAAGTATGTTAATTTCTGTTTAAAATTTTATTGAAATGATCGTGATTTGAATAATTAAAAATGCAGGTGTGTATTAATCTTATGTAAGTGGATGTAATAGTATGATGGTTTATACTGATCTTGTGTATAGGGATTTGGTGAGAAAAAAGAAAAATGTGTTGATTTCTGTTTAATAAGAATAATATTTGGGAGTAGAAAATTTGTATTGAAAAATTTATAAATGTGTTTAAAAATAATATTCACTAAGTTTAGTCGACCTTTTTCTTTAATTAAAATATAATTTTAAATAATTTTTGAGCTTGAAGGTCTTTTTTGAACAGTTATTTTATATTTCAATATTTCGCCAACCTCCGGTTGGCATCTTCAGGAAATCTTAAAAAAATAAAATTTTTATATTATATATAATAAACATACATATTGACCACTGTACACACAAAATTTACTGATTACAACAACAATGTATAAACTTACAATATGAGTTACAATAAATAAACAAACAATAAAAATTAGTGTTTAACTTAATGTCTGTTATTGCACTGATTTGATTTCTTATTTTTTATTTATTATATGTCTATAGTTTTGCGCGCAATTTTCAATATCTGTTTTATAATTCATTCTCTTGTCCTGTGGTATGTTGATAATATGTAGCATTTCCAAGGTAAATCTCTTATTATATTTCTCTTCTGTGTCTAAAATCTCTATTTGATCAAAGTTTGGAGTATGTCCTCTCTCCGTACAGTGGGCTGCGAGTGCTGTTTTTTGTGTATTTGTTTTGTGTCTACATTTTATGTCTGATTTGTGTCCTGATATTCTGGTTTTTAGTTTGTTTTTTGTCGTACCAACATATACTTGATCGCATATGTTTTCACCGTCCCCAGTGCAATTGATTTTATAAATAACATTTGATTTGTCCATCTTGTCTATTTTGCTTTTGGTTTTTGTGAATAGTTGTCTTAGCGTATTTTGACTTTTAAATGCTATTTTATATTTGTCTGCATTAAATAATCCAGCATTTTTTATTCGTTCTGAGAACTCTGGTATATATAGAACGGATTTATAAATTTTTTCTGTTGTCTCAGTATTACTTTTATTTGTTGTGTCCAAACTGTTATGTTTTAAATTATTAAAAATAAGTTTCTTTATTAAAGTGTCAGGGAAGGAGTTACTTTTCAAAATAGATCTTATTTTCTTGATATTATTTTCATGGAAACATTCGTCACTTATTGTCAAAACTCGTCTTATAAAATTGTTTGCGGTATTAATTATGATTGTTTTTGTTTGGCACGAGTAGAAATTCACAATCCGTCCAGATGCAGTAGGCTTTTGGTACCAGACAATATAAATTTTGTTGTCTCTCCTTATAATTAATGTGTCAAGATATGGTAACTTGCCTTGTTTCTCTTCTTCACTGGTAAACTTAATTCTAGGGTGGAAATTGTTTAGTTCTCTTAAAGTTTTGTCAATTGCATCTTTTTTCACTATCCCAAAGAGGTCGTCTACATATTTCGTCAGGACTCTAGGCTGTACTTTTAATTTTTTTCCCGTTTCACTTAATAATTCATCCAAAACAATGTCAGCTACAATAGGTGATGCTGGAGAACCCATATGTAAACCACTGTGTTGACTATAGACCTTGTCCTTATATCTATTTAATACAGAATTTAAGTATTTTTAAAAATAGGTCCTTAGAAATTGATGTATGTTTTTCAATGTCGTTCCATTTTCTGCTTATTAGTTCAATAGCGTAGTCCACAGGTATGCTCGGAAATAACGACACTACATCAAAGGACACTAATTTTTCGTCTTCAGATATTGCACAGTTGTTAATTCTATTTTTAAATTGTATTGCGTCCTTAATATTGTATTCAGAATTAATCGTAAGATTTTTTAATATATTCGTCAAAAGTTTGCAGAGTTCCATTGAAGGTGAGTTAATCGTGGAGCATATTGGTCTAAGGGGGATATCTTCTTTATGGATTTTGGGTAGTCCGTAAATCCCAGGTGCAATAACATTGTCCTTTTTAAGTTTTTTGCGATCTATCGTTGATATTATATTGCACTTATAAAGATCATCAATCAATTCGTTGTTTTTCTTTTGTAATGATGATGTAGGGTCCTTATTTAGTCTTCTATAAGTCATTATATCTGTAAGAATAGTATCCATTTTCCTTTCATAGTCGGTTTTATCCATTGCAACTGTCACAGTTCCTTTGTCCGCTTCTAAAATGGCA
This sequence comes from Gymnosoma rotundatum, assembly GCA_916610165.2. NCBI lineage: Eukaryota > Metazoa > Arthropoda > Insecta > Diptera > Tachinidae > Gymnosoma > Gymnosoma rotundatum. The sequence continues at coordinate 62,479,846 of OU744339.1, forward strand.
ATGTTTTTATTCCTTTTAAGAAATTTCCTCGTTTTTTTGACCGTGTTTAGTACAAAACGGTCGTGTTCATTAAGCCATGTTTATTAAGATAATTCTCCATTATTGAAGTAAATTTTGTCCGTGCTATTTCTTGTTGCTCCCTATTTTCCAGCGTCTGAATACAGTCCTCAATATCTGCAATGTATTTCAATTTTGGGAATTTTGGTTTCTCTGTTGGTATTGCATGTTTTTGTCCTAGTGATAGTAACCATTGAATATCTTCTGGGATAGTTAAACTGGATTTATTCACAAACCATTTTCCCGATTGCCGTATATCCAGATATTTTTTCTGTGCGATTTGCAAGGTCTCAAACTTCTTCTTGTGACGCTGCTTTATTTTCTGCTCTAGACTGTGTTTAATAATTTTAATCACGTAGGCCATTGAAGAATGATGAGGGTTGGAAATGTAAGATGAATGCAGGTGTTAAGGTTATTGAATTTTGTATTTGGTTGTTAATAAGCAGAAGCGAAAGGTATAAGAAAAATTTTGTTTTTTAAAAAACTAAAAACTAAGGATTGTATTTGTTTCAAAGAGTAATAAATTTTTCGAACTAATTGCTTTAATGTGAAGTGCTAGATGACGTGGGTTGGTATATTAATAAGTGTGACAATGTGATCACAAGTATATGGAAGGAATAGAGAAGCCAAACACAGCAGGTGTGTTGAGACTCAGTTATGTTGAAAAATGTAAAACATGTTATCAAGTGTAGTTAGAGATAGCTAAGAAAATATATTATTTTGTTTTTTCATAGGAAAAACAAACAATAAGGTAAAGGTCACGTAACGTCACAAACGCAAGATAAATGCAGGTGTTAAGGTTCTTGAACTTTGATTTTTTGTTTTCATTAAGCAGAAGCGATATGTTGTAAGAATGTAGACAGACAATAAAAATAGGAATTTGGCTGTATTGAATTTTTTAATAAAACACTACAGAGATAGATACTAAGTAAAGGTAATGTCGTGTGTGTGTGTGTTTGTTTGTTTATGGTCAATTTACGTTTTAGGTTTGTTTGAAATGATCGTGATTTGAATATTTAATAAGTGTAAATAGTAATATTAGGGAATAGAAAATGTTTATTGAATAATTAATAAGGGTGTGGTTGAGCATACATACATACAAACTTAGACAGAGTTAGTTCTTAACATTATATAAAGTGTGTAGCGATAGGAAGTTATACTTAGTATATCGTGTCCGCCACTATACAAAGTTTTACTGTGTCCGTTATCACGCAAAGTTTTAAACAACAAACAAAACATAAAAAAGAAAATAATAATTTTCGGTGAAAAAAATGTCGTGCAATAAGTTTATATGTGAAATTTGTGAAAATAACTATAATCGCAATATATATTTAAAAAAATATATGAAAATACACAATCCCTGTGTTTTCTGCTCCCATGTATCCCTAACATACATGGAGAAAAAAAATCATGCAAAATTGCATGAAACCTGCATTGAAGAACAGCAGCCTCTACAGCATCGGGATATAACACCAACTGGATCAAGAAAACGACAACATGATGAAGAGTTGATTGCGCCACACACTCCTTTAAAAATTAGGCAGATAGGGGAAAAACCTATAATACAATGCGAAGACTGTAATATTAGCATTGAAAAAATAAAATGGTTTAACCATTGTGCAGGATCAGTGCACAAGTCAAATGTTGCTAAAGCGGTGGAAAACAGAGTAAAGCTGCTGAAGAGCAAATTTCAATCGCGGCTTCTAGCATACCGTTTTCCTAAAGGTGACAATAATTTAAATGTTGAAACTTACTTAGAGGAAGGACATAAGCTTTTATTAAAGCTGCTCAATAACAGCCTAACGGATCAGGTTGTTATTAAATTCAACATTGAGTTATCGGCTAGATATAAGTTACCAGCAAATCCTCTAAAACCAGAAACAGATATGTACCACATAACTGAAATGATGCGTTTGTCCAGAGCAGATGATGTGGACACTGCGTTAAAAACGCACATTGAAACGATAAAAGCAAAAATGTCTGAGTTTCAGGAGAGAGACTCAGGGTGGACGCTCATTCGCTTAAACTGGCTGGACATTAATATTAACAAAGCATCGCCGATTTCTGGTTCTCAACATATTCCAACACCGACAAAGCTGGCAAAGAAAAAATGCTGTATTAATGTAAGAAACAACGACATTTATTGTTTCAAGTGGAGTGTAGTGGCAGCCTTCTACAACGGAACTAACAAAAACTTCGACCACCCATCAACATACGAAATAAATGATATATCTAGCCCAATCATAAGCCTGGAATGTGGAAGAATAATTAATTTCAATGGAATGAAATTTCCCACAGATATTAAGGATATTAATATATTTGAAAAAACTAATATCGATATTAGCATTAATGTGTTTGGTTATGATAAAAAAACGGAAACAACAATTGGACTGTACTACATAACCAGCACAGAAAAGCGCTTTCATATAAATTTAATGCTTTTGGAAAGTGATTGTGGCGAGATATATCACTATATATGAATAAAAAATATATCAAGGTAATTTTTTATAAACTATTTTATTGAATTACAGTTGTTAATATTCTAAATTTCTTTCTAGACTACTAGCAACTCAGCTATCTTTACATCACGGACATACGCTTATATGTAACGCATGCCTGTTTAGACCTATTTGCCGGATAGAATGGCAATACACAGAGCGAAAGAGTGCGGTAGGTGCGTTTCAAAGATGCCGCAAGGGGAAAAGGCTCTTTTGAACTACAAAAATTTTGAGAGGCAGATGGATGTCCCCTTCGCAGTGTATGCCGATTTTGAATGTGTGCTGGAGGATATAGCTGTAAGTAGTAATAGTGTAAATAATTCCAATTTTGTTAAGAAGCATATACCATGCGCATATGCCTTTAATATTAGTTGTAGTTTTAATCAAAATTTAAATAGGTTTAAAATATTTGTAGATAGTGATAGGGATGTAAATGTAGGCAAATACTTTGTAAGTAGTTTAATTAAGGAATGTAAAGACATTTATAAAAATTATTTCGAAAAAATTGTTCCTATGCAATCTCTAACTCCCCTAGAAAGTGAAAATTTCAATAGTGCCATAAATTGTCACATATGCGGTAAAACCTTAGGTAATGAACCAACTGTAAGGGATCACTGCCATATGTCGGGCAAATATAGAGGAGCGGCACATAACTCATGTAATTTAAATTACAAAATACCTAAATTCATACCGATATTTTTTCACAATTTTTCATCTTACGATTGCCACTTGTTTGTCTTCTCTTGTTGGTTTTTCGAATTTCTCCGATGACTTCAGGCAAACAAATTGTAGTGTACCACTCAGAAGTGACCGTCCTACGTTGCTCAAACGGAACAGTCGCCACATGACCAGTTTTGCCGAAGAAACAGGCGACCATTTGCTTCGAAGTGCTTCTTCCACGAACAACTTTCGTTGGATTTTGCTCGTCTTTGAAGACCCACACGGTCGATTGTTGTTTCGTTTCGGGGTCATACGCATAGATCCATGATTCGTCACCTGTGACGATCTTATAAAAGTCTTTTGAAGCACCGCAATCAGATTTTTGCAACATTTCTTTGCACCAATCGACACGAGCCTTTTTTTGAGCGACTTTCAAATTGTGCGGGATCCAACGAGAACAACCCTTTTTAAGGGCCAGGTGTTCATGCAGTATCGAATGTATGCTGGTGGAAGAAATATCCAAGGATGTCTCTATCTCTCGGTATGTCGAATGTCGATCTTGCATTATGAGTTCACGCACGGCATCAATGTTCTCTGGCACAACAGCCGTTTTTGGACGACCATCACGGAATTCGTCTTTGAGCGAGCTGCGGCCACGATTAAATTCATTATACCAATTTTAAACAGTGCTATAGGATGGTGCTTCATCGCCATACAAAGATTTAAGTTCATCAATGCACTCATGTCGTGATAATCCACGTCGAAAATTGTGAAAATGTAGTCACTGTAAACAACACAAATAATGGTCGTACGTCAAAACGTTGTGAGTACGATTATGCTTAAAAATGACAAACTTTCCAATGGAAATGTCAGATTGCACCAAAAAAATATATAACAGCCCTCGTATATAAAAATGAATGTCTGTCTGTTTGTTTGTGCTTTATAGGAGCCCAAACCCTTGGACCGATCTTCCTGAAATTTTCACAGCATGTTACTGTGACTCTGGAAGGAATAATAGGCTATATGAAGTTTAAATTGGACAAAGAGGCGTGGCCTCGCCCACATAACCCAAAATTTAATATCGTCATATCTTGGGCATTTTTTGACCTACGTCGACGATATTTGGTACATATGGTATTGGCATAATTAGGAATACGTACCAGGAGAAAAATTAAAAATCGTAATATAGTCTTAACTACTGGACCAATCGTCATTAAATTTTCGCAATACTTTTAATTTTATTTAATAACGAGGGGGGTAGCGAAGCACACCGGGTTCATCTAGTTATCTATAAAATGCAATATTTTAGTCCTAAATATTTAAGCATTAGGATAAAGTCATTTTCTTACTTTAAAGGCGACAAGGGTTCAGAGAAGTTTAATTTAACATATAAAGAACCAGAAAGCTGTAAATTAAAGTTATCAGCAAAACAAATGATGGCATTTTGTTATTATTTTTCTAGGAGAATAAATTCCTCGTTATGATGAACTATGGGCATTTCTAAAATTATTTTTTGAATTGATTAAAGATATTTTATGCTATAAAATATCAAGCGACTAATAATTGAAATAAAAAATCAAATTGAAAAAATTAGTAGGAACTATCAAATCTTATTTAAAAAAAAAACACTCCCAAATTTCATATACTGCGACATTATCCCATGATAATGCAAAAATCTGGGCCATTAAGAAATTTGTGGAACTTCAAATGTGAAGCAATTCACAGACAGTTTAAATTATATTCTAACACAATTAAATTTTCAAATTTCTTAGTAAGTTCGGAACTTAACGAAGATTATTTCTTAAAGAAATTAATAACGAATTCAAATTTAAAAAATCAAAAAAGGGGAAGTTGCAAAATAACCATATAACACTATATATTCAGAAGCAATTATATGGGGTTATCTATCTAACAATAAATGTTTCGTTGGAAGATTTCTAAATGATGTGGATATATTTTCGGTTTTGTGTATTTGTAAAACAGTCTGAAATTATTTTATGTGGCCAAAAAGTTAACACAGCATATGATTCTCGCTTTGCGGCCTAGGAAGTCGAAAATACTTCATATATTTTTGAAATTATTAAATTAAAGGATTTAGTTGGCCCCACCATCCGAAAAAATATAAACATCTAGAATAAATTACAATTAAAACTGTTGACAATAATATACTTGAACTGTTAACTAATTGGGGCTTGAAGCACCTTTATTTTCAATTTAACGGTAAGTAAAAAAAAGATATTTAACTTTTAGAGACCATCATTTATGGCATTTTAATTAAATTTAGAACATCGAATAACAACTAAAATTTTTAAAATCTTAACACCGGACTATATTTAAAGAATTTTTAATGGCCTAGCAGTCGGAGACCATGCTTTTTGAAGTAAATTTAGAAAATTGAAAAAGTGAATCTGGTAATATTTTTACCATTTCACCGACACATAGTATTTCTGCTAAAGGATCAGCTGTCTCTGTGTTGAACATACTCCAGAATACCAAAAATGTAAAATCCATCATAAATTACTATAAATAATATAAAGTACTCCATGAAGAGCAAAGGCAGCTGCTTATTAAAACTATGTGTCATACGTTGAATCCACATGATATGTTCGATGTCTGAATGTAAAGAAATGGAAAAGCAAATATGTTCCATTTTTCCAACTGAAGAATTGGTAAGTCGTCATTATATTCCCTTAATGAATTTTTGTTTACATTATTTTATTTTACTCTTCTTTAAGGATTATTACAACAATGCAAAAAGAGGGAAGTTGTATTCTAAAATTTACAAATTAAAAAGACTCTCAGATCCATTCTACACAGAAAAGAAAAATTTCAAGAAGAATCTGATCATGAATATGGTAAAAATATTTAATTTAAATGCTCACTAATTTATCAAAATTATATGTTTTTTCTAGTTGTTAAAACAGAAGCTAAGCTTGCAATTAAAAAACTTAGGGCAGGTGATATATAAGCTGACGAATTTGATGTTTACTGGAGAAAGTTTTGACAATACAGATTCAAACAAATACCAGAGAAGAAATCGACTGCTGATATTCTAAATGAATGGCCTGAATATATAAAACCGTCTGGATTTCAACTCGTAAGATTTTCATATAAAAGGAATTTGATAGTTTCTACTTCTGTAACTATCTTTCAGATTGATATTGATTTTAAATTTAAAGACGCTAAAGGCTTTTTATCTAAATGGAATTCTGTTGAAGAGAAATTAATGTATTTGCTGACAACAAAAGTATGAACGCTTTTGTGTCTCAGCAACTCAAACCTTTGTCATCATGTAATCAAGGTACAAACTAAAATTATTTTTTAAACTTTACTTAATTTGCATATTTATAGCAACATTTATTATATTTTTTAGAATCAAAATCATTTAGAATATTATTGAATCTCCATTACTTATTTCCGCCACAAAAGAGGTTGTGATGGACGAAAGTGAATCCGAAATAAGAAAAAAAAATTCGATTTCGGATTCCCAAGACTCCTTTGCCGTGATTGCCAGTACCCAGCAAGAACTGGATATAAATTTAAATCTTCTAAAAGTGCAGAAATGCAATATACAACCAAGGCTTTTAATTATTGGTTCTGTTTTATATGTTACAGAAATTTTTGTTTATTTTGATGATATCAAATATCCAATATGTAGAGTACTAACAGCTGTATATATTTTGTTTAAAATCTTTTTTGTATTTAATTAACAATTTCCAAAAGAATCAGAAGTATTTTTTAGCTTTTTGCAAACATTTTTCTATGAACTTTAAACAGGAGTTATTAATATTTAAAGTACAAAATTATAAACATTTAGTTTGCATTTGCCAAAGAAATATATAATTTTATTTTACTATTATTATTATTCTTATTTAAGAATATACAAAACAAAAATCTTATTCGTTGTCTTCATTGTAATATATAGAAATTATAAATATTTGAACTATATACATACATATGTACATATTTATGTTATAGTTATTTATTAATTGTAATGAATAACGATTTGTATAATATACATATGTAAGTGCCCAGTTTATTTGCAAATAAATTAAAGCATTAAAATTTAAATGGGTTTTTTATTTAAGGTTAACCAAAAATTTATTAAGATGATTTAAGTATACAATAATTTTGGTTTTTGGATTTAGATAAAAATACAAAAAACTTTTCTAATAAAATTTTTTTTTAATAAAAGTCAATAAAAGGTATTTTTCCAAATTTAAAAAAAAATTGCTTATTGGTTTTGACGATATTTAACAACAAAGCGTGTTGTTCGACGAAAATATTTTATCAAAATTCTTTCTATTTTCAATAAGATACATTATCAATTTAGAAGTTGAGTTTATTGAAAGTATGTGGCAAGTTAACAACTTACGATATGGGTTATCAGTTTTGTGAAAAATTTTATCACAGGAATTTTGAACAAAAATTAATTGGATCCCGGGATTTTTGTAATTGAATACGAAAATATTTTTTTTTGTGTGTAGTGAGTCTTCTTCGTGGAATATATGGGTACCTTTGTGGACGACGACAGAGATTATTCGAAGGGCACACTCTTTGTCAACTCATCTCGTGGCAATAGAGAAAACCCTAGAGAAGTTAAAAAGAAATTTGTATTGGCCAAAAGTGTCGCTAGAAGTTAGAGTTTTTATTTTAAAATTTTATATTTGTTGGCAATCAAAAGCGCCAAATACTATTTTCAAATCTACTATGGGAAAGCGAATTGAATCTGAAAGAGTATTTCAGAGAATTCAGAATTTAGAAAAGTTTTAGTACTTGTATAAAACACCATACGATTTGCGCTCGAATTCCATACACTATAATATACGAGGTATAAATAAGAAACTTTATTTTGAGTAGCAAACCTTAAACCTTTTGTGCTTAGCTAACTCCAAGGTTTCTTAATTGCCGAATAGATAAACGAATAGGAAATTGTTTATATTATTTTACCGACTTACATATACATGTACATTTCATGCCAAAAATTTAAGGCCCAAAATAATTTTTACATTAAAATCCAATTGAAATTTATTTATGTTGTAACAGAGTCTCATAGCATACGGTTTTTTCTTACAAATCTATGTATTTAAAATATCTCTACTCATTGGTATTAAATACTTTGTTCCATTTCCACCGTTTACTGTTTACATTGAATTAATCAATTAGTAAATTAGTTATATGTACTTATAGTATATTTGTACATAAAAAAGGAAAAATGAATCACCTCAATGACGTTTCGTTAGATTATATTTAATACTTACTTTTGTTACTATGCCAGTTACACCAATCATGCACAAGCATGCAGGCTTGTTACTAAGCGCAAAAACAAATCACGATCGAGCATGCACAGTCATGTATGCTTCCTTACATATACACACGTGTATTTAAGATAAGTAAGAAAAGAATGCTTATGCATTGGTATGAAAGCTTTTTGTTCTAATAAACGTACCGTCTTTCTGCATGACCAATTTGAAAGTAATATTTGGTTACTAGGCATGCATATATTAGTTGTTCTATTGATTTTTTTATATATAAGCCAGTGTGTCTTTGATGAAATAAGTCTTATTTTTTTTTAAATAAGAAGCGTATTAATAAAACTAAAAGAAGTGTAAATTAAAGTTATTAAAAAACAAAAGGATATTATATCCCTCGTAGATTTTGTAAAAGGACTCCAAAAGACTACATTTTGAACAAATTATAAATTTAATAACAAAAATTAAAAAATTTAATAAAAATGGCAAATTAAGGTTTGTGTTTTAGTACAAAGTAAACCTAAACGTAATTTATAATCACTTATTCCGTCAACTTTGTTTAGTTTAAGTTTTGAATGAAATTTTGTGCAAAGATTGTGAATGAGGAACATACATTACATGTTTGTTCTAGAATTCTGTTTTGGGGAGTTTTAATTTTGGCTTTGAAATATAAAGAAAAAAACTTTCTGGAATCAGTCGTAATGCAGTCGAGAAGCTAATTAAATGGTTATTAATAATAATAATAATAATTGCAAACTGTGTATTACAGGGAATTATCCTATCTGTTATCCAGTTCCTCTCGGGTCACGGATACTTTCGAAAGTATCTACACCGCATGGGAAAGGTTGATGACCCTGGTTGCGTCTACTGCGAAACGCCGAACGATGTCGATGAGCACACTTTCTTCAGATGCATCAGATGGCACGTTGAGAGGGAAACCTTGGAAGAGCAGATTGGGGAATTTACCCCCACCCCAGACGTGGGAGAGTTGAAAACTGATCCTTTTCTAGGATGTCGTTTTGAGCCCTCCCCGTAGTAATGCAGAAATCGGTTTCGGGAAGGGAGTTTCCCCAGAAGAGGAGGAGGGATTGTTTTAGTGGAGTGCATACCACATGAGGCAGCTGACGACGGTCGCTGTATATGCGAAAGCATTTTAAACCCTACCTCGCCCACCAAAAAAAAAATAAATTAATTAATAATGATGATAATAATAATGTTAAGAGTTAATTAATAGTTACAAGTGTATAAATTGGAAAAAGTAAAGCATTTAAATAAAACTCAAATAAGAAGAAATCATTTAAAGAAGTGTTGTTTTATATTAAGAAATCAACAAAAACAGTTTTTATATAAGTAATATATTTAAACATATATTTTATTTTCATTTTTTGCTATTAAAACGTTCAACCGTGTCAATATATTTTTTCCTTCTGACTTTATAATCAGAACATACCCTTTATATAATTTCATTTTAAATCAATATAACAAAAGTATATTTACAGTGAATAACATATCATATCTCACAACACAACACAATTACATAAATTTAACAAATTTCTAATTGCAACAAAATTACATTTATCTAATGCTTTTGTAAACACATCAGCTATTTGATTCTTTGTTGAAATCTTTTGAATCTTCAGATGGCCCTTTTATACATGATCTCTAATAAAATGGTGTTTAATGTAAATATACTTCGATCTTTTGCATTCAGAATTTTTCGCCATAGCAATACAACCAGCATTATCTTCGTACAATAGAAAAGGTTGTTCAGATGTTGTTACCTTGATGCTATCTAAGATGCCTTTCAAGCATAAGCCTTCTGAGGTAGCCAAACTTAGAGCTACATATTCGGCCTCGCTTGATGAAGTAGCGACTGTTGTTTATTTTTTACTAAAACAAGACACTGGATGAACCCACTAGTGGACTTTCGACCGTCTATGTTGGAAGCCCAATGAGCATCTACGTAACCAGCTAGAATATTATCGCATTCTTTAAAGTTTCCAAACTATAATTTAAGTGACCTACTTCCCTTAAGATATCTCAGGATTCTCTTCAGAGCTGACCAATGTACTTCACCAAAATTCTCTTGATACCGACCCATATATCCAATGGCATAACAAATATCAGGTCGAACACATAACATCAAGTACATCAAACTCCCAACAGTTCTCGGTATGGTTTATTGCAAGATTCATTTTCAATACTTGGCAGTTGAAGCCCTTTTTCCATGGGAGTTTCAATGGAGTTACATTCTGTCATTTCAAATTTTGTCAATACCCGAAGCCTGACTAAGATACATAATTCAATCCTGAATTTCGCAATCAATTTGTATACCAAGGAAATAATGAAGTTTTCCGCAGTCAGACATTTCAAAAACTTCAGAGAGTTTTTTCATAACACGTTCAACCTCACAAAAATCATTACCACCAATCAAGACATCATCTACATAACGTAGTAAAAATATTAATTTATTCGTAATAAACTTGAAAGACAATAATCATGTTGCGATCTTTTAAAGCCCAGATCCTCAAGAACTGTATTAATTTTTTGATTCCAACATATAGGACTTTGTTTCAATCCGTATAATGACTTGACTTTTTTAACATCTAATTGACAAAACTTAAAACCTTTCTTTACACCAACAGCCAAAACTATACGCAATGCACTGAAGTTAGCAACAGGAGAGTAAGTTTCTTCATAATCGATACCGAATTTTTGTAAGTAACCTTTTGCAACTAACCTTGCTTTATACCGGACTGGGTTTCCATTCGAGTCAGATTTTATAACAAAGATCCATTTTGATTTCAAAAGGGTTTTAGCAATTGGTTTATTAACCACATTCCAAACTTAATTTTTCTTCATAGAGTCTAATTCGCTGTTTTTTTAATATCAGAATACGAATTGGAACATTTTCATTGGAAACAGCTTCAAATATGGATATATATAACTCGGTAAATTTACTTGGAGGTTTTCTTTGACGAGTAATTCTTCTGATTATTTTTTTCTTTTCAGATTCCTGTTGCATAATTGTTTCAGAACTAGAGTTTGTGTTAGGTTCTTCGTCTGTTTCAATTTCAACAACACCACTATCATCTGCCCCCTCTTGTTGAATAGATTCATCAATTTGTGTGTCCAAAACATTTGTGCCACCTCGTTGAATAACATAATTTCATTTTAAATCAATGCAACAAAATTATATTTACAGTGAATAACATATCATGTCTCACAAAAAGAAAAAATCAAGAACTTTATAAATTAATTTTAACAAAGGAATGGTCAAAACATCTCCATTGAGCTAGAATTTCAATTGCCTCACAATTTACCAAAGGCGGAAATAAACTCAAATACGTTCTCAATTAATTAACCCGTTCCTACCTACAAGCAAAGACTATCAGCCTTATGCAAAAAAAAGACTAACGTCAACTTTAAAGTTCACACTAGTTAACTAACACACTAAGCCTAACAAACGTATGGTAAAAAATGGTATCCTAAAACACTACTTTAACTAATGTATGCTGCAATACATTTTAAACGTTAATACTGGCAACACCATTCACTTTTTATAGTTAATGATACATAAACACGAATATTAATTTGTTCGGGTAGTCAAATCTATTGAAAAAGTTTTATATTATTGTAAAGTAAAATTACTTTTTTTTAAGTTAAGGTATAAAATAATGTTTTTAATACATGAAAAACAAAAATTCAATGCATTAACAATAATGTAAAACATTTAACACAACACTTTTTTGTTAGAATTGATATCAATTATTTGAATAACGAGCTTTGTTATGAGCTTTGTTTACTTTTGTTGATTATATTCACATCACTATAGAATTTTGTTAATTTATGTTATTTTTTATGTGATTTTAAGTAAATTGTGATAATTTTAAAATAATCCTTGTAATTTCTTGGCCGATTATATCCAGATATTTCAGTTATGCGTTCTAAATAAAATATTACAATATTAAATCAAGTTTTTCCATAATATCAAAATTAATTTTACCGATTCTGCTCACTAAATTTAAATTTTAGTTTAAATTTTTTTAATTTTGTTTTTTAATTAACACAATTTTTTTTCGTTTTATTAAAACTTATTTCCACTAAATTTTTGTTGACAATATGTATTCTAAAAAATAAATATCAAAAACGTCACTTTAAAGTAAGGGGTTAGCTACTTTAAAAATTTTAAAGTTGACGTAGGGCTTACCATACGTTTGTTAAGCTAATAATCGTTTTTGGATGCAACTTTAAGGAATTTTGCTTAACAATGAGTTTAAAGCAGCTTTAACTTTTTTTTGCATAAGACCGTATAAATATACTAAGATGTTTCACTGCCGTACATTCTACAGCCAGTGCATAATTTATTTATAATAATTTTTATTTTTTTTCACAAAGAGAGATTGTAATTCTCAGCAAACTTGTTTTTCTCATTTCACAAAAATTCATTTGTATATGCGTGCATACGAGTGTGCATATATTTTCATTGCGTATTTGTATGGTAACAAAATGTGTTTTGTTGTTGTACAAACGGAATTACATCGATTTACACCGAATACAAAATTCATTTATTATCTAAAATTTATTACTACATTCATATAAATTATATACCATAATTATTAACACTAATTAATTTGTTTAAATAAACGTTAACATTCATTTTTTTAACTTTTATCACTATTCTAAGAAGAATACCTAAACTATTATTATAGCGAACATAGTGCTTGAGCATAATATACAATAGCAAAAAATTTAAATTATTAACTTAAATTTAATTGTTTTGTTTTTACCTTTTTAAATAGTCCAGTTTATAAATATTTAACTGTTTTATTTAATTCACAATAATACTTTATTGTCACCCTAGAATCATTTTTTACATAGTTGTGAGCGCTATATTCATTCAGTTATTACAACAGAATTCAAGATAATACACACAACCGACAAAATTCGATTGGCAACGAATTCGGTTCTTATAACGAATTTCTTTTCTCTGTGTAGATAAACTATTATATTTAAAAATAAACTAATTTGGCACCCATACAAATTGTGCAACAGACGATGCAATATTTTTGCCACTGGAGTTTCAATATACATATATATATTTCGGAAATAAATTACTGGTATAGTCTAATATAGTCGATATGTACCAAGAAAACTAAGAATTTTTGACGAAAGTGCCGACTGTTTCAACTCTAAGACTGTGCCAATTGAACTTACTTCAAGTTGATATTTCATTGGTTGCATAGCGCTACGATTATCTCGATATTAATGCAGAATAATAGATATAATTAAACCTTCAGAAATTCTGACATATCCACCAGAAATGTATATCCATTTTAAAAACTATAAAAACACACATAAAAGCTAAAACCATAAAAATATATTACGGGGCAATGTGCAGAGTGTACACGACGAGAATAACGCTTGTCACAAAAACAGGTTGGATATTCCGAATTTGCTTATACTTATGTTGCAAAGAAATCATAGCTCAAGGAA